>JAJMKW010000002.1:0-518583 GCA_030569455.1 Australozyma saccharicola
TGACTCCGGCGTGATTCGAACACGCGCATCTTACGATAACAGAACTTGAGTCTGCCGCCTTAGACCGCTCGGCCACAGAGCCTCTATTGAAGGTGTAAAGGGGTGTGTGCAATATATTGTATATACTTAGAGAGCAATTACAATAGACATCAATTTAATAGTACGATCTAGTCCTGAGCTTTTTATCGTCGATAGTGACTAGACGCTTACAACATATCTCCTTATCGATACATTAAACTAATCTTCAGACAGCCTTACAACGTTAATTTATTTGCAGTTTTAATTCAAACTTTTGCATCTGATCTTATCGGTAATACCTTCAGATCAGCAATAAATACTACGAAGTCAACATTCGAACTACAAAACATATTCTTACCAAGCTTGTATTCTTTTAAATTCCAAGAAAATGACAAGAACCCAATTGTTGCTTTACAAAATGTTCTCTTGTCTTTGATTGATAATTTTCTGGCCAATGAACAAACAAAAAGTTCTTAAATATGCTTCATTATTCATAATTACGTTAATGTCTTTTTATGTTGTCTTTCTTTTGTTGATCAACTTCTTCTTGACGTGCTTTTTCATCTTTGTCAACCTTTTTTGGGCCTTTGCTTCTTTTGATGCCAGTTTTCTTGCCTTCTTTTCATCCTTATCTTCGTGCTTTTTCCCTTTCAATTCCTTGGGGCGTTTTTCTCGTGTTGAATCGGTCTCATTATCACTTTCAGTGCCACCTTCATCGCTTGTTTCCTCGCTGCTATCTGAGTCAGATCCATTTAAATATTCACCTTCCTGATCGTCTTGTTCAGGCACAAGATTTGTGAGTGTATCGACTTTCCCCTCTCTAAATTTGTCAAAATCTCTTTCTTCTAAATGGTTTAAAGAGCGCACCAAATGCAATGATCGAAAGACTTCGTCTTCGACTTGGGAGTCCTCCATTTCACTTTTTAAAGGCAAATTATCCAAGAATGCAGCTAGGATGTCATCTGAATCTCCCTCAAGTCCCAAAACATCGTCGAATTCAGTGATAAATTTGAATAGTAGCCGCTCAGGGTAAACGTTTATTTTCTTTCGGGAAAAAAAATCGTTGACATTTTTTATGTCCATTCTCAAGAAGTCGAGTGCCATGGGATGCTCTGGTTCGACGGATTGGGATACGTCAATTATATACAATTTATCATTGTGTACAATGGAGTTATACTCTGATAAATCAGCATGCACAAGTCTGCAAGTGCGATACATACGTCTCATGTAAAATAACATTTGTTGATAGTAATGAACAATTTCGTCAATATCTTTAAATGGATGATCCCTCAACTTAGGACTTGGCTGGCCCTTACCCTTTGTAAGATATTCCATCACTAAAACGTGCGAACGCAATTCAACCGGTTCTGGACACGGTATACCATTGGTATATAATCTTTTCAAATTACGGAACTCTTTCTCGGCCCAAACTTTAACCATTTTTCTAGGATTACTTTGGTTTTTCGTATTCCTAAATCTGAACTCGCCATCGACGTATCTTTCGCGATCCTTGAAGACAAGAATGGAAGTTTTGTATATTTTTACAGCATATTCTCTGTCTGAAATCAGAGTGTCTTCATGATCACCATGATACACGTTAGCTTCCTTTCCAGTGGATATACAACCATTGATCCTTGAAATTATGCCTTTATTGATGATCTTACCCAAGAACCCCATGGTTCGAGGGTCCAAGACCTGTTCAACAGTGGCTCTATTAGCTCTGTCTTTCGTTGTTTTTGGGCCCTTCTTGAGTGGTTCAACATTGATGACACTGGCGTACTTTTCAGCAATTTGGGCTCTGTCAGTGAGGGTCTTATCTACAATAGTAACATTATGCACATCATTAGCTATTTCAGAATCGGAATCACTAGAATCAGAGCTCAAATTATTAATATGACTTGGACTTTCGGTCATTGATTCTATGATCTTAATTCTCTAGTCGGGGATTGTGAGACTGGCTTGGAGAGATGAGATGAGATGAGATGATACATACAGTGCGATAAACAAGTAGATGCGATAAACTCAAAGATTTAGACTAATTTTTTTCACTCGTTTAAACAACATAAATGAAATCAAGTGGATTAATTTGAATCGCTAATTGAATTAATGCTGTTTCATGAAATGCGACTTATTGTGCTGCTTTCTTAAATTCTGTTGATAGGTTACACAAAAATACGAAACCTCAAAGTATCAATGAAAAATTCCAGATTCTGAATTTTATACATAAACTCTACAGTTTCCAGCAAATAAGTGTTAAATTTTTCTATTCCTTGATTTCGAATGTAATTAAATTTTTGACCGTTTCAATTCTCTATTAATAAGATCACGCTACTGAAAGTAACAGATATTAGATTCAGCAAAATGACCTGCTCTTTGATTTGGAGTTTCAATTAAATAAGTTTTAATTCGTTGCCAAGTGAAACGAGCTTTTTCTTGTAGTAAATATGGTATTAATATCTACCCCGGAACGTACTCATCACGCGGAAACAGCTCAGTTTGCTCCAAGAAGTCTAGTATTTTCCATTTACAACACAATGTTTCATCTGACGCTTGACTCGATTCTTCCAAAGGTATGTAATCTCGGGAGTCACTTCGAGTTTTCAATCAATTACACTCGCATTCGTACTTGCTCTATGACTGTTTAGTACTTCTGATCAATTGTCCGGTCAGATGATGCAAAGATGTCGACACTGCCAATTTTTTAATTAATCACCTTACTCAATATGCGTACTAATAGCAGAAATTTCTTTATGTCATTCCTCTATATATTGGTGTGGAGCTTATCTTATCTTTTGCCATACTAAATAAGGCCGGAGGAGCTTATGGTATTTTGTCAATCGTCACAGGCCACGAAATGAATCTTTGGCAATGGGTGTATGATCTTCTAGCCGTTTTGATGCTTCCATTCTATCTCTCAGCTCTACTTGGGTTATTGGACAAGCCTTCGAACATCCGTAAGACTTGTTTGGCATGCTCTATTTACATTGTCGATACATTGATCGGTATGTTATATACCATTTATTTTGTATATTTCTGGTTCAGTAGAAGCGATACTGCAGCTGTTTCATCTTCGACGTTGGAAACTGTCTCTAGCGCCGGTAAAATCGCAGAGATTATTTCGAGAGCCAATGTTGATTTGTCTCAATCGGCTTCACCATCTCGGGAACTCTTTTTGACGATAAGTGGTACCTTGATAACTACAGCTTTGCGTCTCTATTTCTGTATTGTGTTTATCTCTTTTACTAAATTGCTCTTACTTCAAGGGCTACAGAACAAAAAGAGCTACAGAACAGATTCTATTAGTGAGGAGGCTCACTATGCGTCTAATATAGTAGGAAATGTGAAAAAGTTCGTTTACGGTCTTGAAGTGAGGTCGAAAGGATTTTTAGAGGAGCATCTAATTGGTACCTCATAGACTCGTTATTCCGGGGCAATTCTTAAGAGAGCCGAGAATTATTCGATTTCAGATTTTAGATTTTGCTAGGAATGTTCAATTATATTTTCTTTCATTTTACTTGTATAGACATGCCTTTAATTCTCCGTAACTCATTGGCAACGAAAATGTAAGTCTATGTAGCGTTGCAATAAAACAAAATTTGAAGTTTTTTGATATTAAACTGATCAACGATGAAATGTAATATTTTTCAAATACTCTTCTCTATTTAATGATGTCGTGGCGATTATTTGGATTTGACCCCACGATTGAGATTGCGTATCAATACACCTCAATATGGGCTTATCAGTAAGCTCAAACAGTGACAACGCAAATGTTATTGAAAAGCAATACACAAGAAATGAATTGCGCAATCTTCTCCAGCTTCGGATAAGCCTTCTCTTCTCTGCCACCGAATTGGCTGCCATATCTCAAAGGTTGCTTAGTGTCACAAAACAAGAGGAGAATATTGATCCTGACCAGTTAGCTAAGATTTTAATGTGGGATCTTGATTATTCAGATTTAAATGTAAATCCAGAAGAATTGTCAGAGCTACTGGGTACTCTCAAAATTTTACACGATTCATTTGCCGTCGTAGGTCAACTTCCCTTTTTTAAGGACGCTTTAAGCACAACGGAAACTCCAAAATTGAACTCCAAACAATTTTTAATGTCAATTGCACTATACACTGGAAGATTTCTCAAAATATGGCCTACTTGTGATGTTCTAACCTTGTTTTTTGTCTCTCTTGCCACATCACTGATACAAATGACTGAAAAGGATGCAAACCCACAAGAACAGTTTTTAGTCAAAACCATCGCGGATGTTGATCACAAACAGCAAGAAGTTACTGAGGAATTGAGCATGTTAAGCAAAAGAATACAGTGGCGTTCATTGAAGAGCTTAACAGCACTTGATAACATCGATATTGCCACATTCACGGTCCCATACCTTGAATTCCAACATGTTCTTACATATTTATTAATTCTAGAGTCGATAATGCCACAGAAACGGGAGAAAATGATGGAGCAACTTGTTTCCAGATTGTCCAACGACTGGAAAAATTTTAGTATATCAGCCGCCTCTCTTTTGAGATTTTTCGAGCCTGGAAATACACCTACGAGAATGAGAACCGCCAAATTTAATCTCGAATTTTTAAGGCAAAGTACTTCGGTTGGTTTACCTGCATTGATTACTCTGGCCATGAAAAAACTATTCAAACATGGCATCTTACTGGCGACTAGCTCAAGTCCGAGCAGCAAGGATGACGAAAATAATAACAAATACAAAAGAAAAACTTCAGGTCCAACAGAACATGTGTTTCGCGAGACAAGGATTATGAAATTTTCAACTGTGGCCATTCTATCCATGGCGCTTTCAACTGTTGATAGCGCGGTCACTATTTCTCCCGAAAACCTAGTTGAATTGTACAACGGCTCAAAAAGTGGCTTTCTGATCAGATCTCTCGAGACAAAGATATTTAAATGGCAGGCCTCAACTATACTCATTGTTTCTGGTAAAAGATTACGACCAAAGACAACGGAGACAAACCGGAGATATCATGAGTTCGACTCACAATATCCTAGATTTTTCAGATCGACAGAGAATGATAAACGTGGCTGGCAATCTGATGGAGATCTTGTTACGTATGCTGTCTATCTTAGTCACCCATGGGTAAATTCAAACAAGAACAACTTTGGTAACGAGAATTCAACCATAATATCTATTCTGCCCAATTTAGATATTTTTACTTCTAAAAGAGACCTGATACTCGCTGGAAAACTGGTTTATTTTAACAATTTGGGAATGGGACTAGGGTTTGGCAACTCGCAACCAATAAACAAAAATAACACCCGCAAGTTTCTCCCAGGCACAGTTTCTCTAACAATAGAAGCTAATTTGGAATTTGCTGTTTTCAGGCATGTGCCTAATGCTGGTTCCAATCTGCCCCAATTTTTTAATACGTCAAAAAATCCTCATATTTGTCGTGAGGACTACGAAGATAGATTCATGATTACAGATTTGGAAGTTTGGGGAGTTGGTTCTATTAAAGAATTGGAAGCTCAAAAAAAGGAGTGGGAGTGGGAGGAAAAGCAAGCTTTGGCTCGTCAAAGCGTTAATGTTCGGGGTTTAGGAGAAGACAGGGCATTTCTTGAAATGGCCGGGCTAGTGGGAAACCACGCTGGCGGAGGTTCCATCTAGCTATATAAATTACTTGCAAATAACAGAATCAGGTTTTTCTTGAAATATTAGATTCTTAGGACTAATCAGTATTGTCGCTCTTTTTGCAGCCAAATTCCTGCATAATGCAAAGAAAGTATACAGGCTGCACATCTTGTAGCGAAGAGCATCTCAACTCTCGAAACCGAAATACGCCCAATAATCGATTGAGAAACGATAAATATGTCGAAAAATTCTCTGAAAGCTATGGCCGGAGATGAGAGATTCAAATCCGCTAGCTTTGATCCTCGTTTTAACCTCCCCAGTTTGAAGAAAAACAAGATCAAGGTCGATGAGCGTTTCTCTAAGGAAGAGATTAGAAAGCTTAATGCTTCTGCTTCCGGTAGAAAAGTTACAGTTGACAGATATGGAAGAAAAATAAACAAAGACAAAGATTCTGATTTTGATAAGTACTTTGAGGAAGAAGAGCAGGAGGAAAAAAAGGTCGAAGAATCTACAAATAGTGATAGTGACTCAAGCGACAGTAACGACGATTCTGACGATGACGAAGAGACCAATGCAACAAGGCTTACTCCAAAAGTGCCAAAGAATTCCCACGGTGAACATTCCGAGAGTGAAGGAGAGGCGGTGTTTGTGGATAGAGCCAGAGGAGAAGGTTTGCAATCTGACTCAAGCTCCGATGACTCAGATACAGACTCGGATTTAGACTCTGAGGACGAAGAAGAGATAGAGCTAGAAGAAAGCAAACCTGAAGAAGGAGACCCCTCTGCCACTTTCGCGGTCGTGAACCTAGATTGGGAAAACGTTAGAGCAGTTGATCTAATGTCCACCTTTGCGTCTTTTGTGCCAAAGGGTGGAAATATCAAGTCAATCACAATATATCCTTCTGAATATGGAAAGGAACAAATGCGAAAGGAGGAAATTGAGGGACCACCAAAGGAATTGTTCAGAAGCAAAAACAAAAAGCAAGAAGACTCTGATTCAGACGATGACCTAGATCTTGATTTAAACAACAAAGAAGATTTGGAAAAAGCTGCTAGAAAACTCTACGAAGAAGACAATGGCGAGGAAGATTATGACTCAAAAGCATTGCGAAGATATCAACTTCAGCGTTTGAGATATTACTACGCTGTCGTAAGATGTGATTCAATAACAACAGCCAAAAATATTTACGATAATTGTGATGGCTCTGAGTACGAATCAACGGCAAATATTTTCGATTTAAGATACGTTCCGGAAGGAATGGAATTTGACGAAAATGACACAAAAGAGATTTGCACGAAAATCCCTTCGTCCTATCGCCCTGATTCAACTTTTGTTACTGATGCATTGCAGCATTCCAAGGTGAAATTGACTTGGGATGAAACTCCAAAAGAGCGTTTGACGTTATCAACAAGACTGTTTACCCAAAAAGAAATCGACGACATGGACTTCAAAGCGTACCTTGCCTCCGATAGTGAAGACAGCGAACAAGAATCTTCTTCTTTGAAAGATAGATATAAGAATTTGCTCGGTGGAAAGTTCTCATTCGACAAAGGCAAGACCGAGGAGGATGAGGAAGACGTTGACATGGAAATCACCTTTAACCCCGGTCTAGATGAGAACAAGGTTGAGGAAGAAACAAAAACAGAGGAGACCACCATAGAAGCTTACAAGAGAAAGGAGAAGGAGCGTAGAGAAAAGAGAATGGAGAAATTTAAGACTAAGAACGGCGATGATGAAATAGAAGGAGCGGAAAAGAAGGAGAAATCAAAGAAAGGAAAGAAGCTAGACAAAAAGAGAAATCAAGTTGATGTCAAGAGCCAGGCAGAGTTAGAATTGCTTATGATGAATGAGGATGACACCAAGGAGCGCGAGGATCACTTTAGCATGCGTGATGTCGTGAAGGCAGAAAAGAGGAAGGGTAAGAAAAAGGGCAAGAAAAATTATGACGAAGATCTTGTTCAAGACGATTTCAAGCCTGATGTAAATGATGACAGATTCAAAGAGGCCTTTGAAAACCATGAGTTTGCTATTGACCCAACTAACAGCGAGTTTAAGAAAACAAACGCCATGAAGGAGATTTTGAAGGAAAGAAGTAAGAGGCTGCGTAAATCCGATAATGGTAGAACCAAGAACAAAAAGGCTAAGTCTTCAGAGAATCTGGGCGCTGAGTTGAAGTCATTGGTGTCAAAATTTAAGCTGAAGAAGTAAATAGTATTTGGAATAAAATAAATTTAATATCAAGATTCTTTGTTCAAGAGTTGATATTACATTATTGATCATACATGACATTTGTACTCCTTGTGATTTCCTGGTAATCTGAAACACTGCTTTTTGATTCCATGCTATTCAAATGAATCTTACCTTCTTCATTTATCCTCATTAAACCATCTTTCATGTTTATGTTCAATTTCCTGTACTGTTAAGTGTTTTAACCTTGTCTTGCCAAATACGGAGAGACCCCGACATGACTCGGTTCCATCAAAAAAAAAAAAAAAGCTTTCCATGGCCAATTTTTTGCTTTCTTTTTTTAAGTTAATTTTCATTTTGTAGCAGTGTAATATTATGTTATGGATTAGAAGTAATTGTGAGGGACGTGCCCCAGTGCTGTAGCAGAACGCGACCTGTCAACTATAAACTTCACCTTCTCCTACTTCAACACAGAACGTCACAATGAAATTGTTAATTCTTGCACTTTTCACGTGGTTCGCTAGCGTCCAGGCATTACACTTCTACCTCAATACTGGTGAGCAAAGATGTTTTTACGAAGACTTGCAAGCTGACTCCTTGGTTGTTGGTAAAATTGATGCCTACGAGTACGATGACAGAATCCGGGACTACTTTAAGAATGACAGATTGAAGGTTAAGATCACTGTTGATGAGACTTTCCACAACGACCACCGTGTTGTCGACCAAAACTCTAAGCCAGACGGTGACTTTGTGTTCAACTCTCACGACGCTGGTGAGCACCGTTTCTGTTTGACCCCACTCTACGTCGATGGAACCCATGGTAAAAGACATAGACTCTTCTTTGATATTGCTACTGGTGCAGCCTCTGACTATGTCGACTCTAAGTCCTCTAAGAATGTGGATGGATTGACCTTGCAAATTCAAAACTTGAACAGAAAGTTGCAAGAGATTCACATGGAACAAGAAAGTATCAGAGACAGAGAGGCTCTTTTCCGTAATCAAAGTGAGAGCACCAACTCTCGTGTTGTTTGGTGGAGTATAATCCAGTTGATCGTTTTGGTCGGCACTTGTGCTTACCAAATGAAACACTTGAAGAGCTTCTTTGTCAAGCAAAAGATCGTTTAGAAGCGAGAAAAGTAAGATATAAATATACCGATAAATTCGTGTTGATCAACAGTGACTTCCAACCTTGTAGAGTTTCTCGTTTGTTTGTCGTTCATCAATCCATAAGTAAAAATTGTTTTAAGGTTCAAGCTATATGTTCATTGCTCTTCGTAGTATTTTTATTAATATGATTATTAGTATTAGAATTAGCTTAGAAACCAATGTCCAGTGTATCCCATACAATTGTCACAGGGCCCTCATTAACTAAGTCAACATCCATCATAGCGCCAAATTGGCCATCTTTGACTCTGTTATCATCGCCTAATTCGATTCGAAGTTGTGTCAAAAACTCCTCGTATAAAGTTATAGCATCTGGGCCTTTAGCAGCTCGATGAAAGTCAGGCTTAGTGCCTTTTTTGATTGTTCCATATAAAGTGAATTGGGATACAGAGAGAACACTGAGATCCTTGTCTTGAGCCAAACTGACACTCCAGGGTTTACCATACCATTTTGCTTGTTCAGGTGGAGGGTTTGACATATCTTCGAATAATCGTAGAGACGCAACCTTTTTAACTAATCTATTTACATCGTCTTTGGTGTCCGATGTGGAAATTCCCACAAGTATCATGAGGCCGCGGCCAATCGATGAAATGACATTGTTGTCAACCGTAACTGATGCTCTTTTGACTTTTTGTATCACGACACGCATGTCTTTAGGAGTGCTTAAGATGACTTAAGATCGGGGTTTCCAATCCCTATTTGTACGAGTCGCCATTGTGTGCAGGTAAGCAAAGATTACCACAAGCATGCTATAAAATTTACTTGAGAGCAAGATGTTCTTCAAGGAAAGATTTAATTCCTTTTAGAGTATACGTGTCTTTAAATGTTACTCGTTGCTCAAAATAAATTTGCAGAAATACTTCATTCCGGCAGAAACCTCTTCACCAACTGCTTGAATGTACTTGTCGGGAAGCAAGAATCCATGAGCGCCAGTGTCTCTCAACTTGATTTGATACGCCCAGTAAGAGCGATGGTGGTACATGTAGTCAAGGGCTGAGCCTGACCCCATATCAGGAAGAAGGTCTGAGTCCCTATCAATACAAGCGGGAAGTACCGAGTAATATTTGCCCGAAGTAAGTCGAATGGCCTTTGAAATTCCATATCCTAACTCAATTAGATTCTCTTCGTCTCTTGGTTTTTCATCACAAGAATATGCATAAGGATATAAAATCTCTTGGGAGTATGAGTGAAGATCGATGTAGCCCCAGATAGTGTGATTGGTGTTTGTTTTGTTTAAATAGTCATTCCAATACCTCAGCTCAAGAGCCTCAAATGGCTTGCTACCAGCGTAGTCTTCACCGCAGATGGAGTCTGATGACTCCGTCCAGTGATAGTCGAAAGAGTGATCGATATCGATTCCACGACACGGATCGTCCGCATTTTCCGAAACTTGTTGTCTGTTTTTTCTCCACAAACGATCGGTTGTCCATGTATACTCATACCCATCTGGGTTCAACGTTGGAATGAATAAGAAATTGAGGCGAGCTAACTCATCAATCAAGTCAGGATTATTATCGTAATGATTGAGCATCTCATAAACAGTGTACAAAACAGTAGAAATAGATATCCATTCTCTTGCATGGACACCTCCAGTAATGACAATAGTTCTTTTCTTCTCCTCAGGAAGATCGGAGGGGACAGAGACATGGACAACGTTTAAGGACCTTTCCTCGAAAGTTGTTCCGATGGTCTCCAAACTAAGTATTTGAGGATATGTTTGGGCTAACATTTCAAGCCACATATTGATAGTTTCTAAAGATCTGTACAGTTTGAAGAACATATCGGTCGCAGCCTTCATTACTTCCTTATCGGACAACGAACTAGGCAACAGATCCACGTAAGCTTGAAATCCTTCGGCCGATTTGATTGAGAATTCTCCAATTTGAGCGCTAGAGACATTATCGGGGTACAGCTCGTAAACAGCTTGTGCTAAGTCTTTAACAATGACTCTGGCCTCTGAAAGAGCAAACCGCAGTAAAACATTATCAGCAGCAATAGATGGAAGCTGAAAATCTATTGTCTTCTCGGCACCATTATGAGCCCATATTTTAAAGTCTTCTTGTCTCAAAAAGCGAATTAATTCGGGGGTTTTCCTAGCTCGAAGGACAATCTCGTTTTCATATTGAGAAAGGTCCACAGGATGGAGAGATTTATCAATTGTTGAGAAATGAGGCTTTATAATGGCATCATCATTAAAACTTATGGTGAATGGAATCTGATATGCGCTGACGGCCACTAATAGTGTCGTCCAGATTGAAAAGTGCATGGTTATATAGTAACGATTATGAGAGACGACTGGAGGATAAGGTGGAGCAAGGCGGGGATTTCTGATAACGTCTGAAATATTTTTTTTATTCAATAAATTATTTCGGATGCAGATAACTTTGAAAGTTATATTACTCAATAAATAGAATATTTCTTTCTTTGAGTTCTTAATAAATTATGTGTGTAGAATTTCTAAGGTGGCTGGTCGCCCTATGACTGAAATATAGGAACTAAATATAAAGAAAAGGAATCTCATATAATAAAATGAGAACATTTTTAAGATTGCAATTGGTGAAAAAAGATTACTCTTCCTTCTTGCGTTCTAAGAATTCGTCAGCTTCAATGTCTACCATGACATCGTATGCATGTCTTAAAAGCAAAAAGGCACCATATCCAGCAACACCAATCGTAACAAAAATAACAGCACGCTTCAGCTCAGTGTCCACATTGAGAAAGTTATAAGGATATTGACCGCCATTTTTGACATCGATCAATCTCTTGAGCCATGCCCAGTACATGAATGTGAGCAACATGCAAATAATGAAGGAGTCTCTATTATTCACTGTTAAGCGAGGCATAAAACAGAAGAAATCCGTCACTAGAGCCACCCCTGGAACTAAATGAAGACATATATCTACGGTCATGGGTATGAACTTGCGGGAAGGATCACTCACGAGCAAATGTATGAACACAAGCCTCAAGGGCCAGTAAACAATCGTCACCACTAATTCAAGTACAAGAGCAATTGGATGAATAGCATTCTTGATGGAAAATAATCGAGGGGACTTAATTGCGTGTGCCACGGCACCCAAAGCAAACACCACTAGGGAGATTGCCAAAGATAAATTGGTAAGAAACTGCCAGCGACCAGCAGTAGCTAGGTAAGGCGGAAGCTCGATATATCTCACGGTATAGTAGAAGCCATAGCTTCCAAATCCAAGAGCTATGGCATTGATCAAGGCGCTGCCAATATTACCTACTGTCCTAGCCATTGACAAGGTCGTTGATATGGGGTAGATTATTGCGGTCCTGATTGGGGTGTGATAATTGACCAATTTAAACATATTACACTCTCTGAGAGATATAAGAAAAAATTATTACTTCTATTTCTTCAGTAATTTTCGCTTCAATGTTGCAATATTCATTTCTTTTTTCTTTCCTTCAAACATAGGCCCTGTTCAAAATTTTGAACCGAAGTTGTTCAAGATTGCAAGTTGTTAATAAGACAAGGAAAATCTACAAGATTGAATCAAAGAATCATCCAAAAATTTATGCAAAGAATTATCTCTATAGATATTGCCTCACGATATTCCTCTCACTAACGCAGAGATACACATGGACTAGTTTTTGTCAGCTTATAATCACCAGGATCATCTCAAAGTCTAAGTTATCTTTATTCAAAAAATTGTTTTTTATCTGTTTTGTTTTAAATCGTAGTATTCCGTCTTTGTGTTTCTACATTTCAGAATAAGGTATCGTGAGTTAAATCACTTTTCCATCCACTGTGCATTCATCAACACTTAACACCATGTCCAGCCTTCGGTTCTACAGATCGCTTCACTGTGCCCGTCGTAGTCTTATACGTCATAATGCATCTTACAGTCCCAAGGATGCTACAGTCGACACGGGTGAGATAGAGTCCGAGAACAATCCTTGGTCCCCATCATTATATACTGACAGGGTCTACGTGAGAAACGGGTTCAGAAACGAAGCACTTCCAGACAACTTTCGTCTCTCATATGAACCAATCTACGAGGCACCAAGCATAAAGTACGTCTCTTTACTCAAAAGAATGACGTTGGGTTTTGCCCTCGCTGGTGCTTACAGTTCCAAACTTCTATATGACCTGGTGCAGTTTGACGATATTTATGCCGCTGGCTTACTCATCGGAACCTTAACACCAGCTGTGGTTGTGAATTATAAATTGAAGGATTATGTTACCCGTATATTCCGCTTGTATGACAAAGATAAGCCACAAGACTTGGAAACGCTTACATCAAACGAACAGTTAATTGTGGAGAAGCTTAATCCTTCTGGAAGTAAAACCTACAATTCTTTGTTGAAGATCCTGAATAATGACACACTCAAACTTACGGGAACACCATCATCTTTGCGTCCTTATTCTACTTGGCAAGCTGAAATTGATGGTGTAAAGAGCGACTACTACGTTGCAGACAACATTGGTGGTATTAAAATGGACCGGTTGTGGGGAATTGTCGAGCACAATTCTGGTGTAAATAATGGTAGATATATGGAAGGGATCAAGGAGTAACTCGAAGATCCCTATATGTCCAGGGTTGAGAGATGCCACCAATATTAACGATAAAGATTTTCGGCTATATGATAGTCTTTACTTCAACATTCAAAGTTCCTTCTTTGAATTCTAGCTTCTTACATTTAAGATCATGATTAATCATGTAAATAGGCCAACCGGCAATGAACTCTGGTCCAATCACACAGATTGTAGAACAAGAAGGACAGATGTTCAGCCCTGCGACAAACAAGAGTTAACGTTGTCAATTTTTTGATTAACTCCAGAATACACTTATTCATTTAATCGCATAGTCACTCCTTCGATCATCATCTAATATCATCAAGGAACCGCCAAATAGTTCAAAAAAGCGCAAAGTATACACTTATTATTAAATTTTCCGATAGCTCAATAATAGAACCCTTTAACTTAATTTGCTCTCAATGATGCCGCCAGATCAAAGCTAACGCCGTGTCTTCAAGGCCCGGTATCGGGGCTATATACAATACAACTTATCGATGGGGAAGACAATACTCAAGAAACCTCATCAAGTTCACGTTGATCAAGCAAAATCGGATAGATCTGACTCCAAACCTGAATTTGATTCCTGGAAAAAGCGAACCTGCCTGTATGCAAAAATCTATCAGTTTTGTCTAGGTAACAATTTGTGCGTAGCCGTTCCACTTTTAGATCAGGGCGTGTTGCAGCCATCAATTCATAATTACTCGTTTGCGTTGACCTTTTTCGGAAAAAGAGCCATATATACTAATAATGGGTTGGTTTTCACATAGATCAAAAAGTCCCACTCCTCTTGGGACGGGAGCTACAGGCTCACGTCCAATTAAAGCTATCGACCCCCTGGAAGCCGTACCAGACCAAGAGAAAGAGAAAGAGGAGTCAGCCAACCTCGATACAGAGGATTCGAAAACAGATGAAAACCGAGAAGCTAAAGAGGAAGAAAAGACCAGGTTTACGAAAAGGAATGGTGTTGGCTCTGGTGCTCTTAAAGAGAACGAAGAGGAGACTGAGCTTAACACAAATCACAACGCAATGTTGTACCACTTTTCTGACGACTCCGTGGATTTATACAAGTCCGAGAATAACTCTCTGGATCTATTGGGTAGAATCTACTATGATGATTATGATGCGAAAGACCGAGTTGTTGCGGAGAGGGTCGCTTCATTTACCTCTTTAGCTTCAATAGGCCGTGCTTCCCCTATGCAGCTGTCAATTGACCATGCTTTATCTCCAGAATTGACACCCTTTACTTCGCACGGACATCCTATTTACCCTTGTAATTCCCCATTTGAAAGACAGGTTTCTTTTGACACATTAAGCAACGATCATCATTCGGCCATCACATTAAAAGTGAAGCATCCAGAGTTCAAATTTCGCAGAAACAACAAGACATTTTTAGTGGGCTTCAGTAATGATTCGGAGTCATTAAAGGCGGTTGAATGGGCTTTTTTGGAATTACTTATTCATGGAGACACTATGGTCGTTTTTCATGTTCTAGACGAAAAGACATATAAAAAAGTAGATCCTTCTTTAGCAGATTTGGTGTTGGAGAAGTTGAAGAAACTTAACACTCATGACCGAAGAATCTCGCTTGTATACGAGATTGTCATTGGAAACCCTCAGAAGCTTCTTAAAAAGGCTATTACAGAATACAATCCGGCAATGATGATCGTAGGCACACATCAGTATGGGCAAGCGCCCTTGGTTCCCACAGAGAGCTCGGCTGACTTGTTGAACATGAATCATCATAGGCATCATCCAGTAACACCGCCCTTACAGCCACAAAAGCTGTCGTCTGGTTTCATTCATCATGGCCACAAGTCACTATTCTCAAAGACAAAAATCTCGGAATATTTCTTACAATATGCATTGGTTCCCGTAATTGTGGTTAAACCCTTCTATGAAATTAGAGAGACTTTGAATATTCCAATAGACTCAGAACAATATTTTCAGGACTGGCTTGCAAATATAGACATCTCTCATACCAGAGAGAAGAAGAAGAAGCACAGGTTTAGTATCAGCAGTCCAACCTTATCTAGAAACTCCTCTTCAACAAACTTGAACGAGTTAACCCCGCTGGAAAGTCGTGGTCGTACCAAAGAAGGCTTATTTCTGATCGACAGCCGAAACCTGTCTCGTTCTAGCTCCAGGACAAGATCTGTGTCCAGATCCAAGGCTAATGAGGAGCTTAGCCCTGTTTCTAGTCTGCGACGGAGGCTTTCCCGATTACTTAGTCATTGAGAGCCATCTAACATTAGCTAAATCATAAACTTTTCAAAGATTATCGATGAATATTTAATAGACGGTCCAGAAGTTGAAATTGCTTGCTTGTTCAGTGTGGTTTAAAAGACAAAGTTTAATCAAAACAGTTTCAATTCAACGTGATACATTCCAATAAGCTTGAAAGTATTTTATTTAATCAAAGACAATTTTTCACAAGAATTAATGGTACAATTTTTGATATCATTCATACGTGTGTTCCATGCAATGTTTGAAGTTGACTGGTTGCACAGATCATTGGAAAGCACGCGTGGGTCAGTAAGGTAATCACAAACAAGGCAAATGAAAGTAATTTGCAGTCAGAATTTAAAATTTTTCCTTTCGCTATTTTTAACAGTATTTTTGTATAGCTTTTTCTTTAAAAATAATATCCATGTTTTGTGGAGCATGTCCATAGTTGCATCCCCTGCATCAGCCTCTCTTCCCTCATCAAGTCACCCTTCGATAACCTCTTCAGACCATTCCCAGCCATGGACGACACCAGCAACAAATTCATTCCTGAGTACAGACGAACCAACTTCAAGAACAAAGGTCGTTTCCAAAGCGACGAGTTGCGTAGACGTAGAGAAACTCACCAAGTTGATTTGAGAAAGCAAAAGAGAGAGGAGGTTCTCGCGAAGAGAAGAAACTACGTCGACGACTCTGTTCACGCTAACGATTCCGAAGATGACGAAGATACTGATGATTTTGCTAGTTCCGCCAACAGAGAGGAGCAATCTTTTTACGGCAAATTGCAACTGGACATGCCCCGTATGTTGGAGATGATCCATTCTCCAGACTTCGACAACCGCTTGAATGCTACTGTAAAATTCAGACAGGTTTTGAGTAGAGAGCATAACCCACCAATTGATTTGGTTATTGACAGCGGTGTCATTCCTACCTTGGTTTCGTTCATGGAGGAGGGCAAGCCTGACATGTTGCAACTTGAAGCCGCTTGGGCGCTTACCAACATTGCCTCTGGTCTGTCTAGTCAAACACGTGTCGTTGTCACCAGTGGTGCTGTTCCTCATTTTGTCCAATTGTTGTCTTCTCAATCTTTGGAAGTTAAGGAACAAGCCATCTGGGCTTTGGGTAATGTTGCAGGAGACTCCACCACTTACAGAGACTTTGTCTTAGCCAGTGGCGCCATGGAACCTGTTTTGGCATTGTTTAACACCACCAAGATCTCGTTGATTCGTACTGCAACTTGGACTTTGTCCAACTTGTGTCGTGGTAAGAACCCTCAACCAGATTGGGCAATTGTGCAACAAGCTATTCCTGTTTTGGCTAAATTGATTTATTCTGTTGACTCTGAGACTTTGGTTGACGCCTCGTGGGCTGTATCTTACTTGAGTGATGGAACTACTGAGGCTATTCAAGCCGTTCTTGATGCACGTATTCCTCATCGTTTGGTAGAGTTATTATCGCACGAATCAACTCTTGTTCAAACTCCAGCATTAAGAGCCATTGGTAACATTGTTACTGGTAACGATTTGCAGACACAAGTCATGATTAACTCTGGTGTCTTGCAGCACTTGGGTCCCTTGTTGGTCTCTGTGAAAGAAACCTTGAGAAAGGAAGCTTGTTGGACTATTTCTAACATCACCGCTGGTAACTCCGAACAAATCCAGGCTGTCATTGATGCCAACTTGATTCCTCCAATTATCCGTTTGTTATCTCAAGGAGACTACAAGACAAAGAAAGAGGCTTGTTGGGCCATTTCGAATGCAAGTTCTGGTGGTTTGACGAACCCAGACCAAATCCGCTACTTGGTTAGTCAAGGTTGTATCAAGCCTTTGTGTGACTTGTTGGCAATTGCTGACTCTAAGATAATTGAAGTCACCTTGGACTCCTTGATGAACATTTTGAAGATCGGTGAATTGGACAAGGAGCAGCGCCAATCTAACATCAACGAATACGCAGCACATATTGAAGAGGCTGGAGGCATGGAAAAGATCTTTGACTGTCAATCTAACTCCAATGAAAGTATATACAACAAAGCCTACGCAATCATCGAGAAGTATTTCAGTGAAGATGAGGATGATGTGTTCAATGAGAACGGATTACAACCTGAGGCCTACGGAGACTCTTATGCCTTCGGTGTGTCATCCAATGGTGCTCAAGAAGGTAATCAAAACTTCCAATTCTGAGGGAACAGACTCGGATCCTTTAATGGTATATAATAGGGTAAATTTTAAAGAAGAAAAAAGTCTGTAGGTTTTTTAGGCATTGTTTTTGCTCTTAGTTACTGTATTATCTGTATTATTCGTCATATATTTTGTCAAAGCGCCAAAACTTCATATTCTTCGTCGTTACACCGACATCGCCAAGCCTGTAGGTATCAGAAAGTAAAATTGCTCAAGAAGTTGTCAACCCTCATTCTCCAATTTAAAAAAATTCGTCGCCGAGACCTAAAAAGAGTCTACGAATCATGTTGTTGTGCACTCATGAGAAACAATCTACAGTGAATCAAGTATCAAACCTCTTAGCAAAAGATCTGAGCGCATTTGACCAGTAAAATTCAAGAAATTCAAACAAGTACAGGCTATGTATTTCTCCTTTTTTGGCTTAATTTGATTCACGATTCAATGTTAATTAGTACGAATTAATCTTCGATGGTCTCACCTTTTGATCTTCAGTTTCCACGGACCAAAAATGCGCCAGAAAGATCGATCGCAAAAAAAGAGAGAAAAAAAAGCTTCAGATTTTTAAAAATATTTTTTAATTTCTAAGTCATGAAATTTCAAGTTTATGTTTTTTGATATTTCACTTTTGCGTACTTATTTCTTTTTATTCTGATTGATTGGATTAATCTCGGCCGGCTATCCTTTTGGTACAGGTTTGAGATGACCTCACCAACTAAAAGACACCAAAAGAACATGGAGCGAGGCCACGAAAATTAAATAAAAAATAAAATAAAATCATTCAGATGCCAATTGAATTTTTGAACTCGTATGCACTCGTAGGTAAGTCTAATTCTTGCTAAACTTATTGTAATATACTATGCTTCCATAGATCACGTGACTATGCTCATTCAGTCCCGGCTTATTTTCATCCATCTTCCCGATTAGGCCGCATCGAAAATTCCCGCAAACATTTATATTACTAGAATCCGCACTTGCATATTTCCCGTTTGTTCGACCTTGCAACGCCATTTTCCAACCACAACCAATATTTGATTCCTCTAATCAATTATATTTAGCATAAGAATGAAGTTGTCTTCGTGTGTTGCTGCTGGCGCTATTGCCGCTGTTGCCGTCGCTCAACAAGAGGAGGTGGCCAGCACTGTTACTGTGTACTTCTATGGCTCCACCGACACTCATGTCTACGGTAGATTTGACAAAACTCAAGCAGAGTCTTCTGAGTCCGAGACCGGCACTCACCGTTACGGTAGATTTGACAAGACCCAAGCTGAGTCCTCTGAATCCGAGACTGGTACTCACGTCTACGGTAGATTCGACAAGACCCAAGCTGAGTCCTCCCCCTCTGAGACTGGTACCCACCGTTACGGTAGATTCGACAAGACTCAAGCTGAGTCCTCTGAATCCGAGACTGGTACCCACCGTTACGGTAGATTTGACAAGACCCAAGCTGAGTCTTCCGAGTCTGAGACTGGTACCCATGTCTACGGTAGATTTGACAAGACTAAGGAACCAGTTACCACTACTGTTTTCCTTACTGCTGATTCTCAAGTTGCTGCTGCTGCCTCTGCTAACGACTCTAACAGCTCTTCTTCCAGTTCTTCTAAGGCTGGTGCTGCTAATGTAGGCTTCTCGGGTCTTACCGCCGGTTTTGCTGGTGCTTTTGCCATTGGTCTTTACTTGTTGTAATTTTCTGCATAAAATATCCTAAATACCGTTGCGTTCATTTTCTCTAGACAATCATGATATCCAATAGCTAACTCCATACTTGGTGCTAGATTGTTTCCATATACATTTAAATAGATGTACCTTTGTTCAACATATTATAAGAGTAGTCTAAGTAAAATGATTAACAAACACATTTCAATTAACATTCTATTTATTTTCAGTAAGCTGGGGACTTAAGGCTTCTAAGTTGCGTGAGTAAGTCTTGCTTCAACTTGTCTACTTCTTCTAACTCTTCCTCTAACTTTCTGAGCTTGTCATTCATATCAACCTGATTCTGCTCGCTTATCTGCTTAAAGGGCGTCTTCTTTGGATCTTTGTTGATTGGCAAATCCAAAGGTCCCTTCTTCACCATTGAAGTCAAAATCTCAAAAACAACTTGAGCAGCATTTGTGGAGGTGATCTCTGCATGATCAAAATCTGGGTTCACTTCCACAACATCTGCACCAACAATTGTCAACTCCTCTATTCCACGAAGCACATGAATAAGTTCTCTTGGAAGCCATCCACCAGGCTCCTGTGTTCCAGTTCCAGATCCAAAGCCTGGGTCAAGAACATCAATATCCACACTAATATAAGTGGGGGTGTCTTCTGGAACACGTTTCATAATCAAGTCAATTACCTTTTGAACACCGTCAATCCATACGTCATCTGCAGAAATACGAAGCCAATGCTGTTCATCATCGTCTTCCCAGTCTTCCGGGCCAGATAGTTTAGTACGGAGACCAGCATGAACATTTTTATTAGTTGTAAGCCCCTCTTCGTAAGCCTTCCAAAGCATTGATCCGTGGTTAACCTCACTTTGTGGAGTGTGCCAGAAACTAGGGTACTTATCGGGCTTCCATGTGTCCAAGTGAGCGTCAAAATGAATGATGTTGACAGGCCCGTAAAGCTTATGAAGAGCACGGAGATGAGGAAGCAAAATTGAGTGGTCACCGCCAATTGCAATGTACCTAGCTGGTTGAGAGTCACTAGCATGTTCAAAAAGAAGCTCTTCAAAGGCCATTGTCATTTGTTGGAAAGCCAATTCATTGTCCATTGGTGTTACTGGTATATCACCACAGTCCATAATTGTTGCCCAAGATTTGTAGGGATTATGTCTAGCTCTTGGGTTATATCCCCTTATCGAAGTCTGTCTTTGGGAAGCGGCTCTCACAGCTCTTGGACCGAATCTTGCGCCGGACCTATATGAAGTTGCGGTATCAAAAGGAACGCCAATCACACCGATATCATAAGAAGCCTCTCTATTTACAAGGCAAGTGTCATGGTCCAAATGAGCGAAGGTGTTAATACCTTGGAAGGGCCAATATTGACCCCACATTTCATCTAACAGAGGTTCAATCTGAACGTAGTCTGCATCTCTGCTGGGGCGATGAGCATAACAACCCAGAAGGAAACTAATGAGGGTGATAGAAACAGAAAGCGAAACCATTCTTTTTATTCTGGTGCCCAAAAAGTAGTCATTGCATTCAGATTTGTGGTCTTGATAAGTAGTGGTACGGAATTCTGAAACGGCGCGCACAATGCGCCAGTCTAAGAAAATACTTAGCGGGACGTCCATAATGGGATATTCCCTAATTTATTTACAAAGTTCCGTCCATATATCGGCAATTTGAAAATCGATGAGAATAATTATTGAAGCCTCCGATTCAAAATCTTCTTAAGTGATTTCATTTTACGTTGCATTTCCATTCTTCGATGCGATTTTATGGGTGTACTGAACAGCTCGTTTTCTTTGAAGTACTGTTTAAACCACTTATAAAAAGCTGTAATCAATAAATATTCTATACTGATCTCTAATAAGATCTCTCTCTTTATGTGTAAAGTTGTCATTTAGCTCATTAGTATGTGTTTTCCTTTCAAACAACAACTCAATTAGTATTGCTTCTCAGGAAGTAAAATAATGGAGATAGCTTCTGGTAATCTGGTTAACAAATAGATTTTTTAAATTGTGATTATAGAATTCTTTTAAAAAAAACTGAGTAGACAATTTTTTCTGCTAACTTTGAACTTATCTGAAGTTTTTAAAACTCATGCGTTATTTGTAATATGCTTTACGGTGGTCACTTTTGCACCCATTTCGCACCCTCAGAGGAGAATTACAAACCACCTTCTTTTCTTTACTAAAAAGGAAAAATTCGTCCTTTTCGCTACTTAGCTCGCTACTTTATCGCTTCATTTCTTATTTTTGCTGCATTAATTTTTGTTTTCTAAAATGGTCACTTTGTTCCAAAAACCCATTTCTTGCGACCCTCCCCCACAGACCTTTCAAAGAGTGCAACACAATCAACCACCTGTGGGTAGCCAGGTTTGGGGACCCATTCAAACTAATAATTGCTTCAATAATTTACTCTTGGATAATCAAACATGGCCGGTCTGGTCGCTTCCATACCTGTTATGGATTACCAAGGATGGATACTCAGACTATGGTATGGCAATAAATCATACGGAAAGATCACAAGTAGTCTTTGGACCCGATGGCAAGAAACCTTCTCAGTTCTATTTTAACCCTCCAAAAATTAAACTGTTTGTCTTTACGGGGCAAAATTGGGGCTCAATTGAGTCAAACGTTGTCAGCATACTGAAATTGGCCGCCACGGTAAAAATCACCTCGGGCCAAGGAACCTTAATAATGCCGCTTGTCCTTGGTATGGGTTTTGTTACTGGAATATATTATAATGAGGTTCCAGTCATCAATTCGGCCGTTGGTATCCAGGAAATGCGCCAGGTTGGGCTCATTAATTGCCGATGCGCAAAGTATTGGATTAAACTTTTTGATGGACGCGTTTGGACAATTTATGTCAGTGACGATCCAAGTAATATGTTGAGTCTTAACGATCCTCATCATATTGTTGCCTCGCGCAAGTCTAGTAGATGTACCGTCCAGCTCTGTAAAGGTGATTCATTGGCGTACGACTCTGTATGTGGTATATACCCTCATACTGCAACATTATCCGGTGAAGTAGACCAAACTAATAGTTTGGGAAAATACTCCATTAATTATGCGAATGATGGCTTTTCTGCCTCCGGAAAAGGTCTAGTATGGGCCCTCCCTCACCAACAGTCTACCCTTGCCGCTGACGTGCTGGTCACGTTCACAGGCTTGACCTTGGATTCCCCCACAAATGGTTTGATGAAAGCTTACGCCACAGACCGTCTAGCAATGGAAGTTGCGGATCTTCCTCTAGATATCGGATTCGAGCCCTGGACTTCTGTTCCTGGTTTCGGGTTTGATCCAAATAACTACAATGGCAATGTGAAGCAGAAAATTCATGACGCAGCTTCTGTTGATGCTAATGATGACATTTTAAGTAACTGTAATGTTGACTCGATGTACTTCGGTGGTAAACAGCTCGATAAATATGCTTACCTCGCATGGGTCGCTAAATTCATCATCCAAGACCAAGGCATTTTAGACAGAGTTTTACCGCGAATCAAGCTCGCTATTGAGAAGTACGCACGAAATTTTCAACAACACCCATTATGTTACGATGAAACTTGGAAAGGTATCATCTCAACCGCTCCTCAGTACTTAGACTTCGGTAACTCAAACTACAATGATCATCACTTCCATTACGGCTACCATATTCATGCCATTGCGCTAGTTTCTGCAGTGGATCCCGGTTGGTTGGGAGCGAATTCCAATTTGGTGAAGAATTATGCGGAGTCATTAATTCGTGACTATGCCAATCCAATCGACTCGGATCCTTACTTCCCCCAGTTTAGAAACTTTGATTGGTACCATGGCCATTCCTTTGCTGCTGGTATATACCCTAGTGGCGACGGCAAAAACCAGGAGTCATCTTCCGAGGACTACCACGCCGCACATGCTCTAAAACTCTATGCCATGGTAACTGGAGATAAGGAGATGGAGATGTCGGCTTGCTTGATGCTAGGGATAATGAGAAATGCAATGAATAGATATTTCTTGTATTCCTCGGATAACAAGGACGAGCCAAAAGAGATACTTCCGAATAAGGTGTCTGGTATCTGGTTCGAAAATAAAATCGATTATGCTACCTATTTTGGCAGAGGAACAGTTGGTGATGAGTATATTCACGGTATTCATATGATTCCCATCACCCAGGTGTCCTCATATATCAGGGGGCCCAAATACGTCAAGGAGGAATGGGACGCTCAGCTTGCTAGTATTGTAGATAGAATACCCGACGGATGGAGGGGCCTTCTTAAATTAAATCAAGGTCTTTACGATCCCAAGGCTTCATGGCAATGGTTCACCAGGTCAGACTGGAACCCAAACCTTATTGATGGTGGTATGACTAGAACTTGGTCTTTGGCCTACCTTGCGGGTATCGGTGCTGCCAATTAAAATGGCATTATAAAACAGTACATTTTGCTTTAATGAAATGTATACAATCTTATTGTTTCGATTTTAACTAATGGTGTAATCATTTAGTCTATATTAGTAACAAATAAAAGGTCTATACTAATTAATCAGTGGTCAAACCGGAAATCCAATCTCTTGTTTCCAGAATCTGTGGTGTTGAGGACATATTCTTCTTGTTCTTCATGGGACATGGCGTTCCAAATTGCATCCCTTCTCTTGTTTCTCCAGACGTAATAAGCCTTCACTCCTAGAATGACGGGAATAACAAGCACAGATAAAATAAACAAGATACTGTTGCCTCTCCTATACAATGGCATATCATCCTTTCTGTAAATATTGAAGGAGATAATGGAACCCACCTGAACAAACATGTTGTAAATTGCCGAGCAGATAGATCTCGAACGGATCGAATTGGAATTCCTAGATACCCAGCCAACACAGATCGCATGGATATATGGTGCTGCCAAAACAATTGAAACGAGTGCCCAAGTTGGCCATGGCTGTTTCATACTTCCGGGCCAGTACCTAATAGCTGCCATAGCTGGCACAGTAAATAATGGAAGAGAAAGACACGTGAGAGTTCTTTCATTGACACGTTCAGAAAACCAAGTAACAAGAATCAAAAGGATAATGTGGGCAATAGCTTGAGGAATAAGTAGTAAGTTGACATTAAAAATCGAAAAGCCCAACGACCTTAAAGTAAGCGTCATGTAAGGCTGGATGGTTCCGATAGGAATGTAGGCGATGAGACCAATTAAGTAGATAGGCCATAAATCGTAGTCGCAGATAGATTTCCAGATCTGCTTGATACTTAATGATTGCCTATTATTCATGTCACCTTTAGAAGGATCGTCACGCAATACTCTGTTAACCACAATCTTAACTTCACGGTCATTAAACCAGCCATTTGGACAAAATTTACTCTTAGTTTGAACAGCAGATGGGACCATTGCGTAAAACGACCATACACCTATACCAAGGGTGATTATGCCCTCAAGGATAAAAAGCCATCTCCAACCAGCAAGCCCAGCTACACCGCGCATTCTCAAAACACCGAAGGCAAGCAAAGAAGTAAAAATTTGGGTAAGTGAGTTTGAGGCCCAAAATAAAGAAAGTCTAAAGGGTAACTCGGAAGATTTGTAGAAGTATGAAAGCCACAACACCAAATCAGCGATGAAGCCACCTTCCAACATTCCGATGAGCACCCTCGTTAAATAAAAACCTGCTTTGTTCGTGATAGCACCCTGAGAAATGGCAACCAAACTCCAAGCACAAATTTGAAAGGGAACGAACCGGTCGGGCCCAAATGCCTTGGAGATTAATTGAGAAGGAATCTCAGCGAGCAAAAAGGAGATTAAAAACAAGGTATTACCGGTATTATAATTATTTGTGTTAAGTCCCAAGTCTCCCAAGAGATCATCTGCTACCGCCTGTGCCAAGTTACCTCTGTCAATCTGTAAACCAACAAACATGACACACGCGGTGACAGTGACACGCCAGTCTAGCTTTCGTACAAGTTTCTTTTCCTCTTTCGAAGTCCACTCGAAATCAGGATCAAAGGCACTCAAACACTCGTATTTGGATTCTTCATAGACTTTTCTGTAGTACTCTGCGATGGCAGGGTCCATAAAGGGGTTCGCGTCAGTTTGAAAGGACTGACTCTCAGCATCAGAAACAGAGTCGATCTTGACTTTCTCATTCTTTTTAGTCAAACTGTCAGTCTCAGAACCCAAGCTGGTAAGCGACACGGAGCCTAGAGGTCTTGTTTTAGTTACACCAATGTGTCCCATCTCGTGTCTGAAGTAAAAAGGAAACAAATAATCTATGGAAAGACCAAGGATTGCCCGCACTTTTATATGGGGACTTACGACCACAAGGAGTGGCTGGAGATTAAGAAACGGAAATTCGCTCTGGAAACCAGGAATTTATCACTGTGGAACCGCTATTGAACAATGCCCAAATTGTGAAAAAAAAATGTGGTGTATCTGGCTGCAAATTTCCTGCATATGTAAGGGCCATTCCCCTAAATTCCCCTAATCTGAACCGAAAGCGAGCCTTTTTTTTTTAGAAAATGTGAATTAAATAGCCAGCACGAAAATAATTAGACTGAAATTTCGATTTATTTGGCTCTTAAATTTGAAAAAGACTCAATTTGACTGTCAAGTGTTGAGAGGTGAAGATGCGAGCCACATGGGGATGATTACGCGATAGCGTTTGTGCCACACAAGCCACCACGCTTTGACATCTAGATCTAACGGCGTAATTTGAAGCATACTTAATTTCGGGAAATGTTGCCATTTCAGTTCCTATTGGCTCCGCTATCATGTTATCAGATAGATTAACACACTTTAAGATTTAAATCAATCACAAATATTTGCACACAAAATTCCTCATCACTTCGAATTTGAGGAGTGTGGTTGAAACTTATCCGGAGATAATAATCATACTATCGGAGAATTATGTTCATCATATCTCTTGGTAATTGGAGTTTCAAAAATTCATCTTTGCCATTGCCAATGGCGGGAAACGTAATTTAGCAAAAAAAAAAAAAAAAAAAAAATTACATCAACTAACCTATAAGGTTCAAATTTCTGACGAAATATCATAATTCATTAACTGTTGGGCTATGTAACTTAAGACTGACACTCACAGAGTGACGCTATAACTATGCAAATTTTTAGTAAAGGTGAAACTGATTTGCACTTAAAGCTTATCATTTTTCAACCTTTGCCAATTCTCCTCTTCATTTGTCTCCTTCCTTTGGAGCTCGTACTTCTTCTCTTTATTCATTTCTCCTTTTAACTTCTTCTCTTCTTCACTCTCCATCAGGTTGAGTTTTTTGCTTCTGATCCGGCTTATCACTATTTTCTGTCCCGAGGGATACTGAAGAGGTATAGCTAGACACAGAAGTGCTCGTAGATGAAATAGAGGGTGCTTTGGTTGAGTAAGTAAAGCTTTGAGGCTTAAGTATCCTCTTACTTCCAACTGTTGCTGATTCGAGGCTCTTCAAAAACAATTCTTCTCTTTCCTTGGCTTCAATCGCAAGCTTCTCGTACCGGCTGAAATTCTCCTCAAAGCTCATGAATTGCTGACGCAAACTAAACAAAAAGGGATCATACCGCAAAGGCGGTGAATCTGGAGCCTCCAGTACCAACGCCTCAGTGGATTTAGCAAGCAGGAAGCGCATTCCCTCTGCTTCATGAAACATTGTTACCTCCTTTGACAATTGGTATCGAAGAAAGATTTCATCGTGATGCAAGAGGCGAAACAATTCATTTTCGGAAAGATTTTGCAAGCGCTCAAATTCCGCTGCCGTGATGTCCCCACGAACAGGCGGGAGTTCGCTTCTCGTCTGTGACTTTTTATTGGCGAAGTACGCATCCCACTCGGTGGGATTACGTAGGAAAGGCATGAGAATACTTTGGTGAACCCAAATTCTCAATTGACCAAGATAGATACGACCCAAGTGCTGTCGGCGTGTAAGCCCGTCTTTGTATTCATGAGAGATGATTGTTGCGTAGTTTTTAGGGACGTAAGCTACCTCTCCGTCAAAGAAAGTTCTGACAAGGGGCGAAATCTCAGAAAGACTCACGAAGTGGCGGTTCTTGCAATTATAAAACCTCATGGTATTACTAACATCTTTGAAATCTACTCTCAGGTTCATAATGACTTGAGGGACCGAGTCTTGGTATCTAGAGGAGATCTTTTCATTGCTAACAGCTAAGCCAGTAATGTCAATGTAAAGGCCAGAATCGACATCAATAAAGCGTGCATCAATATTGTTCATCCCGTTGCCGTGTTCTCTGGCGGTGATTGGAGTGGAACAATCCAAGAAGAAGCGGCCAAAGCCATCTTCAGTGTCTTCTACAATCATTGATTGATTGAAATGCTCACTTAATTTAAGCAAATCTTGAATGGGCATTTGTACATCTACATCGTCGTCCCAAGGAAAGTTCATTCCGTTGAAGTGCCAAGCCAACAAAGACCCATGGGCCACCCATGTTTTGAGCCCAAGTTTACGAGTAAAGGACAACCAAGTTCGAATCAATCTATGGAGAGAAAGCGCATTTTCTTCACTCTGATAATCAATACCATTAAAAAAGCGCCAATCGTAATGATCACCTACAGTAGTGTCAAACACTTTTGCCTCAGTGAAAAACTTCAGTGATTCGTTGCCATAAAGCAACGAAGTGAGAACTGCCTTACGGAAAATATCCTCGTGTCTAGTTAATGGTCTCTCATTCTCCTTAGTGTGTAAGGCTAAAAGCACTTCTGATGGCTCCACTAAGAAATCTTCGTGTTTGAGTGAAATTTCGTAGTCTGTCACAACAAACTCCTTGGCCGCGGGACGTTCCTTTTGCAACCTACGGAAAACATCGAGGGTATTAATTGTATCATGTCTTTTGGCGTATTTTCTCAACGTTTCGGAGACTTTGTTGCCTGCAATAAGAGGCTCCTTTTCGCGAGAAACTGTAACATGATAAGAGCCATCTTTTGTAAGAAAAAGAATTGATTCCGGATTAGGAGCCAGGGTATAAAGGTATGCTTTAGCGGCCATCCTAGCCTTATGTTGAGTCATTCTACCACTAGGTTCAAAAATGGCAAAGTTCAAGCCTAGAATGGTATCGTTTCCTTTCATAGGGCGACAATACATCTTTGGATCAAGGGCTCCCTCTTTGGTATCTGAAGTTTCTTCATTTTGATTAAATGTCGCATTTTGGTATGAACGCTCATCGAAATAACTGCAAGTAGTGTTCCCCCAAATGGGCTTCTTGAAGAAAAAGGTATCTAGGGCGCTCATGTCTACCCAGTCAGACCAATGAAATGGAACTTTGATTTCATTAATCGGACGATGTTCATGCAAGAGATAATTATAATAAGCAGCTAGAGTATAGCGTGGATCGAATGGACCCTTTTCTAGTTGCTTTTTTTGATTTAGTTTTGAGTACAGCGGAAGATGTAGCTCTGTGTGTGCGCGTGTAATAGTTGTATCTAGCGCATAGAACAAACCGTCAACATCTTCCTTAAGCTTTCGCTTTAAGAGTCTGTTAGCCAATGTGTTAAACTTTCTGGATTTCTCGACTTCAGATCCTGCCATCTTTAGTGAGGCTGAAATTGAGTCAATGCCACCAGCATTCCTCCGCTGAGGAGGCGATGAGTAGGACCCCAGAAGAAAGTAAAGAAAGAAGCAACATAGGAAGGCGAAGAGGCCACCACGGGTGTACTTTCGCTTTATAACAACGAACATGCAGCGGTGGTGTTTTCTATTATCAATGGGCAAATAACCACCACTGGAATCAAGGAGTTCCGCACGAAATGTATCTGAAGAAAAGAAGATTCACTCTAGCCAAGAATAGGATTTGTATCCAAAATGTTTGTTCTGACAGTCTAGAAGACACCCTTTTGCTTAGACTCAGGAATAGTTCAATAGTTCCCCTAATAAGCTAATGTTAATATTGAGAGAAAAGCTGTCTAAATAACACGGAATGTTCAAGCTATTGCAGAATAACTGGAAGTATGGAAAGAATAGCGATTGAGATCAGAAAGTTTCTTATTCGAAAGGTATAAGAAGAATTTACGACGGTGGGGCTCATGCAATATATAGGTGTTCAAGATCAGTCCTTGACATTTTGACGCGAATCGCTTGCAGCGAAGATAATCCTAATACGGAAGCTTGCAGCTGTCTGGATGTAGGTGCAGAAGCTTCAAACACCATATACTTTGATTGAAAAGCTTATAAGCAACAAAATTTTTTTTCTTGGCTGAAACTTGACCCACAGTTTAGGAGATTTGTTCATTGTTTTCGCCCAATAGTCGCGAAAAGCGAAACTCAGGTTAGAAGGGTCCTCTGCCCCATCAGGGCTTCTACGACAAAACATGGGGGGCATTTTTCTTGGAGCAATTGGAAACGTCACAAGACATTAAAAAGGTTCAAGCAGTTGAAATTAAGGCAAACAGAAGCAGTGTCCATAAAGATATTTTCGGAACAAATGTTAGATATCTTTGGTCAGCTTGGCTCTTTGCTAATTGGCATTCTTGCAAGTCCAATTAGTTGGGGCGGAAGAGTGCGGTGAAGGGAAGAAATGAAATGCATGGACTGCAGGAAACATTTTGAAGGGAATGAAATGAACAAACGATTAAAGTTCGCTAAGAAGACTGATTAGCGATAACTAAACAAAATCATATTTACTTGAATCTTTGAAGAGTACCTCTTACCATCTCTTACCATTTGGGTTTCAGGGACGCTTCAGTTCTGCAGTCCGGTATTGAACCCTTCTCATGCAGCGGTTTGTCTCACTTGTCTTCACTATCGCCAAGAAAAAGTGAAGGATCGTGTGGGATTATCTGACAGGATTACTAGATACAGACTGCGGAATGAATGATGCATGTCCTCAGATCCAGAGATTGAGATGGAGAAAAAGAGGAATCGGTCATTAAAGTGGAAGAAACACAATTAGTGTTGATGTCTAGTCACATTAAAGGGTTTTTCTGTTTGTAGCTGCACGGGATTATTTAAGGTTTCGGATGAATAATCTCAATGCGGCATGGTCCCCTATCCAATATGTACGTCCTGCAGATTACACCGATTCAAAAAGCGGGCCCAAGCTTGATTCAGAGTTCACTTCAACCAAAAAGATAGACAACAATAAACAAAGAAAATATACTTAACCGCAAACAAGCCAGTAGCGGACAAAGCATTTGTTCCTTTGCTACGGTCTATTCCAAGGTGCACGATTCAATTCTTATTTGACTATTTCCAGTTCTTCACATGGACCATCATACAGGTAGTCCCCTTGTAAAGGCGTTAGGAAGCTTGCAGGGTTCGAAAATGGCGGCACAATATTGGTCAGATTGATCTGAGGTTTGAGCGTGCTGCAATTGTTAAAACAATGCTTTGGCCTAGATGAGTCTTTACCGTTATGAATGTTACCGACGTTCGGACACTGGTAAGCGCGTAGGGTGGAGGAGGGACCTGACCTAAGACCCGACCTAAGACCCTTAGGGCACCCGAGTAGGAAACCTTTGCGGAAGTCACTTTCGGGGTTCAGATTAAGCCGCTAGGGCTAAAAGCCAAAGAGAGCGGCTTACTAATTCCGTCAAGGTGACGACGGTAGTTTTGTCATATCACTATTTTGAACTGGAAGTATGCAATAGTTGCAATTGCAATTGCAATTGCAATTGTTACAACCGTTGCAGTAGGTACAACCGTTGCAGTAGGTACAACTGTTGCAGTAGTTACAACAATGGCAGTAGTTACAAAAGCTGGATTCTGGTGGTTTGGATCTTTCGAAACATTTCTTTCGGATTGTTAATGAAGGATTCAAGCAACTCTAGACCATCGTTTGAAGACCGCTGGCGCCTATGACCTCTTGAGATTTTGGTTAACTCAATCCACCCAAGCCTGTTTACATTAGGTTGCGAATGAGGTTACAAAATCTGGTAAGAATGCCAAGAAAAATCAAGTTGTAAAAATCGAGTTTCAAAGTCTAGATCCTTTTCCTTGTATGGCAATCGTTTTTCTTGATACGGCTACTAACATCCCATTTTGAACTTTCAGGTACAAAGCGGATTCACAGTCGTGTGAGAGATTTCCTCTTTGATTCGATTGATTTCCTCAATCCTTAGAATTCGATTAAGATTCTTGATTAATGCTTAATATCTTCTGATGCATTATAAGATTTTGTTTCTTTGATGAAATTCTAATTTCAGTGAAAAGTCGTGATACACATTTTGGTTTCTATGGTCTTTTCAGCGCTGCCAGCTTCTTATTTGTTGATTGTCGGCGGTACTTTCCTTGTAGCTACAAGGGTATCGTTGGGCTAGAAAATTGATCAATTCTCCCTTCGACTTAATGAATGGAAAGCAAAATCTTTGAAAGTCCATAATGTGAGCCTTTGCAACGCACTTTGTTCAATACACTTTTGGAAATGACATTCGAAACTCAGGAGTCACTTCAGAGTCTACTAACAAAGAGTTGATCATATGACATCAATATTCTCACTTATCTCTACCGATTTCAATTGAATATTTACATATCAGTTTTGACCCCTTGACTCATTATTGTTACTCATTCTACCCAATACCACCCTTTCAAATGCTCTGGGAGAGAGTATGTTCTGTCCTATTTCAATTTCATTAACTGTGTTTAATTTGGCTACAAAATGCGTCCATGGACGAAAAGAACAATTCATACATACCCATCTCCAGATTAGATTAGAGAAGCTTAAGATATGTTGTCATTGGAGAGCTATCGTTGTCTCTCTACTTTCACTTCTATCTGAAGCACAAAAGAACCCTAAATTAAGATAATGGAAATACGCAAACGAAGCAAAAAATGGAAAACAAAGAAAGATGCAAGTGATGACTGACAAGCACCATCTTTGCCTTTCCACGAATCGGTCAAAAAACCAAACCGACTTGTTGTTGACAAAGACATGAATAAACAAAAAAAAAGCATAACTAGAAGCCAGAATTTCTAATGATGATTTATGTAAGCTACATGTTCTTGGGACTATCCTAATAAATCAATCCCTATCTTGCGCTTTTCCTTGCTTTCTTCAGGAGTAATAGGAGACAAAATATTCAGAAATTTAGCAATTGGATTGTGTGAAATATCCTATAAAACAACTCATTTTTTTTTAGTTAAGAAGTTTGTAAAAAGAGTATGTTTTTTGATTTAGTTGGCTAATCCTTACCATGTTGATCATACAGCTAAGCTATTAAGATTCAAAATTCTTGACAAGTTGGTCAATTAATTTTTCCCTGAACAAAAATTTCAAATAACAATTCATCACTTTTAATTGTGTTTCATCGAGTAAATCCTTTTCTTCACTAAATTGTGGTTTAAAGGGCGGGTAACCCTCCACATGCAGGCCACGTTCTCAACTTAGATTACCAGCATATATTTACATATTATCTCAAGATATAGACATAGATAAGGGCAAAAAACAAGTTTATCAGCCGAAGTTCTTCAAAAAATAAAGGCCTAAAGTAAACCGTGCTGCAATATTGATACCCCAAGAAAAAAAGCGCTTCATTCTCGAATCAATTGAGTCTCTAAAGTAAGCACACGTTACCACAATACAAATGGAGGACTATTTAAGAGACAGCCCCATTGACACGGGTCCAAAGGGCAATTACGGCGATAGTATGAAGAACAGAGACATTGGTTTAAACCTTCAAGACTTGCAGTACAATCAGAACGCTAATCTAGACCCTTCCTTTGATTATAACGTACAAGACACTTCACAGGATGCGAACATTCCTCCTGTTAACGATCCTTATTACGAGACGTTCGACTTTCTTGGCTCACCGAACAATAACAACGTTTCACCTGTCGGTGCAATTGATCCCATTGGTGGGATGGACTTCAACCGGAGCGAATCTACCAGTGTAGAGCCATTTGGCTACGGAATTTCTGGAGACCAGCTTAATGCTCTTGACCTGATTATTTCTCCTCCAAGTGATGGCGACAAAACTAACATGTTTGGGTCGTCTCAGTATTTTTCACCAACTTCACGAAGCGCACAGTTTTCGAATCTTAATCCGATTGTGGAGAATACCTTCAGTGGCTCGTACCACGAAAACTCCTATACACCAGAAGCACAACAAGGTGGCATAAGTATTCCCGAGTCACTGAACTTTGGTCTGTATCTTTCTCCCAACGCTTATGTATCTCCCTCACTAAATATGTTCGAAGGCTCTTATGATACAATAGCATCGCCATATTCAGGCTCAATACTTGCATCGCCACCACCTATTCACTTCTCACAAAGTGCTTCTATTCCTAATGGTACCAATTTTGCCCTGGCGTCGTTGTCTCGTGCTATTTCTCCTCCACCTAGTCATCAACACGGCCTTGGCGTTTCAGCTCCATCAGGACCCACAATTTCTCAACAACGGAAGACGAACGAGCCTATTGTAGCAGGGCCTAGTCTAACGCAAGAGGAAAAAGCCAAGAGAAGAAGAGAGTTTCATAATGCTGTGGAAAGACGCAGACGAGACTTGATAAAAGAAAAAATTAAAGTTTTAGGGGTTCTTGTTCCTCCATCGCTACTCACGCCTCAAGCATGTGCAACTCAAGCACTACTGAAGCTGTCTCAACCACTTTCAGCGGAATTAAGAGAGTTTATGGAGGCTACAAAAGTTAAAGAGATCAAACCGAACAAGGCGTCAATTTTGCTGACATCTGTGGATTACATACGCCACTTGCAGTATGTTTTAGAACGACAAAAAACAAGAAGAAAAGAGATTGAAGCTATAATTGCATCATATGAAAACGGACCTGGCACTTTTAGTTACACGGAGGTTGACAGTTTCAAACCGAACTCATCGCTACATAATCAGCCAGTGGCAGACTTCAACCCTGACGAGTTTTTTTCTGATGTGATTAGAGATACTAAATAACTTCTTATTCGAAACGCCGGCCGTTTATGAGATTTCTTGGTGTTTGAGAACCCATGGGTAGCTTCTTCTCGAAGTGACAATGATATTTATTTGCAACACTCACAAGTGCTTCTTTTCTGACACACCTCTTTTCATTGTTAAGTATCTTGCAAGCTTTTTGTTACTGGCATATATTCTCTTGTTATTAGATACGGTGAATACTACAAGTCAATCATATCACTAAACTACCAATACGGTATAAGTTAAATTCAAACAATTCATTTGAGTAATCACAAAATTCGTGAACTTATTTCAAATTTTAGAGTTGATTTCCTTTCTTATCTAAATTATCAAGCAGTATGTGCAGGAAGCGCCGTATACTAAACCGGCTTAGGCTTAACATTGATTTACACAACAGAGTTCACAACTTTTTTTTTTTTCACTCATCATTATGGACACAAATACTCGAGTAGCTGCTCAGGGCTTCGTTGAGTACATCAACGCGTCACCTACGCCATACCATGCTGTGGCCAATGTCAAGTCATGGCTAACATCTGCAGGCTTTGAAGTGTTGAATGAAAGAGATTCATGGGCATTGGAGGCTGGTAAGAAGTATGTTGTGACTAGAAATGGATCATCTCTCATAGCATTCAAAATTGGGTCTAATTTCAGCGATTGCGGTCCTATAGCCATCGTGGGCGCACACACTGATTCACCATGCCTTAAACTCAAACCTATTTCAAAGAAATCTGGCGAAGGATTCATCCAAGTTGGAATTGAGCAGTATGGTGGTTTAATTTCCCACTCTTGGTTTGATAGAGACCTTGCTCTTGCTGGTAGAGTGTATGTCAAGACAGAGGACGGCAAGTTTGAACCTAGACTTTTACATATCAAGAAGCCCTTGATGAGAATCCCAACCCTCGCCATCCACCTACACAGAGAGGCAAATACCAAGTTTGAATTTAACAAGGAAACTGAATTTGTTCCAATTGCTGGGCAGGAGAAGTTTTCCAGTTGCAGTGATGACCCCAATTTGAAACTCACGGAGTCTGAATTCGAGGCAGTCAAGCACGTCATACAGCGTCACAACGAGTCACTTATTCAGTTGATTGCAAGCGAACTCGGAGTTAAACCTTTACAAATTGAGGACTTCGAATTGCTGCTCTGTGACTACCAAGATGCAACCTTGGGTGGACTTAACGAAGAGTTTATCTTTGGTCCTCGTCAAGACAATTTAACCTCATGTTACGCTGCCACCCAAGCTCTTATTGAGTCAGAACCTGCAACAAATGGAGTGTCCCTCATTTCTCTTTTTGACCACGAAGAAATTGGATCGGTGTCTGCACAGGGAGCCGACTCTTCGTTCTTGCCTGACATATTACTTCGTATTGCAAAATCTGACAATGGCTTGATGGCTAGAATTTGCTCACAATCATTCGTTATATCTTCAGATCAGGCACATGGTATCCATCCAAATTATGAACGCTTCTATGAGAAGGCTAACCGTCCTCATGTTAACGGAGGTCCTGTTATAAAGATTAACTCCAATCAGAGATATGCCACAAACTCTAGAGGTATCGTATTGATTAAGGCAATTGCCGAAAAATCTAAAGTACCGATGCAAATGTTTGTCGTGAGAAACGATTCGCCCTGCGGATCTACTATTGGGCCAATGCTCTCCGCCAAGTTAGGTATTAGAGTTTTGGACCTAGGTAGTCCCCAGTTATCGATGCATTCTATTAGGGAAACCGGTGGATCCCACGACATTTTAAGATTACAGAAATTGTTTTCCGGTTTCTTTCAGCATTTCGCAGATATCGATCAGATTTTAAAATGTGATTAATGGACCAGTAAAAAAAGTACAATTAAAGAATTGGTGATAGAAAGACAATTTAAATATCATGAATTTTGAATTACACGAAATGCGGAAGAATCACTTGCAAATCTTTTTAAAAAAATCAATTATTAATGTCTATTTGTGTATATTGACCGCGTAGAGACCACCCCAGCTTACTCCACATATTTCACTTTTCACTTGTCAAGAAGGACAAATACCCGAACCAGATAGAGACAAGATATTCACTTTTTCTGATCTGATTTAAATATGAAACTCTCCCTATACCTTTTATTGATACAAATAGCTTGTGCTCTCCAAGCCGTCCCTGTTCTACTAGCGTCCCATAAATTGGTTCCTAACCTCAAAGAGGACATACAGACACCCAACACAAAAACACAGCTGTCACTGGACGTGACACATATGGTAAAAAGGCTTGTAACAGAGTGTTCCTCTGATGTTTATTTGTTGGTAAATGCCCCAGGGCTCACTCAAGCCGACTTAACTTCTCTTAAGAAGGACAATTGGCCACATTTGCAAAAGTACCTTCACATGTCGTCCTCAGTAGTTGGATTGCCCTGGATGGAGGGAGTACTAGATTATAAACATCTTTCTGAATACATTGTCCGCACATGCAAGGCCGAGGCTGTCGTTGTTCATACGGATGAACATGAAGTGGAACATTACATAGATACGAGAAAGAGAGTTATTCGTATGGAGTTGGCGCCAATTCCCAATCTGCAGCCTTCACGAGATGAAGCAATCAGAAATGTAGATGATATTATAAGGAAGATTCTTCGAAAACTGCCATCTCCACATTACACTATTCTTATCACATCATCCGAGCCACTGGCAGTTCACCCTATACCTGAAATTGCAGTGGAAAATATGCCAGAACATTTCGAGTTATTTTACGATATTGTCAATGATCCTACTCGTGCATCGGAGAAGGAACGCAATAATTACATGTACCAGGAGGTTGAGCCAATCTGGAGGGAGTATGAGGACCCAACAGAGCTTTACTTAGCTCGCAGACGACAAGATGAAGTACATTTTTTTGACGCAGACCTATGGAGAAAAAAAGAAAAGCTAGTGATGACATTGGCGCTCATGGTAGCAAGTCTTTTTGTATTTGAAATTATCTCTTTGGGACGCAAGTTAAAGAAAAGTGTTCCAAAAGACAAGCTTTTGTGATATCCACAGTAGTGGAAAGGAATTGATGTTACTGAATCTACAGATTTGATTTGTTTCAAGTGGCTAAACTGGACGAAGCATTCGATGAAAAGGTATTGATTCAAGTGCTAGAGTGTCGAGTAAAGGGTTTTGATGAAAGATATTGGTAAACAGGCGCAACTACAAAAAAATGCATTTTCTTCCGAATAATGGTTTTGATTTCGTGGAAGTCAATTTTTGAGGCAATTAACTTCACCGGTGAATTTCCTTGAACTCGCGAGGCAGTAACAAAATGGTGACAAAGAAGAGATATCAAAACTTCTAGACCTTTAAAATGTTGTCAAACAGAATTCTACACATGATCTTTTTAATGTTACTTCCCTGTTTGCCAGATTTGGCTAATTTAATTCTACATGAAACAAGTTAGCCGCCAGAAGTCCGATTGTGAGGTAGACCTCAGACAGGAACATTCTCAGGCCATAAGTGCAGCAGATCACACCACTTGCATTAATGAGAAGGACAGAAAAATTGAGTCTGTCAACATGATACGGAAAAAAAATCTCAAAAAGCGAGATAATTTTTTTTGTAGCCTACAATATTCGGTATCTTTTTTATATGTCATTTTGAATTGAAGAAGCTCTCGACATGTTGGGTGTATCTGCAGAATCTGCTGGTTTTATAAGTCTGCGCGACCCCACAAGGTTCAGCCGTAGCGAAGATATGGCATTGAGTCATATTTTTTGCAAAAAAAGCTAAAATTAAATTGATTGGAAATAGGCAGACAATTTATTATGGGACCAAAAATCTAAAAATCGTAAGTTTTTCCGGCATTGCCCCGGAGAATGCTGGGCACCCATGTAAGTGGTGCGCGCCGTCATCAATTTTATTGTAACCCTTAAAAGACACTTTCTTCCTCTTACAGAATCCTGATAAGATCGGTATATCCATTGATATAACCGATTTATTTGATTCTTTTCACATTACTGTTACTTCTTTGTCTCAGTGGTAATTACACTCCAACTTGTCTTCGGCTCAATTGTGATCTCTCAGTCAAACCACTGCTATTCTCTTACAGGTCTCTTTGACGAGAACATTTTCCAGACAACCGTATTTTCACCCAAATCATCTAGAGCCCGCAAGAATTACCTTTTTTGACTGAGTTTTTTTATCCCGACTCTACTATTATATGCATTTACCGGCTGTTAGAAGGTATCCGTATCTGCTTTAAATCTGAGACAAAACTAACCCAAAACGCATAGCCCAAATATTGCGAATTCATGACAGATTTCTTAGACTTCCGTTCTGTGGCATCTAATCGCCATGAAGGCAAAAGACACATCATCATAGTAGGCGCAGGTATCATCGGAGTTTGCACAGCATACTATCTCGTGAAGCATCCTAAGTTTGACCCTGAAAAGTATCATATTTCTTTGGTCGAGAGTAAAAGAGTCGCCGGTGGTGCCAGTGGTAAAGCTGGTGGACTTTTGGCATTATGGGCCTTTCCTCAACAGCTTGTTCCTCTCTCCTTCCAACTACACCAGGAGCTAGCCGATTTGTATGATGGTGAAAGCGAATGGGACTATAGAAGACTAACAACCGTTTCTCTCGAAGGAGACATTAGCCACATTCAGAGCGAATCTGAAGAAGAAGACTTTGCTTCTCATCATGAGACCGATGATATCAATGGTTCTACTGAGGGCTCCATACAGTTAGAGTCGTCTCTGACACCTACCTCTCTGGCAGATAAGCCGAAGAAATCTAAAGAAGCAACTAAATCACTAAAAACAAGAAAACTCCCGGACGATCTCAACTGGATTAATGAGACTTTAGTGAGCCTGTGTTCCTCATTAGGAGGCAAAGATACTACTGCCCAAGTCCAGCCATACAGATTCACCAATTTCATATTGAAAAAAGCCGTCGAGGACTCGAAAGGATCTTTAGAGCTTATTCTTGGAAAGGTCAACAAGATATTATATCTGATGGAAACGGGAATGGCCACAGGTATACAGTATGAGCCAACAAGTGTCAAGATTACACAAACGGAGGGCCATACTGAGCAAATTTCATTGACTGGAGATCAAATAGTTATGAGTGTTGGCCCCTGGACTTCTAAAATTCTACCCGATTGTCCAATCTCTGGATTGAGAGCTCATTCGATCACCATTACCCCATACAAGAAGCAGAAAATGTCACCATACGCTATATTCACTGAATTCAAAACTGGCCCATCATCTTATACTTCTCCAGAGATTTATGCCCGTAAAGACGAGGTGTTTGTATGCGGAGAGGGAGACTCTGCTGTTGATGTCCCTGAAACTACTGACGACGTTGAAGTTGTAAAATCTAAGTGCGACGACTTATTTAAACAGGTGGGCAAGGTATCGCCAGCATTACGTAAGGGCCGTATTTTGAAGCGTCAAGCTTGTTATTTGCCTGTTCTAGATGTTCCCTCTAGTAGTGGCCCTTTAATTGGAGAGACCAACGTCGAGAACCTCTTTCTATGCTCGGGTCACTCGTGCTGGGGTATAAACAATGCTCCAGGAAGCGGAAAAGTCATGAGTGAATTGTTATTGGAGGGCAGAGCTAAAAGCGCCAATATCTCCTCTCTTGATCCATCCTTATACTTTGATGCCTCAGTTTTGGTTAGCGATGATGAAAGCGAGGATGGCCATTATGATAGCGACTCTTAATTTTGATCTCACGGTAGCATGGCATTGACCACTTGTTATTTAATAAGCAAACTTAATAGAGTGCATTTTTTATTATTCAAATTAAGCATTGAATTAACGTATGTACCACTTGCCTCATCATTAAATTTCAGTTGCAGCAGTAAGAGGTAGACATCAATTATGACAAAAGCGAGCAATTGATCTTTGAAGAAAAAGTTGAATTAATCTGAAATTGGAAATTACGACTACATGATGGTAACTATTCGGCAATATACATTATATTATAGAAAACATGCTTAAGATCTCTTAGCAAATCTTCTTGGACCTCTTTGAGAAGAGATGGCAACAGTTTGCAAAGGAATCTTGAAACCCAAAGACTTAACCAAGTCAGCAGTCTCAGCGTCAACCTCCAATTGACCGTTGGTGTGGGACAAGTCCAAAGCGGAAACCTCTGGGACGTATTGGTCCTTTCTTTCACGCTCCTCCTCTTGCAACTTGAAGGAGATACCACGAACTGGACCCTTTTGAATTCTCTTCATCAAGTGGGTGGTGTAACCAGCAATCTTGTTTCTGAGTCTCTTGGATTGGATCTCAGCAATCTCGCTGGTCAATCTCTTGTTGACCTCGAAGTCCAAGGTCAACTTTGGGTAGAATCTCTCGATCAAAACCTTCGAGGCTCTCTTGACAGTCTTAGTTCTAACACGACCCTAATTAGTTAGTATAATGATGATCAATATAATTGTTAATGAGATAAACGTTTGGGAATCACACTGTCCTTTATTTTGTCGCCGAGTGGACTATTGCCAATTTTCTTCACTTAGAAGAACATAATAGCATGACGCCTTGGTGGAAAAGGACGGAAATTGAACATAATGCGTTTAATTTAATTCAGTGATGGATAACATGTCGGTCATTTTGGTGGTTCATTAATCTTGAAATTTTTCAACATTGGTAATCAAGGAGTACGACGGACCCAGTTGATTCGGACGGGCTAACAATAATAGAAAGTTGCTGTTTTGCGTATTAAGCTCAGCATGTTATGTATCATTCATGAAATATCTCGCTTTGTTTGTGCAACATACCATTCTTGATGATTAGTTGTTCGATATGGAGAAGATTATGATTGAGTGCTAGATGTGTGAGGGTAGTCAAAATTTTCTCGCGAGCGGACCTGCAGGAAATGTCAGGGCAAAAACCCTCATCACGTGATACACAGACTGCGCATACCTAAGCTTGGGTATAATGAAAACATATTAATTTAAAGAGTTTAATTACTGAGATTCATATATAGTGTTGGATAGTCTTTTCAACGATTTGAGTCGTAGCCTTATATTGGGTATTTTCTTTACCAATATGTTACATTTGTTCGGTTCTGCAGGATGGTGCTAATATAAGTAATGTTATCTTAGCTTTCTCGATGATGAATCTAAAAAATCTATTTTTTTTTTGTATTATTTTGGATCTCAAATATTAATGTTTTGATTCAACAATTAATCTTAATTCGATTCACACTTTGTGAAGAAGTACTGGTCTTGTAATTTGGAGCTCGTTTTGGAAGCGGATTGCAAATTCACTCAATCGTCGAAATATTTAACACTGGAAAATTTGTTCAAAAATAGTTTTCGTAGAGAGTTGTCAGAGGTAAATTGTTTGTGCTTTTATCTCTCCGATTAGACCCTTGAAACTAGTTCCTCAATTGATGTCTGGGCAGCAAAAAAATCATCTGGTTTTAATAACGAATGCAAGCTACATACTTAATTAGACAACTTATGTGACTGCTTGAAATTAATGAAAACTAGGAATAGTTTGCATACTTAATAAAGGCACACCTTTTTTATTATGAATCAAACCTAAGTGACAAGTGCAGCGCCGAGAGAACAGAAAATTATCAGGCCGTTGCTTTCTTACGCTTGAATTTGAGATGTAATCGTCAAATGGGTTTAAATTTTGTGTCCAAATAACTCTCAATGAGAGGCTTAGAAATAACACTCGTAAACGGTTCATGTTGAAATCGGTCGTTTATACTTTCAAAAGTATTGTACGCCGACGAAGGAAGTAACCTTAACTCTAACTGGAACTAGAGTTAGGTGCACCGACCTAACCCTAAAAGCCACATGTATCAAAAGAAAAGTTAGTGAAGGAAATTGATTAATGAGTTTTGTCTAAATTCTTGGATCTTCATATTGTTGAAGAGCCGGCGACTCCCTTTTCAAGGCCACCAATAAATTCAGGAAAGAATTAAATCTCTAATTGGCAAGGATATATTTTAATAAAGGTAAAATTGACCTTTGGAGTAATATTTTGAAATTTTATGTGAATTGACTCGGCAGTTGTGTTCTTCAATTCTTGCAACATACTATGGTGACAGTTTAAACCAAACAAACAATTATGAAGTCTACTAATGCTAGTCCAAAATCCATTAAATGATAAAAAAACGATACGGGAACTTTCAACATAGTCAGTATCATGCCTATTAGATTTCACTCGAACCTAACACAACAGACTTACTACCTACCCGAAATCAGCAAAATGTCACTAATTCACCTACCTCACTGATATCGCATATTTCCAAAGTGCTCATTTAATTTTTATTTTGATATAAAAGAGAATATACGAAGGTTCAGCAAGATCTGTAACTAAGTCACGTGAAACGTATCTATCATCAAGGTCTCCCTCTATCGAAACAGATTCAAGTTATTACTGTCGTCATGGAAAAGAGTCGTCTATACCATTGCGATGTCTGTTCATCCGACTGTACAAATAGAATACGAATTAAATGTGCAATTTGCACTGACTATGACCTCTGTGTCCCGTGCTTCGCTCTGGGTTCTGCAACACTCGATCATAAACCGTGGCACGATTATCAAATTATAGAGCAAAACACGTACCCTATTTTTGATGCTGGCTGGGGTGCAGATGAAGAGCTTCTATTAATTCAAGGGTGTGAAACATTTGGTCTTGGTAATTGGCAAGACATAGCCGACCACATTGGAAACAGATCCAAAGAAGAAGTTGAAAAACACTACAAAGAGGTCTATTTAGATTCTGATCTGTATCCATTGCCTAAGATGGAAGAAGACTTTTCGAGTATACTGGCTCATGACTTTTTGCAACAACGTAAAGCGCGCTTGGAGGAGCGAAAGAACATGCCATTACCACCACCTAAAATCAAGCCTAATGCTTCTGTTCCTCTTTGTCATGAAATCCAAGGCTACATGCCTGGTCGTCTAGAATTCGATCACGAGGCTGAAAATGATGCTGAAGTTCCCGTTAAAGATATGATCTTTGACCCCGATGATTCAGCCGGTGATATAGATTTGAAGCTCACTGTGCTAGATATCTACAACTCACGTCTTACGACTAGAGCGGAGAAAAAGCGCGTTCTTATTGCTAACAATTTATTAGAGTATCGTAAAAATATCGCTAACGATAAGCGCAAACTGAAGGAGGAGAAGGAATTTTTGAGGAAAATAAATGCATATGTCAGGATAATGACACCACAAGACTTTGAAGCATTCTCTACAGATTTATTAACTGAGCTCCGATGCAGATTGCGCATTCAACAACTTCAAAACTGGCGACGTAATGGAATAACTACCCAAGAGGATGGGCTCAAATACGAAAAAGATAAGCTTATTCGCCAGGCACATTACCAACGCATGGGAAACGGCTCAGGACTTGCGTCTAGAACAATGGCTTCACAGTCTATTTCCAATGGGGTCAGGAAAATTTCAACCCCACAACCAGATTACAAACCAAAACTCAACCTAAGCAACTCACGAGCTCCTCTAGACATATCTAACGCGACCGAATATGACCTTCTCTCGCCAGAAGAGAAACAACTTTGTTCGACACTTCGAATCCTCCCCAAACCGTATCTAGCCATTAAAAACCAGCTTTTGAAGGAGGCAATACGCGGAAACGGATTGTTGAAGAAAAAAGACGCAAGACAGTTTTTAAAGATTGATGTGAACAAGGCGTCAAAAATTTACGAGTTTTTTGTTCATATGGGATGGTGCACCCAGGGGTGATTTATTTCTGCTAAAAAGTTTAATTATTAATGGAACGGATACAAAAAAAATATGCAAAAATTGCTAGTAAAGTAATGTTTACTGATTTGTTTTGAATTCCGCTAGTTCACTTTATAAAAGAGACGCTTAATATTTGCAGTCAATTTATACTATCGATAGCACACTTGCATGCTCTACAGGTTGAAACTAGATTCTGCACACAAGTCTCCTCCACCACTTATTATAGCATTGACCAAAGTAACTACTTTCCAGACTTCTAAGCAATCTTGCAGTAAATAACATGAAGTTCGCCACCTTTGCATTGAGTCTTCCACTTATAGTGGCAGCTTCGTCACGCACAGCCCAGTTCTATCCCCTCACGCGAAAGGGCGACATCCCATCCATCGTTCCTTACAGAACTGGCCAGGATGTGTTTATTGATTGCATTTCTCGTAACATCGACAATGGTGAGCACAATTTCGATTCAAACGACAGAATTATTTACACTGCGTTTCCAACCTGTAAAGAAACTGGAAAGCCTCTTAGCTTCCACTATGGAGTGTCCGAAGACATTGACTGTTCCATAACCTTCAGTGATGAATTGTACCACATGTTTCAGCTCTATGTGCACGAGGATGTCCCATTTAGTTGTCGAATTCCACTAAGTACAGAGGCTCATTACTTGGAGCTGGGAGGTGCATACATCCCATTGACATTCAATATGAGAGGAGAGGTTCACAACTCTCATTTGGATTTGGACTCGAATATGAATCTTATCATCACAAAGCCTGCAAATAAAATTCCAGAACAGCAGACTGTTATAAGTGCAATTGCCTGGTCTTCTGGCACCAACGCAACTAGAGTTACTATTGGAGAGACTGTCACATTGAAGTTAGCCGTTCGCTGGTATGACCATCTTCAAAATGAAGGCTCACTTGCAGGCGCTGGCGCTTTGGAAACTTTACCTTATGCCGATGGTTTTTACAAGCTTCCGCTTGGTGTCATGACTATAAGCTATAACAACTACTTTTTGACTATGATCTTAATTTCTGCCCTTTCTGTCTTTGCGACTGGCCTTGTGTGTACAAGATTCAGAGCTAGCTCTCATCACATTCCTTCAGACCCTGAAACTGCTTACGGAAAGATGGATTGAATAATGTAAGTTTTTTTTATCGTTGAGACCCAATGTCTCACAATTAATGAGCTTATGTTCAAGCTTTTGTAGTAAATATCTATGCGAGTTTATAAAATTACCTATTTAGCGACATTTTTGTATAATAGCCTTCAATAGAGCGTCAATATTTCCGGATCTTTGATCTTCGGAAATAACGTATTTTTCGTTTAGGAAGGCGACAAAACGACTTGAGAGTTCCTGCTTTTCAGCGATGCCTTTCATTTTCAGCTTGTATGCCATGAATTTGTTGACAGCAAGCTGTAAAGCCTCAGCCAAATTCTGGTCCTTAATGCCAATGTTTCGAAGTGGCAAGGTTGTATCAATTAAAGTGGTCTTAAGGCTAGAGGGGTACTTACTTTGGAGATGCGTCAACACATGGAAGTTCAAATAGTCTCTGTTCAAGTTATCGAATCTTGAGAAAAGAGAGAAGAAATTCTCGGCGATCTTGAATACCTGGTCCTCACGGGCGGCTGGATCAAGATCTTTCAGTAATTCGTTCACAGAAAGGTCAAAGACAGTAAGAGCAATGTCACCTTTCAACACAGGGTTCAGATCAGGGTTGCCCAAGACGTTCATGTCTGCCTCAGGTAACAGTGCTAATTCGCTTTGCAAAGTTTCTTTGTCAGTATCTAGCGAGATAATATCACTGTTGTTTTCAACTACGTCCACGTCGTCCATCTTCGAAATACGTGCCTCCAATTCAATCTTTTGCGCCTTTATATCATCTTGCTGTTGCTTCTCAGTGAGAAGTCCCATAACCTTTCTTCTGGCGAGTAATTTAGAAACGTAAGTCAATTCAAATTGAGCATAGGTCAACCAGAGCTTCTCATTCTCAGGATTTAATCTCAATGCTCTTTGAAATAAGTCTCTGGCACCCTTTGCATTAGAATTGGTCTCGAACTCATACTTCGCAGCAGAGATCCATGCGTCTACATTACGAGGTTGCATTTGCAAGAGCTTGGCGTAAACACGATACACAATCTTAATGGCGTCCTTGTCCTTTGCGAATTGAATGTACTTGGTCCAGATGTCTAGGTCTGCGGGGAATTTTTTAACTGCTCTGTCGAAGATGAAAACGATTCTTTTGAATCCAGCCCAATCAGAGATACTTGGCTTAGCATCGACCATACCAACCAGATTGAGTCTATGGAAACGTTTCAACCGGAGCTTTTCCAAATTAATTTCAAATTCAGAATACTTCATGAAGTCTCTCGGCGTTCCACCTCTTCCTTGAATTCTGTGTTCAAAGTCTGTTCTTCTACGCATGATCATGGTAATTTCTTTTCGGTCAAAAAGACCTTTATTTTGGAGGTCATCAAGCTCTGCGACCGATTGCTCGAGCAAAAAACGAGTTCTTGAGGACATTGCGAGGTGCTTATAGGTTGAAGAGTAGGGGATGAGCTCGATGAGATGAAGTGTACTGTATAAATGTTCAGACTATATAAACTGATCAGTAGCACCTAAACATAGAAGAATTAGTTCATTAGTGTAAAAATTTAATGATTGATAAATAAAAAGTTGAAATTTAGAAGTTGTAGCGAAAAATAATTCGAAACCGAAATTTTGACAAAAAAAAGACAAATGCTCCAGGAGGGGTTTGAACCCACGACCATCGCGTTCCTCACACGACCGTGACTCTGGTATAACCATTGTCGGACAAGACTATAAGCACGAAGCGCTAACCACTGCGCCACTGGAGCACCTGCAGCAAACTTTAGGAGAATGGACAAATATAACCACACTATAAAAAATTGACTAAATTGCGCTAAAACGACATGAAAAAAATAAAATCCTTGATATCAAAAATTGCCTTTTGTTCACTTAGTTGAAAAAATATCTGTTTTTTTATTTGAGCTTAGTTTTGGTTGCTTTCTTGATATTTGTACGAGTTAGCACGACAAGTTAGTTATGCTAATTAATCACTAAGCTGAGACCTTGAAATCACAATTGTTAACCAGCTGACTAAAATTACTGATTTTTTTTATCTAAAATGTTCCTATATTCATTTAAATGATTCTTGCGTTCGTAAACACGGAAAAGAAGTGAAATCGAAATAGCCCAACGGACTCAGTGGCACAGCATGGCTCTATTTTCACTACTATCTCCCCATAAATAAAATCCTAAAGCTGCTCCAATAACAACTGCAAGCATATACCAACCGTTGTATGTCATGAAGACCAACATCAACATGAAAGAGTACCCTACCTGGAAAGCGTACAAAAGAGAACCTTTGATTTTAAACTGAGCCTTGGTTTTTGAGCTTGAAGTGATAACAGGGTGATTTTTACTCTTCCACCTAGAAATCCAGTTTCGAGAGAATTCGTACATCATACTGATAACAACAATTGCAATTAGTGTACCCAAGAAGCCTGGAAGTGTCTTAACATGCCACCACTTGTAAACAACGCATGTATTTTCCCAATCCCAGGTAAAAAGCATCTGTTTGTTAGTTTAAACGAACTGTTGTCTCAGAGACGTACCCACCACGCCGTTGTAGCCGAAACACCACTAATTTGCCAACATGGAACTTAGGATACATGAGATATCCCTATACATACGTTCATCTTGCACATGTGCACTGCTTCCGTGCTTTGAGACAGAGACCCGTGGCTCATGTGGGAAGAATGATCCATGGTGCTAGTAGATAGTGAGATAAGTGGTGTTGGTGATAATGCGGGAGAGGCGGTGTAAGAGTTTAGCGAAATAACACCACCGAACGAAAAAAAAAAATAAAGCGTTTGACTCAATTCTATGAAAAACGAGCGACTTGATATATATTTAAATGATTTCAGGTGGATATCTAACGCGCTTACAACTGTTGCATACATTTATAAATGCTCATAATTTGCTCATTTCCTTTAAAGGCAAACGAACGTCTATCGCGACTCTATGAATATATTGCGAATGAATGATAAGCATCGTTTTCGTTCCTGTTGAAGATATTACTCGCGAGTTTGGAGTATTTGTTATAATTATTTTGTTGTGAACAGTTAAGTCAAGCATTATATATGCTGTTATTTATAAGAAAGCATTTGCAGAAGCAAGTTTAATGTGCTAGTATACAATAAAATACATCATTATGTGGAAAAGACAGATGAAACCTCTAAAATATGAGCCAGCGGCTAGGTTTCAACGCTTTACTCTTTCGAATATACGAAGCAACTCTCAGTTCGAAGGTTTCTTTTTTCTCCTTCATGCGATATAAGAATGGTTCATAGCGAACAGGACTAAAATCTGGCTGATCGCGCAAGATTTCTTCAGTCAGCTCATCCTTGTTTAATGAAGCCATCTCGGCTACATGAGTTAGAGTCACATTTTTAGAATGCAAGTACTTAAAGAGAATCTCTTCATTGAGTAAAAAGTCAGCAAGATCCGCGTCACCCCAATTATCAATTCTGTGAATCTCCTCTGTCGTTAAATCGCCGGCAATTTCAATCCTTCGAACCTCCTTTCTTGTTCTGTGACGGTCTGGCCCGTAGTATTTATGCCATTCTTTCCTATGCCTGAGAAAGAACCGTATAGGGCTGATGGATAACCAGAGACGAAGTCTTGGAACAAAAAACGCACCACCGTAATGATGAGCATAGAACGCTTTGGGATCATATTCAGTCAAGAGAAGTGTTTTGTACTGATTTGGAATGTAGGCTATTTCTCCCTCAAAATAGGTTTTCTTCAAGGGAGAAAGCTCTGAATGACTAGCAAAATGAGTATTTCTACAGTTGTAGAGTTGCAATTGGTCATTGATATCCTTTTGAGAATCTTCAAACCACAACTCCTCTGTTTGCTCGTGATACCTGTGGGGAGGATTTGCATCTGTAACAGTCAACCCAGTTATGTCAATATAAAGACCGGTGTCAACATCAATGAATCGTGCGTCAATATTGTTGTTTCCATTGGCATAAGTACGGGTTGTAATGAATGTACCGCAGTCAACGAAGTACCGACCAAAGCCGTCTTCGCTGTCCTCTATGACAAGAGACTGATTGAACTTCAAGCTAAGTCTCTGCAAATCTTTAATTGGCATTTGCACATCGGCGTCATAATCCCAAGGAAAGTTGAGACCATTCATTTGCCAGGCCAATAAAGTTCCATGAGCAATCCATGTAGTGAGCCCCTGCTTTCTCGCGAAAGACAACCAAGCTCTCGTCAATCTGCTAATGGAGTTAGCCGATCTCTCTGAGAAATTCTCAAATCCCGAGAAGAAACGCCAATCGTAATGATCGCTCATCAGAGTGTCAAAGACTTGAGCCTCAGTGAAGTACTTCCCAGGCGAGTTTTCAATTTCCAAAGAAGTTTTAAGGGCATCCGCATACATCCTTTCGCGACGTGACAAATTATCTCTAGCTCGCTTCTTCTCGAGAACGGCAAGATCGGCAGCAGGATCCATGATGAAGTTTTCATGAGCAACATGGACTTCATGACTGTGGATGACAGACATTGTTTCCTCTTTCAAGGTATTTCGCAATTCTTTTAACTTTTTTAAAGTATTGATTGATTTGGTGTTTTTGTTTCTATTCAAAAATTCAGGCACCATTTGGCTTGTCAACAAGGACTCTTTCTCAACCGACAACGGGATATGATACGATCCATTCTTCGTGAGAAACACCATTGACACTGGATTAGGAGCGTGTGTGTATAAATAAGCTTTTCCCGCCACTGATGCCAATTTTTCAGTCATTCTTCCGGGGAAACTATTAATTTCAAAGCCCAAGCCGTTTACTTCACGATCCACCTTCCGACAGTATGTCTCCGGGTCCTTAGCCCCTTGACGATTATTTTGATCAGAAAATGGAAAGATTTCGGCTTGGTATGGTCTTTGATCAAATGATGCACAAGTTGTGTTTAGGTTATCTTTCAGATATATAAATTCATCTAAGTCAGTCATATCAACCCAATCACCCCAATGAAATGGAAGTTCTAACGACTTGATATGATTGAAGTTATTCAAGATATAGTCGTAATAGAATGCTAAAGTAAGACGGGGGTCAAATGGTGGCTTAACTGGTTTTTGTGAGCTGCCTAGAAGGTAGCTAGGGATTTTCATTTCAGTATCCAGCTCATGGATTACAGTGTCAGCCATCCATTCCACGTCTTTCAAAGCTGGCCTCATAATTTTTGGTATAGAATCAGCCAATTGGTTTTCTTGCCGTGAGTCGGCGTTACTCGGCGCATATCGATAGACAAGGCCAAGAATGCTGAGTATTATAGTCAGCTGAATTATTAATGAGACCCATTTATTCTTATTTTGAAATTTAACCTTTGACAAATTTAATAGCATGTTTCTCTTCTTCTTGAGGTTGAAGATAGAGCCAGATTTTGAAAAGCGAATCGGAGTTGGAAAGCAAACCGAAGTCAGAATTATCGGGAAGACTCCGTGAATTGAGGGGGATTATAAAGGAGCGTGAAGAAATGGTAGAATTAGGTAAGCTCAATTGATGAACACGGCCAACTTTCAGGGGTATTCTGCCGTGTTTGAGTTGAGTTCAGCTTTGAATTATGTCAAACTGGGATAGCAAATTAATACTTTAACAAACCCTTGGTAGAAGCAGAATTAAAAAAGATATAAAAAGAATACAGTAAAGACATAAACCCTGAAGGTGAGTTCAAGGTGATTATATATGATATTGCGACAAGATTGCATAAGTGGCTTGATGGGGTAAGTGAAACAGGAGATTTAGCCGCCGAGAGTCTGCTTCTGTACCCTGCCAAGTCTTTTTTTCATTGATCCATTGTTCTGCAAAGGGCCCAATGCGATCCGGCCAAAACATTGAATTTCCAGGGCATCGATAATCAATTGAATTAATAATTTCCTTTTTTTCTTTTTTTCTTTTTCGTTTACAACTACTTGATAACGAGCTGCGGACTGAATAACCTATGGGGTTAAGACTGCGACATTTGAGTCGCTTTTCTGTGTGCAGTATCGAATGGTTTGCAACCCTTTTTATTTTTAGTTTAAATTTTACATATGAAAACACAACCTGAACGTATTCATGGAGCTGGACTTATTCGGTGCATATATTTGCAGTACTTCACAATATTATGTTTAATTTTTTTATTTATTTTGATTTCAAATTCAAAATGTGGAACTTCAGTCAAGAGATATTGAAACTCTTATCTGGACCGCTCAATTTCCTGCATAAAATAGGGTTGAAACTCACACGACATTAAAGTATTCTATTTCGCACCAACATTGTTATTTAGGGTGGTTATGCCGATGCTTCGTTCTTCGTCCTAAAAAAAGCTTAAAAATACTTTGTTAAAAACGATTTAACAGTGACCAAATATGGATCAATACATTTTTGGTAAAAAACCCTCGGGAATTTGCGCTCATGTCGATATATATAGAGCTGTTACAAATGGTCACGATACCCTTCCAAAGTCAATGAGAATCGTGAAAGCAACGCTATGGCCGCGGTACTGCACACAGAAAGAAATCAATATGCAGAAGAATGTTTCCACTGTTCGAAGGTGTTAGGAGCCAAGGTGCTGATAGGGAGCAATTGAAACAAGATATATTTGTCGGCCTACGACGATTTGAGATCTAGAAGCGAAGCAGTATGACGCTCCAATGATGTTCTCAGCCTTGTATCACTCATTTCAAACTAAAAGTCCCTCATAGCTTATTTAGGGTTGGTGGGGGCATCTACTGGGGCACATGCAGGTAAAAAAGTTAGTATCCTGCACATAGATTTCATCACAAATGTCTCCCTATAACCATACTTCGACCATCTATTTTCAATTTTCGCGTTGGAGCATCATGACACATAAATAACGGCCACCATTTTGGCCGAAGGGCATCAATGCTTTTTTTACCGAATAATATACCGTTTTTCTTACATTGGAGAAAATGCCGGTTTTTTTTTTCTACTTCCGATGTGCCGCTTCGTTTAACCTAATTGATAGCGGCTATAGTTTTGCCCTGTTATCCTCTCCAGGATGTGGCTTTTGATGCGGCTCGAATTTGTCCCAATTGAAACGGTAATTCGAAGAGGGGGCTACGATTTACGAACAAATGACTTTTTTTTTTTTGCATTTGCTTATTTGGCTAGTCAACGCGTATCAAAATTCAAATAAAGGGATTCTATAGGCTCAATTCGAACTTGAATTGGATCAGAGACCAATCATTGGTGCTCGCTAGTATGGGTACACAAAACCGAAGTTCTACACTGTAAAATGACCGCCATCAACTAGTTTTTAACATCCCAATTTTTGGCGGCTTCTTTAAAATAGTTGTAGCTGTAGAACGCTGAATATTGTTGACTTGTAATTGCGTTTTCTTCGTGTTTTCTCTCGTTTATTGTTCTCCTTTGCTGTAGTCTTCTACGGGCAGAGTCAGACCAGCCCGAGATCCTATGTCCAAACTGTGGTGTCGGCCTTTTGGATTTTTTGTAAAGAGACAAAACTTCTCAATTCCGGCGTCGTTTAAGAAGTGCCGCCGCCAGAGAGGGTTGTCCAGCTGTCGCCTTAGCGGAACTGGATGAGAACGACCTATTGGGACTACAAGCTTGTCACTCCATTTGTCTAAAAATGATACTAACTGGCGTGTTTCTTACATTAAATCATTCGGAATTTTCACGTTATTTTGTATTTTTTACCAACGTCCTCATAAATGCATTTTCAACTAGTTATCACGTCTTATCAAATTATCTTCATGCCACCCGAATTAATCGAAAAAAAGCTTTAAAGTTCTTAAATTCAAAACAAGTCTTTTTGAAAATTAAAAACAAAAAATCGATGAAGTGATTTTAAAACTGTATTTGATTCCTTTTTTGGGGTGTACATTCCATCAAGACTGATCGCTGGCCTGCAAAATCACAGTCTCTTGTGGGCCGTGGAAGTTGTAATATGCATCGGACAACAAGATTTAAAGATTGAAAAACGTTTCGAAAAAAAAAAAAAATATTTAAATAATCCAGTTACTTTTCCTCGAATCATTTTTGACTCCATATAATTGACTCCGTTTGCCCATCCGTATCCCCGGGTCCTTTTACCCAATTTGATAGTACCCCAGATAACACACTACATACCTACTTTCGTTAATCCACAATGGCAGTTGCATCTAAGTTCATTACAAAAAACAAGATGACATTACCGTTAACAGTTCTCTTACAGCTAAACAACCAACTTCGCTTGTCTTTAAAAAAAACGGTGTTCTCGCGGAAGTTCTATTCAGAGATCAATGATAAGATATTAGCAAAGACAGCAACTCTTGACGCTAATCTTTACTTCATATGCTATTTCACATTGTTGCTAAGCTCAGTATTGAACAACAAAAACCAAATTCGTGTCTTTCTCGTGAAACAGAAGGGAAACTTGTTGTTGTTACTCAACAAGTTCTTCCTTAAGCTATTTCAAAAACCTCTCTTCGTCGCAGACGCAACTAAAGTTAATCCTGTCAATAATGAAAAAGACGCAGGTTCCGAATCTAAAAATGAGGTCGATGCGGTGAACTCTTCTGTTCCTTCGAATTTAGCTGTACATCTTAAGGCCATTTCTTCTTACATTGCAGATGTACGTATATTTAACCGATTAACCGAAGCAATCAAATACATGCCTTGGATTATCGACGAATTTGGAGTGCTCATGAACCCGGCGCTGGCTGTGCCACGGTTAGATAGATTGATTAACTTTGCACAGGCAATCAACTGTCTCGTGTTGGAGTTGCTCGAAAATGCTGGCTGGTTGACCGATCACAACTGGGTCGGAACTCCCGATAATAATTACTGGTGTATTGAAACTTACATTTGGTGCTCTCGTGTTTGGGGAGCATACTTAATTATTGAGATCATAGAATTACTTAGAAGAACACCTAGCGCAAAGCGCGGAAAAGACTGGAGGATTGCATTTTTCACACAAATTGTCCAACTCCCGTTGGTAGTTCATTGGTCGTTGTACGATGGTTGCTTATCTCCATTTTGGGTGGGTTTGTTTGGTTCGGGCGCCTCTTACTTTGGCTTTAGAAACACCTGGAAAAGTATAGATTTGTCGTAAATCAAATTGCTCAGATCCTCACTTTGCTTAAATCGCCAAAATTTCCCCTCATGACTCATGCTATTTGTACACTTCGTCCTTATTTATTATTATGAACGTTTAGATGACACGCACGGCTGTCAAGCGGCGGTCTCGCATATTTCTGCATAAACACATGCTGCACAAATTATTATAAGGCATGAATCTTTACAGAAATAATTTAAATGCTCTATTAGCTCATTAAATATAATATTGTTCACCTAATCAAGATATTCTGTTCTTGTTTCTTGCCTTAAGCCAAGTTTCGAACTAACCAAAAAAAAAAATTGGCTAATGCATCCTTAACGTGCAAGAGTAGAATTTTATTTAAAGCAGGGATAAACAGAAGATTTCTTTATGCCTTTCCTGCTGCCTTCACTTCATTCTTTTCGAGTTGTCTCGACCGATCGAAATATAAATTAGGATGGGTGATATGGAGATTCTCCGGCTTATTCGCATCCATCTGCAGCTTGTGAGTAATCTCAAAGACCCTTGTACAAGCTACAGTGTAATCATGTTTATTGATATCCTCAATGATACCATTGACGTCATGCTGATCCTTGATGCCCATCTCTCCGAGGCGAGACACCACCAGCTCCATCGGGAGATCACGGTATGGGCATCCGTGGTATTCGCCCTTTTGTGGCCTTTTACGTTGTAGGATTGTGGCACAATCGTATGGTTTATAGTTAATACGTCCACCCTCAAGACCATAGATGTGTCTTATATTGTACTTGTACTCTTTATTGAACGTATCCATGTTCATTTTTGATGACTTTGTAAATTCATGGGACCAAAACTTAAGCGCTTCATCGACATTTAAGCCGATTCCTTTCAAGAACAAACCCAACTGTTGACGTCCATCGTATTTGAGATGAGAGTTTGCCTTAAGACTTTGCTGTAAATGCAGAGCACAAAGAGGAAAATGCTTAATTATTTGAGGAGTGGAAACTGATATTGCGTTGATATCAGACGCGTTGGCATCACCGAAATTGTCATACTGAATACTTGCGAAGTTACGCGACAAATTGTTAACAAGTGGAAGCAATCTATCATCCTCTTCCAATCGTGGAACTGCTTGGAAAGTCTTTATGAGTGCTGTAGATAACAGGTCAGAAAATACCACAGAAAGAAGATTAATTTGAAGTGTGGATGGAATAAATGCCTGCCCCTTACACAAGTAAACTTGTCTAGATGAAACCAAATGAGGAACCTTTTCAAACGGAAGTTTGATAAATGATTCGCTTTGTCTAATGTGTGCCCTAAGTTGCTCTGGTGTCAAATTAAAGGAAGCGTCTCCTGCATTGTCAATTGTTAACACGTTTCTTATCGATGCGCTAGAAGCAGCATATAGTTCCTCTGCCTTTTCAAGCTTCTCCTCGTTACTGATGTATTCCCACGATAGTTTATCTGAATTTAGTGCGACGAACTCCTTCTGTTCCCCTGGCTGAAGCATGTTGTAGCGAATTCTAAACAAAGTGGTTTCGTTCTTGATGAGTTTCTTTCTTAATTCTTCCGTTCTACAGAAAACCAAACGCAAGATGTAATGGGAATAGTAGTCTTTTTTCCTCTCAGCAATGGCTTTTGCATCTAATCCCAGAGAAGATGTAGGAGAAAGAGGTAAGAATTTAAGCAAAAGTGGCTTGACGATTGTCTCAATCTCTTTCAATGATTTAGATCTAGCTAAACAGGATTCAATTTCAATTAAGATCTTTAATCTATCTATAGCCCACAACTCAAACTCTTCCAATGTGATTTCCTCAAGTGGAGGGGTAGAGTAGAAAGATAGACGCGATGGGTAAGACGAGGCGGCCGAAGTAGAAAATGCAGCCACATCTTCGAAATTACGTCTTCCAGCAGTTCTTCTTTTGGTCTGCCTAAACATGTTGATGTGTGTTAGTGGAAACAACTGAGTAGAGTTGTGAGTCGCGACGCGTCAGTTGGAATCCAAAGACAAACACCTTTATAAATATTTGTATGTATATATTACCTTGAATTGCATTAAAAAAAGTGGAAATGTTCACAAGAAGACTTTCTTTGTAATAAATTCGAAAGGGCTTGATTTTAGGTAAATTTAAAGCAGAGTTCTCTTGAAGACAAGAGCTGCGTTTTCAATATCTCTGGCAAAGTAATTGATTATTAATTTCGAGAACGAGTTTATTTATTAAACCTGACAAAATAGAATAATCAACTTGAAGGACGTATACTTTGGCGAAGAAACACTGCTGCTCAGAATCTATGGCTGTCCTACTCGATCCTGATTTACCCAGTCCTTTCTTGAAGCAATTAAGAAAACAACAAAATTGAAACATTCTTAGAAATGATTTTGTAATAGAATGCGTGCTCCGTCGATGGTGAAAGGTGTATGATTTTGATTGGTACCAGGCTCAAACGTTACATCATTCTGGTGCCTCTATGTTCGTGTTTAGTTCCCAAAACAAACGAAATTAAAAACAGTCATAAAAACCATTTTTTCTAAATTCATTATAAGGAGTCCTAGATGTTCAGCACGCTTCGTTGACGCAGTAGACTTTGGATCTTGCTTTGGACTAGACACCAGCGACTTCAATAAAACAAAAATTGTGATCAAATTAATTGACAAAGGAAAATTCGAGTATTCTTATTTTCGAACCAATTATAAAAAACTACACTTTCGATACTCACATTGTTCGCTTCGCGTCTGGTACCCCAAACCACGACCCTTCACACCGCGCAAGAAACCCCTACCAAATCAGTTCTAACTACTCAGATTCCCTGAAATGTCGGAGGTTGTTATCGATGCAGCAGCTTTCCACAAACGGTTGGCTATCTTACAGAAGAGCTTGAGTGGACCAGAGGCCGAAAACTTCGCAGCTCTTCTATTCTTGGTTGGTGCAAGAGACGACGAGTCTACTTACAAAAAGTCCATTGTCGTACAACTATGGCTCTTGGGCTATGAGTTCGCTCACACAGCCATCTATATCACTTCAGAGAAATGTATCATTATTACAAGTGAAGGTAAGGCTAAACACTTGAAACATTTGAGTGGAGCTGCCCCTTCCAATAGTGGAAAACTCGAAGTTTGGACAAGAACCAAAGATCAAGAACACAACAAAAAGTTATTTGAGAATTTAATTGATGAATTAAAACAAGTCACGAAAGACAACGAAAAAAAGATCGGAACGATTGTTAAAGACTCATTCAAAGGTAAGTTCATTGATGAGTGGAATGAACTCTTCAAAGTCGCCGACTTGCCAGTTGCTGATGCTGCCACCATTGTATCTAAAGGCGTGGAATTGAAGGATTCTGAAGAATTTAAGTCAACCTCCGTGGCCGCAAAAGCATCCGTCGTTATGATGGACTCATTTGCCAACGATATGATGGATATTGTGGATAACGAGACAAAGACAACCAACGTAGACATCTCCGAAAAGCTTGACAAGAAAATCGACAGTAACAAATGGTACTCGCGGTCAGAATTGGGCAAAAAGCTCTTGCTGGCCAACAGAGACTTTGACCCTGAGCTTTTGGACTGGTGTTACTCGCCCATTGTTCAGAGTGGCGGTGAGTACGACTTAAAGCCTAGTGCTTTCTCAACTGAGAGTCGTTTTGTTGGTGATGGAGTGATCATTTCGTCTTTAGGTTTGAGATATAAAAATTATTGCTCTAACATTGGACGTACATTTTTGATTGATCCAAGCCCTGCAATGGACGAGAATTACCAGGTCTTGTTGGAATTGCAAGAGCAAATAGCGAAAACTTTACTTACGGACTCCAAACTTGCAAAAGATGTGTTTGAGGGGGCTATTAAATTTCTTGAGGCCAAGAACCCTAAATTGGCTCCTCATTTTACTAAGAACGCCGGTTGGTTGACTGGTATTGAGTTCCGTGATTCTACATTAGTTTTAAACGCTAAAAATGAGCGCAAGTTGATTAATGGCCAAATTGTTTCTTTAACAATTGGATTCAACAACCTAACCAACGATGCCGCTACCAACCCTAAGTTGAAAAACTACTCTTTGCTTCTCACAGACACGTACAAAATTACGGAGGGTGAAGCCATCTCCTTGACGAATTACCAAAAAGCGCGCACTGAAGTAACCTTTTACTTGAAAAACGCTCAAAAGTCAAGTGTGAAGAAGGAAAATGGAGACAGAAAGATTAAGTCCGAGAAGGATGCTACCATTGAGAAAAAGCTTGCAATCAATGAGGCCAACTCAAGGATCTTAAAATCGAAATTGAGAAACGAAAGTGCTGCTGCGGATGACACTAACGCTGACAAGGTAAGACAAGAAATTCAAAAGAAGTTACACGAGAAGCGTGAACAAGAGGGATTGGCGCGCTTCTCCAAGGCTGACGCTGCTGACGATTCAGAGTTCAAGCCTATTTTTAAGAGGTACGAATCTTATGTTCGTGAGTCCCAAATTTCTAGCAATGTCAGAGATTTAAAGATTCATATTGATTACAAAAATCACACCATTATTTTACCCATTTGTGGCCGTCCAGTTCCCTTCCATATCAACTCATTCAAGAACGGCTCCCAAAATGAGGAAGGAGATTACACCTACTTGAGATTGAATTTCAATTCTCCTGGCGCTGGAGGCGCAAACTCCAGAAGAACCGAGTTGCCATACGAAGACTCTACAGAGCATTCGTTCGTGCGTTCTCTCACGTTCCGTTCTACTGACCGTCAAAGAATGGTCGACGTGTACAAAGCTATCTTGGACTTGAAGAAGGAAAGTGTGAAGAGAGAGGCCGAGAAGAAACAGCTTGCTGACGTCGTAACGCAGGGTAACTTGATTGAACTTAAGGGATCTCGGATGAAAAAATTGGACCAAGTTTTCGTTCGTCCCACGCCAGACACCAAGAAGACCGGTGGTGTTTTGCAGATTCACGAAAACGGTTTGAGATATCAGCTGTCTTTCCGTGCTGACCAAAAAATCGATATTTTGTTTTCCAACATCAAGCATTTGTTCTTCCAATCTTGTAAGGATGAATTGATTGTGATTATTCATTGTCACTTGAAGAGCCCGATAATGATTGGAAAAAGAAAAACTCACGACGTTCAATTTTATAGAGAAGCTAGTGATATTGCCTTCGATGAAACTGGAGGCCGCAAGCGTAGGTACAGATACGGAGATGAGGATGAGTTGCAACAAGAAGAGGAGGAGAGAAAGCGGAAATTAATGTTGGACCGTGAGTTCAAAAACTTTGCTGAGCTCATCAGTAAGGAGTCTGGAGGAAAAGTTGACTTAGATCAGCCGTTCAGGGAATTAGGATTCCAAGGTGTACCATTCCGCTCTGCTGTCTTCTGTATGCCAACAAGAGACTGTTTAATCTCGCTCATTGACCCGCCATACCTTGTAGTCACATTGGAGGAAATTGAGATCGCACACTTGGAACGTGTACAATTCGGCTTAAAGAACTTTGATATGGTATTCGTTTTCAAGGATTTCCTGAAACCAGTTGTCCACATTAACACGATCCCAATGGAGCTTTTGGAGGATGTTAAGACTTGGCTTACCAACGTTGACATTCCACTTAGTGAAGGTACGATGAACTTGAACTGGGGAACTCTTATGAAGACTATCAATGCTGATCCATACACCTTCTTTGCCGATGGAGGATGGCGCTGCTTGGCTGGAACCGGGGAAAGTGATGACGAAGAGTCCGAAGAAGAAGAATCTGAATTCGAAGCCTCTGACGATGATCCTTCCGATGAAGAGGTTGACAGTGAAGCAGAAAGCGAAGATGCATACTCTTCAGATGGATCCGGTAGTGGAAGCGGAAGTGGCAGCGGTGATGAAGAAGAGAGCGACCAGGGTGACGATTGGGATGAGCTCGAGCGTAGAGCTGCTCGCGAGGACAGCAGGAGAGGTAGAGACTAGACATATACCTGTTTTTAATGGTCATTGAAAGAACCCATGGGTTTGTTCGGCTATTCTTACATAATTCGCTACCAAATAGACTAAATTGTATTCCAATAAATTACCACACTTTATTTTTTGTAGACGCTTAACTTTATGTGAGTCGTATCAATAGTGGCAAGTCGAAATTGCCAACAATCTAACTTTCTTAAGTATGTAGCTGAAGGCAATTACAACAACAACAACTACAGAAAAAAGACAATCTTGGTACTGATTATTGAAACAGCTTAAGTTGAGTATTCTTAAAACGATTTGATTGACTCTTTCACTGCTAAGCTGTTTAGTTACTACTCAAGAGAACTTTCCGTGTTCCCTCCCAATATTTCTTGAAGAATGTAGAACACTCAAACAGCATATGAAAGCAGGCTAATTTCTTTTTCTTTTTGATTTTGAAACTCGCTTACTCAATTAATAGAAATAATTTACAAAAATACCTCTAAAATATTATTCATTTGATATTTCTTTTTTTTTGTAAATTCCCAATCAGGAGGTACGGGTGTTTTCTCGTTTATGGCCCACCCTCCTGAGCAAAAGCTAGCACGGCTGTTTGTTTTTGTCAACCACAGAGAAGTTACTACCGACGAATCCGCTCTCGTATTAAATATCTGTTTTCCGAAGGCACCGAGTTTCCTAACATATTATTATCAGGGCGAAGTCTTTACGTTTACACCGCCCTCTTTTCTCGCATAGCTTCCTTTTTGTAAACCCATATCAGGCATCATGGCAGACAACCAAGACGATTTCTCCTACGACTACGAATACCTTTATAAAATTGTATTAATTGGTGATTCTGGTGTTGGTAAGTCCAACTTGTTATCCCGTTTTACTCGTGATGAGTTCAACTTAGAGTCAAAGTCGACAATCGGTGTAGAGTTTGCGACAAGAACATTGGAGATCGACGGCAAGAGAGTCAAAGCACAAATCTGGGATACTGCTGGCCAAGAGAGATATAGAGCCATTACTTCTGCTTATTATCGTGGTGCTGTTGGTGCCTTGATTGTGTACGACATTTCCAAAACCGAGTCTTACGAGTCTGTTTCAAGATGGTTGAAGGAATTAAAGGAGCATGCTGATGCCAATATTGTTATTGAATTGGTTGGAAACAAGTCTGACTTAGACCATTTGCGTGCCGTTCCAACTGAGGAAGCAAAGAGTTTTGCTACAGAAAATAGCTTGTTGTTCACAGAAGCATCTGCCTTGTCCTCAGACAACGTTGACTTGTCTTTCCACGTTTTATTGAAGAACATCTATGAAATGATCAGTAAACACCAGTTAGATACCACTGAGAATGTTTCCTCTGTCAGGCCGAACGGTGGCCCAACTATATCGTTGACTCCAGCACCACAGAAGAAGAAGAACAAGAACAATCCAAAGTGTTGTTAGATGTTTTGAACAGTTGTGTCTTATGGGCTCTAATTTCATTGTCCGATAACCTGGCACTGTGCCATTTCATGTAGAATAGATAGTTGCAATACGGCTACATCACAGGTAAATTTTGTACATTCAAGACAAAACGTAGTATTATTCTAAATGATGAGTTGACTTGATTGAGATTTAGAGTAATGCTTAAGTTGTTACGATTTTGCGGCAATCATAATAGTTTCTTTATGGTCTCCCCATATAATAAACAGATAATGAATACGCTGGGATAAGAAGTGTGGGCAAGATAGAAGACCTTCTTCTTACAGCTATCTTACAGCCACTCAAGTACCCAATGATTATGAAAGCTCTGTGATTTCATTTCTTCTTTGAGATGCCCAACGGACTTTGAGATGTCAAACGGTCGTCCACAAAGGAGAACTCTATTGAATCGATCAAAAGCTACATGTAGCCTGTAAGTATTGCGTTCAGGATAAAAGAAAGCTAATTACCAAAGCTCTGATGAAGTAAAAGCACTTGAAATTGTTACATTAAGTTGCAGCCTTTTTTATAGGACCCTTAAGCTTGGCCTTTTGACTTACGGGAACCTTCAATGCTTTAGAAACACCATTTCCTGCTTTTAGTTGACTGAGTCTCTTCTTTACATCTGCTGTTGGACCACTCTTAACTGTAATATTCACCACCTGTTCTCCACGTAATATCAAAAGTCCCAACAACCTTTTTTCTTCTTCTACACGAACTTTGTTGGTGCCTTTATTCTTCACAAGTTCCAGGTATGACTTGTTAGTGATTCTGGATTCCTCCGTGTCTGCTAAGACCAAGTTCATGTGTGTGTCAAAAGCCAAAAGCTGGCCGGTAAAAGAACGTCCGTCAACAATAGAAACTCGAAGACGATAGTTAATTAGATCTGTGAGTTTGGTTTTTTTAGAGACTGTCACTGACATCTTAATTGTGGTTTTCTCGTTAATATGATCTTCGACTTGTAAGTATCAAGGGTCGTGCGAAGACTACACTGGAGACTACACTGGTACAACTATAAAACATTTTATGAATTTTATGAAATGAAATTTGGAACCAAATCCAATTGTAAAATCAGGATGCTTTTAGTTTTAGAAATTGCTTTGCTGGCAAATGATTGCTGCTCAGTGACGTACGTACTTTGAGGTTTGAAGGTAGTATTATCGAGACTAGCAAACACAGCTGTGCAAAATCAAGTATTAAAATCTGTAATATTATTACATGCATAGAATTCACAAATTCATGAAAAGAAAAGCCGCATATTGATGAGAAGAAAATCGAGATTATGATGCACTAACAATGAAAACAGGTCTAGTGATAAAGGTGGTATCTCAGTGTTACGATATGTGAGGGCGGAAAAATTCAAAATTATTTTATCTCAATTTAAACCAGTTCGATCATGAATATTTTGAAAAAAAACGATCAATTTGTACAACACAAAATGTTTCTATTGGCGTTCTCTTTCTTCCATCATACCGTCCCCCGCTAACCTCATTGCCAGCACTTTCAGCAAAAAAAAATTATAAGAAGCAATTTAATAGAATTATGAATATTGCTATCATATTTATTTTGTTTCAAATGGTTTTGTCCACACGTGCATACATTGAACCTATCGCCGTTTCTCCGCAACGTAGCGCGGCCCGCAAAGCAAGGCAGCCACGCAGATTTTCATAGAAAAACCCACTGTATTTCCTTGCTTCTTTTCAAAACTTACTGGCTTTTAGCTATACTTACTCAATTCAATCTATCAATTGATAATTTCATCTTTACACAAAAATTAACCTGACATGTCCGCTGCTGAGATCGAGACTAAGCCCGCTGAAAATTACACTAAGGCCGAGTCGCCTGAGGACCAAGTAGACGACGTCAAGGAAGACTCAAAAGACAATGAGGAGACTCCCGCTGCTGAAGATGCAGACGATGCGGAAGATGCCGATAGCGACAAAAAGAGACCTGCTGAAGATGCAGACGAGGGTCAAAAGACAAAAAAGAGACACAGAAAGAGACGTCAAGACCCTCTCCCTGAAGAAGCACCCGAAACCGATGAGGAGAAGGAAAACTTAGACGACGACAAAGCCGAAGATAAGGAGGATGATGACGAGGACGAGGAAGGGGACTTGGTGGAGATAGATGAGTCAAACATTATCTCTGGTGGTAGAAGAACCAGAGGAAAGAAGGTTGATTACTCTAAAGCTGCCGAGGAAATCCCAGAGGATGAAGATGAAGAAGAGGATGTCGAGTTTGAAGGTAAAGACGAGATCGACGAACAAGTTGAAGAGGAAGAGGGTAATGGCGAGGACGCTGCAGAGGAAAAGTAGAAAGCGTACCTTGTCTACCCTATCTTTTGAACGACAATCTATCGTTAGGTTTGAATAAAAATATCTGTGATATGAAATGTAGGCGCCGCGGTGTTCTAAAAAGATTGTATAGCTTATTGTTGTGGATCACCGTAGCAAAATTAGAGTTCAATCTACATTTAAGATAGCCTGCGAAATCCAATTGGCACGATAAAAATACATAACTTGACCTGGCGTCACTGTGGACATATGCAAAATTTGTCTGAGCGAGACTTACTCAACGAAAGAAAATCCAAGTCTGGACAAAACAGCTGTTTCCTTAATTAATATTGCAACCAGACATTGAAATTCGGTGAATTTGACAAATTTTTATTGTTTTATTTTACTGCTTCCCAACATCAAAAGATGTCATTTAGACAAGTTCTCTTGAGAATCAACAACAAGAAAAAAGGTTGACACAGCTTTTTTCAGGCATTGAGCACGAAAAAGGCTGCTTGTAACATCTGAAAGTCAAATCAGGAACTGCTTCTAGCTTTTTGTCTAGATCATGCCAAGACGTAGAAGCCATGCTCCATTTAGAATAATGAGACAAGGCATATAACTGGTTTGGCCCAGTTCTGTCACAAATGGCTAAAACAGGAAGATTTGGACTGCACTTAACCTCGTGAAGTGTTCTTTGACATAGAAAATACGCCAGTGTCCTTTATATAGGTACCTGTTATGCACAGACGCTTATTCAAATTATAAGGCGTTTTTATACCATCCAGAAGGGCCCTAAGCATTATTAAGAATTTAAAATGCAGCCCTTTTGTCTCTCTTCTTAAATAAAAAATCCTCAAATTTTTATAATATGAAGCAGCCTGCTTTTCTTAGAAAGCTTTCTGAACGCTCAAAAAAAACATCATTCAGATCAAATATAACCTTTGAGGAGGTGGGTCCACAATTTACAAATGAGCAAAAGTTCTATATTCTTGAAGCCCTCAATTATGAAACTCTCGAATCTTTAGACGACTTGCCTGTTGCAGTGTCCTTCATGATGACAAAGATTGAAATGATGGGTGTTGAGGAAGCCCTCAAGATTTTGAGAGATTTTAAAGCCGAGCACTCAGAAGAAGCAAACATTTCTTCTGAGGAGTTAGACTTTATAAGTAGATTAGTGACTCTAGGTGATGCTCTGCTCACTGACTCCTCAAGCACTTTGCTGGAAGCATTGAAAGAGCCGGCGCCCGTTACCACTGGCTTTTTTGACGAAACAATAGACTTTTCAAATGCAGATGCTAAACCTGTTTTTGATTGGAAGTTGCAGGCAAGAACTCAAGCAAGTATCATTACTCATCATTCCCCTTATCCTGAAGTTAGAGCTGTCACAGATGCATATGACGACCCAGAGGCACACTGCGAAACCCCTAGAGTTTATCTATTGGGGACTATATTCGTACTTCTAGGGTCTTTCATTAACACTTTTTTTGCGCAAAGGAATCCCAGTATTGCAATAACCTCTGATGTCATTCAGTTTTTACTCTATCCATCGGGGATATTATTGGCTAAAATATTGCCTAAGAAGAAATTTGTATTATTTAAATGTACTATTGACCTTAACCCTGGTCCGTGGAATTCCAAGGAACAAATGCTCGCCACGGCATTTTTTTCTGTTTCAAGGACGACGTCTCATGTAATTTTCTTAATTCCTTCCTTGAATTTGAAAAGTTACTACAACCTTGATTGGTCAAATTGGGGTTACCAGATTTTGCTAATTCTCGGGGCCAACCTATTTGGCTTTGCCTTTGCTGGTCTTTTACGCCGACTTGTTGTGTACCCGAGTAGAGCGATTTGGCCAACGGCGATGCCAATTTTGGCTTTGAATAAAGCATTGCTTCAGGAAGAGCCTATAGAAAATATAAATGGCTGGAGAATTTCACGACGCAACTTTTTCTTCATCAGTTTTGGAATATCGTTCCTCTATACTTGGATTCCAGATTTTCTTTTCACGGCTTTGGCGGAGTTTAATTGGATCTCTTGGATAGCTCCAAACAATTTAAACGTTGCCACGATAACAGGATCCTTGACCGGTTTAGGTTTGAATCCAGTCGCAAGCTTCGACTGGGGAACAATAAATCAGTTCGGTGCCATGGTTTTACCTTTCTATGCTACTTTAAATGTATACTTAGGGTCGCTTCTCGCCTTTTGTTGTATCGCGGGCATGTGGTATCTGAACTTTAAATGGACCGCATATTTGCCAATAAACAGTAACAAGTTATTCAACAACCAGGGCCAACATTACTCCATTAAAAAAGTGGTCGGATCAAACCACTTGCTTGATTTAGCCAAATATGAGTCTTATGGACCTCCATTCTATTCGGCGGCGAATCTAATGACATATGGCTCATCTTTTGCGTTGTACCCATTCACGATAATATTTGTGTTTTTACAAGACTGGAAACACATTGTTAAATCATTCAAAGGATACCGCGACTCTTTGAAGACAAAAAATGGATCGGCTACAGGAAGCAATGACGATGGATTTTGCAGCGCCATGCAACAATATAAGGATGTGCCAGATTGGGTTTTTGCCATAATTTTAGGGCTTGCAATCTTATTTTCAGTCCTATGCCTTACGCTCTACCCTACTCATACTCCAGTTTGGGAAATCTTTGTTGCATTGGCAATCACTATTGTCCACCTTATACCTGTTGTTATAGTGGCCTCCACTACAGGCGTTAGACTTAGTCTCAACACTTTAGTGGAAATCCTCTTGGGATTTATAGTTCCTGGAAATGGTTTAGCTTTGATGTTCAATAAAGCAATCACATTTAATATCGATGTTCAAACTCAAAGCTTGCTTGGAGATTTTAAGGCCTGCCATTATCTTCATGTGCATCCGAGATCGCTTTTCAGATGCCAAGTAGTTGGAATCCTACTTAGCTCCTTTATGTCTCTATTTGTTATAAACCTTTCCATGGTTATGATTCCACAATTTTGCAGCGGTGGCCAACCAAACCATTTCACTTGTCCAGCTACTACAAAATTTTTCACATCGTCTGTTATGTGGGGGTTGATTGGTCCACTTCGAATGTTCTCGCCTGTTATGTACCCATTTCTTATGTACTGTGCCCTCGTTGGTGCCGTTCTAGCACCTGTTTGCCATTACATAAAGAACAGATATTCAAATTACAGTGTGATCAAAAAATTCCAACCTTGTCTTTTTATTTTCGGACTCATGAGATTTGCCCCATACAACTTGTCTAATTTCACACCAGGAATGATTGTCTCATTTTTTTTCATGTACTTCATCAGAAACAGATATAATCAATGGTTTCAGAAGTACAACTTCGTTTTATCAGGGTCGTTGACGACTGGTTTAGCATTATCCGGTATAATTTTATTCTTTTCGATTCAGTACAAAGGTGTTCACCTTAATTGGTGGGGAAACACAGTTAACAGCGTCGGTCTTGATGCGGTCGGCCCAACCTTACTAAATGCAACGTTAGATGCTCCCGATGGATACTTTGGGCCAAGGATTGGCCATTTTCCCTCTTGAAGACTCTTAAAATCCATTATTGCTTTGCGCAGCTGAAAGGACAAAAAACGGCATAACTCATGGTCTTGTTTTCAACCACTTAACGAAATCTACTAACAATTAAATTCTTGAATTGAATTTTCTCATTTTTGACTACTCTTTGTAAATCCTAATATATTATCCGAGATTCTACGAATCATAAGACATTAAATAATTTATTCCTACGACTCAATACTATAAAAATTAAAAAAAATCAAACTTGCCGATAACGATTCTGATTGGAGCGATTAGGCTGAAATGAGAATGTCTTATTCATACTTTTAAATTCAAACCGTTTAACATGAAGCCATGCAATTGTAATAATTAGAGCCGTATCCGTAAAAGTCACCTCCAAAGTGTGATGAGGCACTAATTGGAACATGAGCTCTTACGGGCGGTTGCAGGTGCAAACCTGTATATCCGTAACCCCAATCAAGCTGATTATTGTGCCAGTCGTAGTTGTATTTGAAAGGTGTTTCACAAATGGGTGATGATGAGCGAGATCCTTGACCCAAGCCATAAGGGGAATAGCTGGTCGCGAATGTTGGTGAGTAAGCTGCCGTGTATGCTGGAGTAGCAGCAGCGGGGTACATCGTTGTGTTGAAATAACGAGTCAACCATGTAGACCAGCACTCCTCCAAACATTCAATATTAGATCTTAAACCGACAACACTCAAATCCCAACTGACAGCTTTAAGCCAAGCAGCTTCTTCTCTATTCACTACTTCAATCTGTAATCCAGTAGCGCCACACCAAGATCTGTTAGTGAACGTGTTGTCATCGTTGAACTTATTTGCCAATACAAGGGCAATTACGATGTGTTTAAACAACTCGTTGTCGCTCAACAAGACCACATCCAGATTGCAAAATCTTTGATTGATGTATTCAAGGGCGATGATAATGGTAGATTTAGGTAATCTGGTGGCATTCAAAATTGATAGTATAGCTTGTTCGAAATCGACAGAAGCATTGCGACCTTGTTTCAACATGCCAAATGCGCACCAGGAAAAAAAACTTGCCATAGTTTGAGGTTCATACTCCAAAACGGCTGATATTCCGCCGGAGACTTCGGCAGGAGCGGAAGAAGGTGGAGCAATGACACTAGGCACCCTTGAGAAGTCGTGGTCACTACAGCGACTTTGAGATCTAGATGGGTAGTTGTTGGCTAAAGGTTGTTGATTGTATGCCTGCAGATAAGAATGGTGGACTGCAGGAACAAAACCATAACTGTTTAAAGGGCCATATCCGTAAGAAGGCTTCATTCTGTTACCAGAAGAGCCAATAGGCGGATAATAAGTGGTCATGGCAACAAAAGGGTTTGCTAAAACTCTCAAAGAAACTACAATAGTTCTTCAAGGGTTAAAGAAGGGGTGAAAGTAATAAGTGTTCACGTGAAAAATTTCAGGTGATGCTTATATACCGGAGTATCTCGAAAGTTGAAAGTAATTTCAAATCTCTGGAGTGTATATAAAGTAAAAACTTATACACCAAATAATAAAATTCAAGGCACGTGACTTCGATTCTGCCTAAGAGGGACACGAGGACTTAATGAAAAGCTCGCTGGCGGGACCAAAAGCGGAAAAATCCGTGAAGGGAGACGGAGCCTGAAAGAAGGGACGAATGAGAGTTTTGATTGGTGGAGGCGAGGCAAAAAACGGGGGTTCAAGCCAGGCACACCAAGAAGAAAAGCAGTCTAGAGAAGAAAATTTGTTGAGAGCGTGAAAAAAAATGTAGGCAATCTAATGTGCAGGCCCGATCATTTGACTTGAAAACTTTTGTTTGGAGAAATTTGCATGCGATAATGCAAAATTTTTGTTTTGTAATCAATTTTTTCTTTATATTTTCATTTGGGAATTTTATTAATGCTTGAGCTACAAGATGCAACGTTCTGTGTATTGCTTCAAATTTGAGCTTTACAGCAAGAGAAGGTTGATGTATAGTCAATTAGAGGAAGAATTTAGACCCTGGCTTAAACTGATTTCAAATTTGACTGTCTCTAGCGTCTACTTTTGGGCTTTCAACACTGCCAAAATTAGAGGTAGATAGCCTCCGAAAGTACTGGCGCTTTGAGCTTCTGTAGTGGCCGTATTGACCCCAAAAGAAAGAATAAATTGTACATGAAGATTTAAGCCTAGCAAAGTTTGAGGTCAATTATCCAAAACACCCTGATTGTTTATTCTTTAAAACGATTCTTGAATCCGATAAAAGGTAGCTTTTGAATTCGTAGTAAATTAAAACATCGCCATAAATTGGCAAAATGATGACGCAAAATTTGAAGACAGTAGCTGTTTACGATAAATACATCTTTAAAGCAGTCCAAATGTATCCTATCTTTATGCTATCGAATCATCATTAGTTTAATACATATTGGTATATGTACGTTTCACGGCAATCAACTCACCCACAGCAATGATTGTAATTTGAGTTTTCGCTATTGAAATAAAGACACTTCGAGTAAAAATTACAAGATCGATAGCCAATACCGCTTTTGCTTTTGCTTTTATCGCCTATGTCAACTCTCACTAAATGAGTTCTTAGCCGCCAGAAAATAGACGTTACAAATCGATCACTTATATGAAGTGTGCTGTTTAAATTGATTTCTTATCAATACAATGACTTCTATAATCCCAACCCAAATCTATTCTTACTTTAAAAAATTCTATAACTTTAAGCTTCGCCCCCTTTCTTCACATGAAGGGGTTGCAAAGGCTTGACTTCGGCCAGAGCGAAATTGAACACAGACCGAATTGGCGGAAGCGTTGTTCCGTTAATAGCAATGCTTTCCTCTTTTTGCTCGTGTAACTTTTGTTCGTTTTCAAGTTTGCTGTATAAGGACATAGAGTTCAAACCTTTGTCATTCATGGCTTGTGCCTGAAGATGTGGAGACTGCGACGGAGTCTGCAAAGGAGTCTCATTTGGAGAAATAATGAAAAAAGGATGACCACCAGCGGGCGCTTGAACAAGCTGGGCCGGTGATGCACCCGAACTTGGTGTCTTGTGCAAATTGACTGGAGTTTGACTTGGAGAGTTCGGACGAGACTTTTTGTGAGCTTGAGCGAATTCTAAATTGAGCTGACTCAGGGAAGTTTGCTTCGGGACGCTAGTTGCAACACTAGTTGTAGTCGATGTAGAAGCCACAGGCTTTAGAGGAGTCATTCTCTGGAGTCCTGATAACGAATTCAAAGATGATAAACTCGTAAAGGACTGCGTGGATTTCAGTTTTGAAAGCAGCAGTGTCAGGTTAGGACTACGTTGATGAAAGAACTCATTTATGTTAGAGAACGATGGTGGTATCTTCCTTGGGAAACTGTTGTCCGCAGGCAGAGTACTTAGCAGAGGAACCGCAGAGTTGTCAGTAGACATAGTGTTAGATATACTAAACACGTTATTGTTAGATCCAAGCAGCGTCAGGCTTGAACTACGAGGAGGTATTCTGTCAGCGGGCAAGAACCTCGGATTTGGTGCTAAAACCTCGGAGGACGCAACACGAAGAACTGCTTGAGCGGCGTAGCCATAATTTGGATTCTCCGATTGTTGCTGGAGCGTAGAAGATCCTGTAGGCAGTGTGAAAACTGGCATGGCTTGTCGTTGCATAGTAGACATACCTGAAACGGTTTGAATCACTGGGGTCATAGGATTGGCTGTACGAGCACTTTGCGCAACAGGAACATGAACAGGGTGCCCTTGAACACTTCGATTACTTTGTTGAACTACGTACACTGGATATCCTGAGTTCTGGTAATAATGAACGGGGGTTCCATTAGATTCGAAGGAAACAGGATATGCAGCAACGGGAACCTGAATTCCATTGGCATCAGCCGCAAGAAATTGATATGGGCCCTCGGAATGTTGTTCATCCAAATGCACTGGCCGTTTACGCGACGAGGGGTTGTTGTGTATTCTCAGGTGGCGAGTCAATTCGTCCAGTCGAGAGAATCGTTTAGTGCAACCTGGAAACGTACACGGATGGGGTTTCTCTCCCGTATGAGTTCTGATATGTCTTGTCTGATGCTCTAAGCGATGAAAAGCTTTATCGCACATGGTACATTTGTAAGGTCTGTCCTCTTTGGACTTTTTCTGTGTGGTAGCAGTCATCCCTTGTTTGATTGTGAATAGTTGAAGCCCACGGACTCAAAAATAGCTTGCAGATGAAGAAAAGTATAAGAAGCGTAACGCCGGTTGAAAAATTGTAAAAAACTCTGAAATTAGTAGACTTTTGTCGTCTCTTGTCCTAAGTAGCTGCTGCGGAAGAATGATGGGGTATTTTTGCGAGAGATGACGGGGTTAAAATTCAAAAATTTGAAAGGCACCTCTCTCCGATATGATTTGACAAGCTTATGAATAGAATAGGAAACACTTTTTGGATATTTATTATTTTGACTTGTTGAAAAAAGGTTCGGATAGTGGTCATTCCATGAGATGGATGTTTTTCCGAAAGAGACCCCAGAGCTATCTGCAGGTCTGGTTTACGGATGTTGCGCGATTAAAGTAGCTTAGTCGCTGAGACAAAGGGGCAAATGTGGGGGGTAAAAGGGCAAGTAAACATAATTTCATGATGGTATTCTGACATCTAAGAGAGATATTTTTTTTGTAAGATCAAGATATTATATAATAAGCTTGGTGTTTTTCTTTCAGTCGAATTAATGATGTTTCATATCAATGTAGCTCCAGAACCCGGCGGGGATAAGTGGATGCGAATTTGGGGTTTTATCTATGTACAGGATAACAGTGTGGAGTGTGATTATATTAATTAGAGGAAAATGAAAAATTTATAACGACACGGACTGCATACAAGGAAAAGTTTTTCCGGCGCATAGCGTCTAACAGCTTTTTACTCTTATAAGCTTTTATTACCTGCATAGTGCCCACCAATCTTTTATCGTCTAACGCCGATTTATACATGACAGGCAAGTTTGGCCATGGAAGCGCATTAAAGACAGATTGCATCAATTCTGATTATGAATAGGCCCTCATCGTTGCTAGATTTATTCTGGTGATACTGAATACACTAAAAAAGAGATTTAGTACCTCCAGGTAATTCGTTGAGCTTTATTCAAAGTCAATGCGGTTCAGTTAAGATACTGGACACGGAGTATTGAGGACCGAGTTGACTTTGGACTGGGTTGACGTTCTTCAAATATCTTTGATTTCTGATGTGACTGAAAGTTTTTTTTTTTTTTGAGATCATTATGTCTCACCATTCTATTGTGCTCATTGCTTAATAAATGCATTACCAGCTTAAGCTGCCTAGAAGGAAAGGCGGGATATTTTCTTAGCAAATCGAGAATCGATCAATACCTACACATGAATACAATGTTCTTGATTTTTCTTTGTGAACGTTCCTTTGTGCATTCTAGCCTAAGAGACAAATTGCGTTTAATCGCATCAAGTCGCCAAGCCAAGCAAATCCTTTTTTGTTAAGTAGCTGAACTTTGCAGAGATTCTGTGCAAATTTACATAGTTTGAAAAGCTTAAACATGAGCGATTCCAGCTAAAAATTGGCTCTTGGCAAGTATAAACCGCTTAAGTTGGAATGAGGTCTTATTGCAGTTCTATAACAGCGCAATTTATGGATTCGACCAGCATCGTTCTAATGTCTCTTGCAGGAAGCTCTCTTCGCCATCTCACGTTGAGACTGATGAAAAAAGTCACAGTTTTGTTAAGCCTTGGTCAACCGAAGAAGTCATGCACAAATAGCTTTGTATTTGAGTTGAAAAAATAGCAGCTGCTCTGGTCACTATAACTTTAACTTCCATTCGTGTGTAATTTAGCTTACTTCAGCTTCCTTGTTATGAGCCTTTTCTCTGCAGGATTCTTGATCTTCCGATGCATTTGTTCCTAGGCAGGTACATGAGCAAATTAAATCTTGCACAGACATTTCAAAATGAGCTTTTGTATATCGCTAAATTTTGCATAACACAGGAAACTTGTGAGGGCGTAATGCAGAAAGCTTTTGAGGCTCTAGATTTGAATACATAGTTTACGTAGCTGTTTTGCACATTACCAAGATATACGAAGTTGAAGAAAATTCAACAGATACGTAATGCAACTGGCAGAGCACCTGCAAAGCGATGCAAAAGAGCTTACGCATTTCTCTGTAGAGCGCTTCTAGAATCAAAACGTAACCTCACTTTGTTTGGCAATTTGGTTACTGAAAGAACTAATGGACAGAACGATAAATGCCCTTTGCCCGAAACTTAAAGTCATTTGCATGAATTTTAAAACTATTAAGAGTGTTCCAACAAAGGCGGGTGCTTCGATTGGTAGTGGCTCTTATTAAGATGAACACGTTGCAATTTTAGCGTGGTTTTCACGATAATTTTGAATAGGAACGCTAGTGCTCAAGGCTCATCACCAAGCCATTGGTCAAACCACTGCAAATGCCCAAAAAGCTCGCTCATTCCAAATTCTGCTGAGTCAGGTTGTGAAGCTTGATCGAATATTGAAGCCTCAAATCCTGTGGTCATTTCACCATTTAAATTGCCAATTTTCTCTGATCTAATTTCTGCTTTTGGTGTAACAGGGGTAATTTTCATCTCAGTTACAGTTTTTGTCTCTCGTGAATTTTGACTTTCAATAAGTTCGTCAAGGCCAAGCGGCTTTTCTCCAAGTGGGCGGAATTGACCAAACGTCTGCTTATTCACATCGGATGATCCATGATCTATGCCAATGTCACGACAGCTACGTAAAACTTCCTCATGACGTAAAGCAATCATGTGATTCACCAGTTTCAACACCCATACACACTCATTTACCATTTTGAAGCGTTCCCTAAATATAAGCTTCCCAGTGCCATCTAGAACCAGAGAATCCTGAAGACGCCTAAGAAGAGCAAGAGAGTCCCTCAAGATGTCTCGCATTTCATGCTCAAATTTACAAGCGCTAATGAAAACCGAAGCACATACACCCACACTGATTAGAGTTGAGATTGTGATATACCACGGCGAGAAAAGAAGACCAGCACGATCAAGACTTTGGAGTACACTGATACCACCCCGCAATGCCTTTATGAGAAAATCAAAGTCAACGGCCGCTGCACTGAGGTGGTTGTTTGATATAAACTGATACATCAGCTTACTATATATGGAAATGACTAAATCGCAGAAATATAGATATACTTGGGCACGAACCGTAATGGATGTCTGTGAAGTAGGCTTAAGATTGGATAGAACAGAAGCAGCAATTGAAGTGTCAGAAAAGCCGTTGTCGTCAAGCCAAGTGTCCAATCGCAAAAGATCTTGCTGCATCAGGGCTGTTTTCTCATGATCTCTTCCGTTAGGACGGTACAGTTCTATGTAAGAAGTGAGGCGAGATATGTGGATCATAGCGAGAGCTGGAAGAGTAATCCAGTCATCATTTTTTATTTCTGATTTGTACTCAAACAGAGGAAATTTGCGACATATATCATCGGACGATAAAATTGTAAATTTCCCGCCTTGTAATCCTATGATTCGGTCAAAACAAAATACTGAAAAGAATATACGCTTTGATTTGAGGCCTTCGTAGGTTTTTGCCCCATTTTTCCCGAGCAAAGATAACCCAATACCCATCAGTCGGGCCATACTTATTCCCTGTGTCAACGTGTTCCCAGAAGAGCTTTGCTTATGAGTTATTCTCAAATACAAAGTCACTAAAAGCCAACACTGGATTAACTCAAAACTTTCCCACTCAAGCGTGAAAATCTGTGTTACCCTATGAGCGTACTTAAACAAGCTCTCCTCGACATCGAGGTGCCCCATATCAGGACCTGAGGGCTTGAGAAATTCACTAAATCGAATACTTAAAGTATAGACGAGCAGGAGCATCGCCAGGAAAAGTGCGGTACGATTGCCCTGCTGCAGGGGGTCTGTTTGTAGCGAGAGAAATAGCTCAAGCTGCTCCCGAAACACAGATTCATGTAAAATGGCGAATAATGGATTGATTTCAACAAAGAAGAAATCCACGAGTCTGGCCTTATCCAGATCGCTAAATCCGTTCATTTTTGGGCACGGCGGGATTGCATCAGGTCGTAAATAATGACATCCTGAGAGATTCCATCCATAATACTGCGTTCGCGGACACTCAACTTTAGCTTGTGATTCTTGAGACAAATTTTTGTGAAGATAGTTGCAAAGTAAAATTGTGAGGCCAACCTGGGATTTTCCGCACGCACGCCATTTTGTCAGGTTTGATCTTATAAGCCCCACTATATCCAAGTTACAAGCAAAATTGGTGTTCAATCCTCCATTAGTAAAACAATCCTCATCCAGGTCGTCAGCACTTGAGGCTGGAAAATATGAAGTTTTTGATTCAACATTTTCTAAGGAAGTCGCAAAAGATTTGTCACGGTCAGCGAGAAGTTTCTCCAAGTAAACGATTCTGTCTTGCAAGTTGTGTACATATTTCTCTGAATACGTGGCTTTCGTGATATTTGTATGGAGCTCTCTGTGCGGCGATTCTTTGTTTGGTAGGGATACTCGCAGATTCAGTTTAGACATCGGTGCAGATGTACCTTCTTGTTTGACGAGCGGTTCAGAAGAATTTTGCTTTTGTCTCTTTGAAGAAAACTCTTCAGGAACAGACCGCAGATCATACTTGCATTCCGTTTTATGCTTCAAGCAATTCTGGCACGGATACATACCCGTGCACTTGATCTTATGAACTCTACAGCGATCACAAGCTCTCGTGACTCGTCGTCTTTGCTTTTCAGGAACACTGCTCAGAATCCCCGAAATATTCGCTTGTACGCTCTCTACTGAATCCACTTTGACTGGCTGAAAATTGTCATGGTAAGGTGGAAGCACATAATTTTTCTGTTGCGAGTAATCCGAGCCTGGAATGGAAACGAGGCCATTTGTATTTACAGGGTTAGGACCCAAAACTGTTTTAGAACATTGCGGCAAATTGTATAAGATTGGTAATGGTTCCTCAAATCGTCCCGGAGTGTTGGGATCTAAAGCATTCGGAGGTGTTTGATATTGCTTACCTATCGGTCCTTGAGTGAGTGAAGGGAACATTGGAGGTTGATAACCTTGATCGCCTGAAGCATTCTTGTTCAAATTTGGGTCATTTTCCATCTTGTGGCAACTTCAAGAAGATCGTCTTTCAAGACAAGCTGAAGACTGCAAATTTAGAGAAAATTGAATCAGAAGACAAATATTCTATCCAATTGGTTGAGCATGCAATGGGGTATCCGAAAGAGGTGTACGTAAAAGCTTTTTAATGATTACTTGGTTATGAGTACAAGTGCCATATACTATCAACAATTATCTGAAGCTTATGTGGAGATGGAGTGCAGATAATAGACCACAGTGAAAGGAGATAAAAAACAGTTATTAATAATTAAATGAATAGTTTTGAAATGTATGCATTTGTTGAATGTAGTAGGAAAAATTGTCCACAACAGGTTGATGAGATTGTTGCAAAGTTGAGGTGTTCGATCGTTTTAGAAATACGTCGAAAAACGTATGGGTTGTAGGACGGGACATTTAAAATTGAAAAAGACCATAATTCTTTGCATTGAAAAGCTTTTAAAAGCGCGCGTTGCTTCAAGCGGAACTAATGCAAAAACAATGACACTGGGTGTTGAGGGTTGAATTGAAAGGGTCTACCTTGGTGGCTTTGTCGTGGGGCCACAGACTTTTGAAAGCTTTCGTGCTGTAAGTGAAGAAGATTTTTGTAAGTTGTGTGGCATAAGGAATAGAAGCAAAATATTAAGACTCGAGAGGGACTGATGAAAGTTATGCTTGCTTCATCTTCATTCTAAAATAGTTCCAACTTAAGACAATGGGGGCTTAGCATTCCCGAGATACACAATTCGTCGAGCCTGTCACTAAAATGAATGCAAAAAGATCGGCGGTTTCTCAATCTCTTCGATACTTTCAAACTTGTTAATTTGAAATTCAGTCAAATTAAGCTAACACAAAGATTGTAAATGAGGAGCCTTGTTTTCAAGGTGATAAGTCATCACATGGGCTATTCAAAAACACATTTAATGGTGATGAGCTGAAACAGATGAAATGAATATCCATGAATTCAATGATAAAATTGAATTCGAAGCTGCTTACCCGAATTAATCCAGTTTTTCACGGGCTGAAACCTGGCATTCTAGTGCCGGCGCTTCAAAGATTGAAAGACTAAAGGACGTTTACAGCATCCAAGAATTCAGTGCTTTCTTCTATTAGTTGTCCATTACCTCAAAGCATTACTTTGGCAAACAATGAAAGGCGACCGTCAAGTCTCTCTGGGCGAAAGTATCATAAAAGCATTACTGAACAAGTTTTCAAATGTGCTTTAGTCGGAAGAGCCGCATCCACTGCAGCTACAAATAATGCAACGTTCGCTTTTAGCGCTGTGCTTCAATAGAACAAAATAAATTAACAACAAAGTGACGAAAAGCTTCGAGTCTAATCGCCACTTCAGTCGAATTAATCACCCTTGAAGTGCATTTGTGGCAGGTGTTGCCGAGCGCGTTAAAATCTCTGGATATTGTAGTGCCCTCAAGCTCACTGTCCAAGTTCAACGGGTTAATCAACATATCCGTTCCGTTCTCAGCGGTAGTTCGAATTGTCTTGCGTTGAGTGACGAAACCGGTTTTCAAGCTAATATTTGCATAATTAATATGCATACTGTGTTTTGTGCAACTGAACAATTGAGCAGTTCTTCAATCGTCCACAGCGGTATATGATGGCAAGAACTGGTTCGAAAGATACGAATGACTAAAACCTTGGAATTCCCAATATTATTGGCGTCTGTTCCATGGCTGCAGTTAAATTCGCTAAAACCGGCAACAATGTTTTATGGATCGTTTACACCTTACAAAACTCCATTGTCCCTCTCTGCGTGGGCGCCCGCCTTCCACGCAACTGGTGTTGAGGAAGAGGAAACAGTGCCCCTAACGACCAGTTTATTTGGAAATTCCAATTCATGCGTTTTGCGTTTCGTTTTTATTTATTCACTTTAGGCAATCATGAAAGTTTGTGTTACAAGCACTTAGGACTAAGAAATGGCCAAAGAGCCCCACTTCCCATCACTTTGCGCCAGATCGATCAACTTTGGCTTCAACAATTCTAAACGAAAACCAGATGAGTTTTGGTCTGGCTTTATTCAAATCAAAATCTTCTTTTTGGCTGCCAGAATTAAAGCTGATTATTATTGTATCCACACGGAGATATTTTCGAAACTAGAGAAAGCCCCGAGCCTGGGGTGGGTGTGTGTCTGATACGGCTCTTGGGCGTGTGAAATAAGGTTACGGCGAGCGGCTCAAATTGGAGGCATGATAATTGGTCTCGGCATGGCACATGCGCCAACAAAAACATTCACAAATTCATGAACTTACTTCAAGTCTCTCTTCTTCATGTTCCATTTCAAAATTGGAATGTCTTGAACAATATAATTCGAAACTACTGAACAAACAATGGTCGTGTACCTCAAGGATATGTTGATATTGCCGAGCTGCAGCTCGCAGGTATTTATAGGAATTCTAGCGCCATGCAGATCTTCATCAGCACCAGTGAGTCGGTTCTCTTACATAACGCGCGTGCGTGCCTCTTTCAACTCATCGTGCCGACGCGGACTGCAGATAGTTATACCAATGGCGCAACACTGCAGGCAGGACCAATGAGTGCAACGAATCCTTAGAATTATGTATGAGTACTTTAATAAAAGAATAAACGGTACAAACAGGCCATCAACAAAAACCGTTTCGAGATATGTGCAGCCTTCTACAAAACGAATTTATAATACTTCTTGCTTCGGGATCCACTTAAGAATACCAGGTGTTCCCTGAATTCTATGTATATTTTGCATATATTGTGGCAGTATTCTGAGACCTCAGACTTGCAACAAGAGCCCGTATTCATCATGATCTTTGCGTTAGACTTTGCGTCACTATTGTCGGTTACGAGTGCCTCTATTGTTATGAAGCACTCACAGCTCCTGAGGCACCAACTATATGATGTTCAACTATATAATGTTTAACTAGAACAAAGTTCTGGAAATTAATTAAATAAATTGAAACAAGTATAATAAATAAAACCCCCCCTTATTTCTCTTTCAATGACCACTAAAAACGCACTTAATTGGTTCTGTGCTCGCTCCAGCGGATAACAGTCATTCTAGATTCACTAAAAATTGCTACCGCAATGAGCTCTAAACGCCGAGACTTTTCATTGGCGTCAAGATATCTTGACAACAACCAAGAGATCGGACTTACTCAGGCCTTGTCATCATTTGCCATTTTTGCAAATTTTGAAATTAAAGAAAGATCTTGGATTTGAAGAATATTTTAAAAGTTCTTAACCATTCAGGGCTCCTATCTTGCATGTAAGTTCTTGTCTGCAAAATCTTTAACACCGAAGATAGAAGCTTGTATATTAATTGCTACGTTGGCCCGAATGACATGTTATAAATCAGAAACAACGCTCTGATCTCGTCTGGAACCCACCCACTGTTCAAGATATTTTCAACATTTACTAATTGGTAAACATATTCAGTGACTGATTCTTTTTCAGCTTATTCAGTTCTCTTTCCCAGACCTTCATGCAGTATCCACCATGATCCTGCAGATGAACTTTTCATGTACAAACCCTTTCAATACCACCCTTTTCCACAACGTGAGAAAGATAAGCTATCGAACACTAGAAAAAAAATGTGATGGAACAAGGATAATTTTATCCCTTTAAGCAGTTTTTCTACGTGTGGTGTTGCAACCTTTAATCTGTCTTCTCGAAATTCGCAGAAGTCGTTGTTCTTGTGTAGATAAGTATACTCATCCCAATTAGATACGTGTAGGAGTTTTCTTCTAATTCTTGACGAATTTAAATCTTTCAATTTGGTTGTGGTCATATTGAAATTTATGCTCTTACGGGAAACCAAGAAACAAGTAATCACAGGTTTCTAATGGAGATTTCGACGCACATCTTAAAGCCGAGAGTCCTGCATACAGACACGCAGTTGGTAACTGCAGGGCTTCTTGAATTGACTTTCCTTTTGCCCAGACCACAGCTATTGTAGTAAATTGAATCATGAATATCCAGATGAATTACAATTGTTAGATGGGTTCAAAAACGGAAAAAAATTAGTTTATTGAGGCGTCACTGTAAAATGACGAAGTTCATCATGATTTTATATAACTTGGCCAAGATGGGCGCGCGCCGGACACAAAAGGAGTACCGAGGGATCCAATCTATTTTTTCATACATCGCTTCAATTGAATTTAGCCAATTATTGCTCCACACAAGAGAACTGCCCAAAACTTGTGACTAAGCGATGTAGCTCAACATATCTTTATTTTCCCGTTTCTTGAAGCGTTCCAATGACAGTGCAGAACGATTTAGGCTTTAAAGGTGTCTGGGTGCCACTACTTCAAATTTGACTTTATAGGCAATGGCAAGGCCTGTGCATAGACTTAAACTAATGACCTGTGTATGGATTAGCTGCATGGGGTTCAATATTAAGCGGTTGCGCATGAGGTAAAGTAATAGACACTATAGAAACAGAGATTGGGATTAATCATGTGAGAGCATCACATGTAGAGCAATCTAATTAAATTTATAAATTATGCCAATTCCAGAAACCGCTAAGAATTTGGTTTTATTCCACATGTTCATCTCACGCATGTTCTCAACTTCATTTTTCCACTTTGGGACAAAGCTAGTTCTTGGTTGAAGGCCCGCTTTCCTTATACAGATAATGCATAAATTAAGCCGTGCAACAGTGGTTTTGAGCCACATCTTTATCATCAACGCTATTGCATAAGTGATGGGCTTAAATATTACCTAAAGAAGGTGATACAAAGGGATGCTATTATATTGGAGCTAAACAAGGAAGAATTCAAATTGCTTATATACCAACTTTTGGTCTAGCTCCTTGATGTATTTGGACGTCTAGAGTGATCTGGATCCAGTAAAGTGTCTCAAGGCTTTTGGAAGGGACAAGGTTTCTCCTCCAAGAAAACTTTACCCATTTGGATAGTTTCAACCGGCACCTCATGTCCTAAAACCCTTCCATCAATGGTGTACGGAAACAAGTGAGGCAAAACACAAGTCTATTGGAATGCCTCTAATCTTTCAAATAATTATTAATATAAATAATAAGCCTTCAAATAATTAAGCCTTCAAATAATTAAACCTTCAAATAATTAAACCTTCAAATAATTATAAATACAAATAGTTATTAATACAATACTCTAGGAGGCTCTCGTTTTGCACCTCTTATCTTAATTTCTTTTTATAGTATTAGGCTGCAAATTCAAATCATCTTGCATGTATTGTGCGTCATCCCATCAGAAGAGGACTATCTGCAGTACCGTCAAAATGACCTTGAAATCGCTGGTTCGCCTCTCATCAACCCCAATAGGTTAACGTCATTCGGGAGTGTACGAAGCACAAGTTTCAGAAGCGGAATCCGAGCAGGATTTTACGTAGTTACAATTACTAATATGAGAAATGAATGGTCAGACGCATCAATAAGTAACGGGCAATTTCAAGCAAAAGTTTCACTAAAACTTTTTGGTAATTGCGTTTTCCTAGTTTAGGACGTGAAATGTGTACAACTCCTTTTTCAATTTGTTGTGTCTTGTCAACTCCTTGTCAACTCCGAGCCCAATCTAGGTCCGCGGTTAGAGTATGTTCAGTGACAATGTGTTTTAATAGCTCGGATGCACCTCGGCTTGATTCGATTTTTTTTTTCAAGGCCATCCTTAATTTTTACGAAACCATCGTAGGCTCATCGGAGTTTATTGTAGGTTCATGGGCTATGCATTCAGCATTGAGAAGAGAAACTGCTAGGGAATGAATGTAAGGAATGAATGGCTAACGAATGAATGGCTAACGAATGAATGGCTAACGAATGAATGAATGCATGAATGAATAAATGTAAGGAATGATTGACCAAATAATCCCTCAGATGATTGGCAAAGGAATGATGGACCAAAAATTCCATCACGAAATAATTTTGTATTCTTTTGCACTGGTATAGCTCTCAGCGCTATACACTTTACATTCTTGTCCCAATGCAAACTAAAGGTATACTCAATCCCTCTATTTCTGTCAAATACATCAAGCGAGAAGGGGAATTCAACGCTTTGTAAACAAAAAGATAAAGAAAAAATAACTTTTGAAATAAACATTTTCATACTTCAAGAAGTAGTGCCTATTCTCATCCCCAGTGATGCTTACTCTCATACCCCAGTAAAAGCAATGCTTGTTCGCATAGCCTAATAAAAGGTATGCTTATTTTCATTATTGCGTATTCGGAATGAAATTCACATTCTTCTTGTTCCGCACCCTATTATTTCAACTTTTAACCACCCATAAACCACACAAACCACACAAACCACCCTCAAACCATCTACTAAACACCGCCGAACCACCGCCGAACCACCACTTAACCACCACTTAACCACCCACAAAACACCCACAAAACACCCACAAAACACCCACAAAACACCCACAAAACACACAAAAATCAACCCCGAAACAACCCCAAAGCCTCAAAATATCCACCATTCTGGCCCTCCACAACCCCCTTATTTCCACACCCCCTGCATGCTTCAAGGCTAGGTCAAATGTCACAACGGCAGAATGTGAATTCCCGGCGTTGTTGTACTTGTTTTCCGCCTGCATGCCTCCTTGTTGGCGGCCGCAGTACCTAGAGCCGTCGAGGCCAACGACAATAGAGAAACGTCACCAATGAACACTGTTCGGCCATTGAATAGGGCAAAATGAAATTATTGCCTTGTATTTAGTCCGTTTACGTCTTTTTGTCTTTTTCTGCAAAATTTCAATCAGTTTCCTCTCGTTTCGCCTCAATCACTTACCCGCCAAATCTGACACTTTAACATCAATTTCCACATCAATTTCCACATTTTTATTCGATTTTCACAATTTTTACATCGATTTTCACAATTTTCACATCAATTTTCACATCAATTTATTGTTCGGCGCCGCAAAGCATGTGCCCGTACCCCCAAACAATTAGTTGTCCTGCACATAACCCGACTTTTCTTGTGAGCAATATGGAAAGAGTACCCTTCTACATTAAACTACTAGTTTAAACTGTTGAAAGAGCCTCGCTCAGCCATCCGTAATTATCTGAATCGGGAAAAAAGCTAGGTGAATGTTAAAACGCCTCGCCAGTAAACGGTCCGGCAAGACCAAATTCTAAGATTTAATTCGTTTTACTTATGGCGCCATATCTTAAGAACGCCCGCTCGTATTGTCTCAAGCTGTTTCAAAACTCACTTAGGATAGCTTTGGCGGCATCGTGGCTGCAGTACTGGTGTTGTACGGTCTCCTTTTCCACATCCCAAACTTGCCTCGACGTACTGCAGATAAACCATTGTTGGTATCGGCCACTAACAATAATTGGGTCTGATTGCTAACCGTATGTGTATCAGCTGTGGGTGGAATGGCGCCTTATGCATGTACGTTGAACAATTGGCATGCGAAGGATGAAGTCCTCTAAAACGCACAGCGCCTACATTATGCACATTGGCTTACATTTGAATTTGAAATTTGGAAGAACCTGGCCACTACTGCACACAGTGACCCGCAAATGAAAGCAGGAACTGTGTATAGTTCTTTCTGAATTGACCCGTCGTTCACATTAACACTATGAATTCCTAACCTCGCATGACGTCCCTGCAGACAAGACTACAGCGGGCAGCCCTACTCCTGCGGACATATTTACTCACTATCACCGGAAATGTATCTGCAGGCTCGCTTTGCCGCTTGTGCACAACTGTATCAGCAATACAGGTCATTCTATTGCACCTGCCATTTGGAAAACCGAGATACTAAACTCTTCATAAACCCCTGGTACTCCCTTTGTCTACATGACATCTCCAGTTTTTCTTTCATTATCGTTCTGCCTTTATTAAAATTTGCTTTAACAACTTCTTTGCATTTCCTTCCAAAAATAAAATTTTTTTCTTCTTTTCAGTTTCTCGTTAACATTTGCAGCCATCTTAATATATCATCATGGCTGTCTCCCTCATGCAAACATTTGTGGACGCTAGTCTCCACATTTTACACATTGGTAAAGTCAATGTCAGTCGAAACAATGATATTGCCCAAGTGATTCGTGCTCTCGATCTTTCTCCCGTCAATTTGGCTCTTGCACTTGTATTCCTCCAGCGTTACAGTGCGAACGCCGTGAACACCCTAGATGCATCGGAGAGTGAAAACTTACCTTACTATATAATAGTCGCTTCGCTTGTTCTTGCGAACAAATATCTCAATGACCAGTCTTACACACTTAAACTGTGGCTGAGTATACTTCGCAAATGCCTGGCTCTCCTGTCGTCATTGTCACTCCTAAATCAGATGGAAACTCATATGCTTTCGGCTTTGAATTATCTGTTGACAGCCTCACATGATCCTCTGTTGTGGAAGCAGCTCAGCCATCTAGATAGTGCTGGCATCCACAAGCTTCGTGTCGCTGCGGAATGTGAAAAGCCTGGTGCTTTCTACGCTTCGTGCCGCGGCGTTAAACGCTCTGCGGTGTCTCCAGAACCCACTCTGTATTCCAAGAAATCCCAGAAAGTCTTCGATCAAGGCATTATGTCAAAACTGACACTCTCACAAAGAGGCCCCGCCACACATACTCTGGGTCTTGCTACGCCGCCATCAAGCGTTTGTAGTCCATTCAAATATCAGACCCAAAGAGTCCGCATGCATAAGAATTCTTCCTCTATGCCTTCATACTCGGTACCCGCATTTCCACCTGGGTATCCCGTTGCTCCTAATAGCGTGGTACTCCCCTCTACTTTTGTGCCGCCTGTTCCGCAACTAAACAATAACATTCATACTCCAGCCAGCACATCTGTACCTGTTGTCAATGGTTCTGGATTCGCATCTGTTTACGCTACGCCTTGTAGTCTACTGAATGGCCCTTTTACACCTAGGACCTACACAGGCGCGTATACTCCCATCAATTATACATTAGGAGCATCTATGAACTCCACCCCTTCCATTAACGGCAATCTGTTCACGCCCACAGCATTTACAACCGCCGGGGTACCATTCTTTGTAAATCACCCATCTCATGCTCAGACTCCTGGCTGCGAAAGACAAACACCAATGCCACTTGTGAACAATGGGTATGGTAATATTAGCTTCTACGGAAACTTAGGGAGTTTTGGAAGTTTGACCAACAAGGTAATGCGCCCCACTTCATCATACATCCTGTGTTTCGAGTATGCATAAAAGCCGATTCATAAGTAAAGGTGACTATAAGTAAAAACTATAGGTAAAGATGAAATTTCATGAAGTTTTAATTGTATATCTTAATGTATAAAGGATCTCATAAGCAAATTTCTTTCTTATGAACGTTAATACAATTATTCATAAGCAAATTTGTTTCTTAGCTACGTTAGTACAATTAAATTCTAACAATACTTCTATCATTGCAGATAGGATAGCCCAAAATTGAAGGCTTCAACTGAAACTTGACTAAATGCTATTAATAGAATTCTAATTTAAAGTTGTAAAAAGTCATGAATCAGAATTTTAATACAAATAATACAAAAAATGAAATTCTGGTCATATGAGAATTTTGAAACGTATATAACATCCGTACACCATGAATACGACCTATTTGAGGATTAACTTTCAATTCCAGTCTCATGTTTCTTACTCAGAAAACGACATTATGCATGTGGCTTATTGGTTACCCTATGCAACAGAAGTGCTCCCCGCAACCGTTTGGCAATTAGGTATTTGAATCCATTTAGGAAATTTAAAGAACTGATTATAAAGGATAAGATCCAAGATTCGAAATATAGACCAATCATTTCTTTAATTATCTATTTCACAGTGGGTGTTATTAGTTCTTTCTTTGGCCGATTAGGTTCATGCACGACTTGGTTATTATATGCATACATCCCGTATTGTTTTGGCAACATGCAGTACCTGTCTCTGCAGGAAACCGAAAATCACAAAGACGCAATAATGAATTTTGTTTATAAGGACATATAATTTGAACCAGCAGAAAACAGAATATTTAGAAAATTGCTTCTGCGTTAATTTTTGATTTCTTAATTATCGGCAGCATGATGTTGAGGGAAATTTGGATAGCCCATTGTGCGGAAATTCAAATCCCCTTCGGCGTTGCATTCCCTTCAAAGTCAATTTTGTGGGTTTTTTTAGCCTGTAGTAAGTATACCTCGGCTTCTACGTTATATCTATTGGTTATTAATAAGATGTCCATAAATCTTACTCCTTTTAAAACACCAAAAACGGGCACAGGCGTAGCTAAGTTGGCCGCCGAGTCTGTATGGGTGGTAATTGGACAGGAATTTTTGACGTTTCAATACAACAAAGATTATACGAAATTGAATATTACTTCTTTTGAAATACTGGCCCATTTGTGTTTCATTGTTCTCGTCTCATGTGAATTCAATTAGTTGGTTTTGTTTCAAAAAAGCTCGTAACCGTTCGTACTGTACCATCTTTGTGTCCTAACTCACTGCGAGATGGTTAGGAGCCCCGTTGGATGTGAAACTGTTAACTACTACTTACAGATTTCGGAAACACCATTTCATTTACCAAACGGTACAAAATGAATTTTACAGAACCTTCAATCATACGAATTTTTATTGTTCAAATGACAACTATTGAACAGGGCTCCAAGCGTCATCTATAGCCATTTCCTTATACTGCACGAACTGTACGTATGCAAGGAATCCATTCTATAGTTTAGTCTTGCTTGGATATTATTCGCTAGATGACATTGCTGTCAGACTGCTGCAAAAGCCGCACGTAAGGGCTTACAACTGACGAGCAATTAAGGCGGCGGGTATGCATTTTCAGCTTTGTCGGCGCTCAGCTTTGTCGGCGTCAGCTTTGTCGGCGTCAGCTTAGTCGGCGTCAGCTTTGTGGGCGTTCGGATTTGTTGACTGAACCTTGACTCAACTGATTGAGATATCACTGATTAATATTTCACTGGATGAAATTCAATTAATGATTGAAGATCGCTCAATGACCGTTCAAAGACCGTTCAAAGCTCATGCACTTTTGCCAAAATAACCTTATTATTCTATTATCCCAGCTTCGGTTTTGTACCAGACTCATGCTGCATCCCATCCTCTATACCGGGTAAGGAGGCAGATGCTCTTTGTACATGATTGTCAATCTGGCCAAAAAAAATTACAAACATAAAGAAAAGTTTTTGAAGATCCCCATTTTTATTGCTTAATCGGGTTTTGAAAAGAAACCACTGAAAAGTCGCTATTTGAGCGTTCTTTCACCTTAAATTCCAACCATGCGTTGGGAACTGTCATCAAGACCTGCCGCCGAGAACAATGGACGATCATACACAATGGAAGACTAGGGCACCTGTGCTGTACTACTAAACCTTGGCTGTTTTTATAACTACCAAAGATTTTGAATCCAGCTTGAATTTGAATAGATCGGATCTGTAACAAGCGTTGCTCCGAATTGGGAAAAATTAGAGTATTGCGCAAAAACGGTATCAACCAATCAGTCATCGAAAATTTCCGCTTATTTTAGCAAAAAAGCATTGTTGGAAATCTCCTCTCCATCAATGTATCGAATATGTAAATCCAGAACTCATTGTTTTTCCGTTCCACTTCATGTGTGTTACTTACAAGTACGTCCGCTTGAAAGTGGTTGAGCACAAAGCGGCTTTAATCTAGCCCTTGTGACTTCTGAAGATCATCAATTGCAAGTATGCAAAATGGATTTGTCCAGATTCGTACGTAACTATGATATGGAACCGCCTTAGGTATGCTGAGTAAACTTTTCTTTTATTCGACTCTGGGCATAAGAACCTGTCATGCAATTTGCTTTCGGCTACAGTCCGTTGATGTACATTGGAAAAACGTACACACATTTCGGAAAGTATTAATATTTACTTATAATTCGATGTTTATTGTAGCTAAAATACAGGCAAGAACTAAGAAGTTCCGCAGGTGTCCGACACAAATAGTCAAATCGAAGAAACAAGAACCCACTCTTCGCTTCTTCAGTCGTTAATCATCTTCAATTCTTCTTCGTCTTACAAATCTTCACGTCTTTGTTGTCTAACAAATCTCCACACTTCTCTTTAATTTACATGTTTCCTCCCTGGACCTCTCCTTTTTCGTCAATTCTAGTCAACCACCTAGACATCCCACCTACTTGAGCCTATGTCTTTCTCGAAGATCCCGCCTTTAAATCTGGCTTGAATTCGGGCTTCTTAGTTCCCGAACCACCAGAGGCCTTGTTTCGAAGTTGAAATTTGGTTACCAAAGGAATATGATCCGAGGGGAAATGGGCATTCGGAATTCCAATATGATGCTTGAAATATTCTTCGTCAACCTTTCCCAAAAGACCTTTAACCTGTAGAGTATTCGTGGAATACCATATGTAGTCAATTTCGTTAGTAAATGTTGGAGTGTAGTTGGAAAAGGGGAAATTGGATGCAATATGGTCATAGGCAGATTTAAGCTTGAATGAATGGTGAAATCCATCATCCGTAAAACGCCCGTAGTCGCGTCCTTCCATATCCTCGTGCTTGTGAACAGATCCAGTCGAGAAGAGCTGATAAACAGCACTCAGTTTAGTGGAATTGAAATCACCACAAATAATCATAGGCGTATTCTTGTAGTCATCGCTCGAGCTTGGACCCTTTTTGACGATGCTTTGAAGCTCCTCTAATAAAATACCTACTTGCAACGCCTTTACATCGTTGAAAGCAGGGTCCCAATGAAGATGAGTGTTCACCACTAGCATTTTCTCGCCAGTTTGATTGTGCTGCAAATGCGTAATAAGGGCCACATGATCCTTATTCATAAATCTATTAAACAAATCTTTGGTCTTCTTGTACCGGTCCAGCCCCATACAGACCGTATTATACTCCAAGTGTTGCTTCAGAATCAATGTAAATTTAGAACTACGAATGAATGTAGCACAGCCATCAACTTTTTTCAGCTCCACCTCGCTCATTGTTTTAGAACGTGTTTTGCTAAAAAAATATCCCTTATAGCCTGCTTCTACCATAATTGGAGTCCAAAATTCATGGAAGGTACGGGTCTCTACCTCTTGAAGGCAGATTACATCAGTGTTATAACGTAATATCTCCTCCTTCAATGAATTTTTACGGTAATTCCAATCAAGGGCCCAGGTTGGTGTGTACTTATACATTTTTGGTGTAGCGTAATGTTGACACAAAATATTGTAAGACATGAGCGTGAACGAATCAGGGCAATCTTTGTTTAAGTGATCTTGTGCATACTTTTCGGGTTCAAAAACAGGGTCAATGACTTCACCATCCTCCTTAAGCAAGAGCCAAGATCTAGGCTTTGGTTCAGCGTATGGTGGGTCCATATCTCTGTATTGGCCAATTAACGCTTTCGTCCCACGTTCTGAGATAACATTTGCAACGGAGAGATCAATCGGATTGCCCTCGATACCTAAAAATACAAGCTCAATTAAATTCCTAAACTCGTATGGCAACCGCTTAATGTAGTTGTCAAAAAGGTATAAGTATCTTAAGTTGAAACACATTCCCAACTCTGGAGGAACTTCGGAAATGCGATTATGCAGCAAATCAAGTACACGTAAACCACGAAGCTTGCCAACAATGGAAGGAATGGTTGTGAGTTTGTTGTTGTTCAAGTACAATGACTCCAAAAAGTCGTATTGGAACAACCTTGGAGACAAGCTGCTAAGTCCCTGACCTGAAAGATCCATGTGGCACCAAAGTTGTTTCCCCTTTGTACGTACCATCATGCGCTGTTCCTCATCATCCTCGACCTCTGTCTTCTTGTTACGCATTAAGGCGGAGGTTGTCTGAGCAGCTTGCGCCGCCTTCTGTTGCTTTTCTTGTTCTTCTAACGCATTAACTATAGTTTTAGTAGCGTCTATCAAGGTGACAGCTTTCACATCAGCGTATGGATTCTTTGTTTTACGTGAATTGAGCGCAAATTGGCGGGCGTAAAAATGTGGGATGTTTTCAGCACGCGATAATTGACACAACAGGACTTGATGTTGCCAATACATTGTCGTTGGGTCGTCTACGTTGACAGCTGCGACCTTGTTCTGCGCTATATACGCTGTGCTGTTTCCAGGTTGAGGAACCTGGCCCTGGGGTACAAACTTGGGCTGCCCAAGAACTTGATTTTGATTTGAGTACGAGCCCTGAGCCAACAGTTGGGGGAAAAAGTTAGGAGCGCCGGCGCCATTGTTCAGTCCGCCTCTAAAAGAATTCTCAAACATGCCATCTTGGCTAGGCTGAGGAAGCGAGTTCTGAAGCTGACCTTGCGGGATTGAACTGAGCTGTGATTGCGTAAGCAGTGATTGAGGATGCTGAGATTGTTGTGGATGTTGTGAGTGCTGAGCCATCGATTGGAACTGTCCCTGGTGCTGCGCTTGACCAGCCTGTAATTGCTGAAGCAAGATCTGTTGCAGAGGAATACCAAGCAGCTGTGATTGAAACATACGAAGGAAATCCTTATGCTAGGTCTACGATTTATTCTTCAAGGACGGGATAGAAATTTAAGAGCGCGATGGATATGGCTGTCGTCAACTTTTCGTTTGTCTTTGGGATCGCGTTCACGGTATTGTGGAGCTTTGAGCTTGGACTGAACCAGGTCGTAACGGAGTGTATTGACGCTTTGTTCGGTCGATATACTATCAAATATGGTGATACTTGTTGACTGGAAAGCGTGTGATGCCATATATTGCTCTAACACAGTGGCAGCAACGACGAAGGTGTGGAGCAAAATGTTTGTAGAAGCTGAAAAGGATATGGTGGAGTTGACGAGACGGTGGGGACACGACCTTTGTAAACATAAATTCTTTCAAATTTGTTAAAGAATTTGAAAATTATACGTAATTTGTTTCAACGATTGCCGCAAATAATTCAAAGTCAATTTCTATTTGTTCTGTCTAGTGAGTTTATAGATCAGTTTGTGTTCAATTCACATACAAAACCGGTTGAAGTTGATTTTCAGGATTATTTTTTTAAACAATCTTAATCAAACATTTTCTTTCAATTCAAAGAATAAATATCATTTTTTACGAAGCTCTTGCATTCTAGCGCCCGAAAGTCTTTTAAGTTATGCTCACACGAATCCTCCAATTCCACCCTGAGTTTACTCATTTGAAAATAAATACCCTTCAAAGAAAAGAAGCTAATGTTATCTTGGTTAATCTAATAAGACTGATTTGCGAAAGTTTTTCTGTTGATGACCCGATTTGTGCTCAGTTTCATTGAATGCTTTTTTCCTTTTCAATCCTTTTGTTTGGATTTCGACTCAAATACAAATGCAATTTTGTATAACTTTGTTTAATTTCAGCGATTGAAGTTCTTGATTTAGCTTAGCATTTGTGTGTAAGAATTTCTAATTAAACTTTCAGCCATTACACTTAGGCCGTTTCTTAGTCATGATCGAAGCCTTGATTCTGACTCAGATGAAGGCCATTTTCAATTCCTAAAAGCTTCAATTCACAAAAGTTATAAAATTAAAATTGGCCTTTAAAATCAGAGTCTCGGAAATATGCGGCACATCAAACTTTGATTTGATAGCATTTTCTTCATATGCATCGTCTAATTACTGGTCGGTCGCTTTGGTTTTCCTGATTGAAGTTTTTAAATTCTTAATAGTTTTTTGAAACTTGTTCAACTGAAGCAAAATTAATATCTAATGTTGCTCTAAAAGCTTACTCGTACATTCCGGTTTTTATATTCGTAGAGATTTCTTCAATTCCAACGTTAGGCGCCAGTTGTGTCAAAAGTCAAAGAATGGCTAACGCCTAGACAAACACAATAAGACAATAAAAAAGAACGCTCTTTTATAAAATAATAAAGTCTAAATAATTCAGAAATCCATTAAAGAATTAGAATTTCCATATTACAACGGCACTGAGATACTTTCTTATTCCAGGCGACGCTTCTCAAAAATGGCCGACTCTCCTTATAATTAAAAATTTCACAACAACTGCTTCAATCCTAACATTGAATGAGTAGTAAAAATGGAAGTTTTTTCGTCATCGGACCCCTTGGCGGGTTTTGGAGGCTCACTTTCAAACTTACCCCTTGTAAGTCACGGTCCACGTCGCCAGGAACATAGCAAACAGACAAAAGAAAAGACAAATTAACATAAAAAATCAGTGGGATTTCGTTTAACCTCTCAAATTTCATATAATTTTGTTTTCAATTACTTTACCGTTTTCGTCGACGTCTGCCCGTAATTTAACTAATCGGGTAGTATGTAAACACGCTGCGCACACTCTGCACCATCATCAACCACTTTTCTTCCCGCTCCTTCATCATTCGAAAGGACGATACAAGAACAATTTATAATAGACTCGCTTTTAATTCAACCATTTGAAAATAGCATCTGTATTGCAATTCCAACTTATTCATTGCTGATACCATATTTGACGTTTGGAAACGCAAGCGTCGCTAACCTCTGAACCCCGTTGCTTAGGCCCAAATGAAAACAATAAACATTTTAGACCCGTCTGCTGTGTCTGCAGATGATGCTATTGGCCTACACTCTGTGGCAAAACTCGTTTTTAAGGCTAAAAGAGCCACTGTTTTGACGGGAGCAGGTATCTCCTGTAATGCGGGAATCCCAGATTTTCGCTCCGATGATGGTCTTTATAATATTGTCAAGGCTAAGTATCCAACGAGCTTCATAAGAGGTCAAGATCTTTTTGATATTTCCTTGTTTCGTAGCAATGAAACGTTATCCATATTTTGCACATTCATGGAGGGTCTTTACACATTTTCTTTGCAGGCCAAAGCAACAGAGACCCACCGATTCATCAAAACACTCAAGGAGAAGAACAAGCTCTTAAGGTGCTATACACAGAATATCGACAGTCTTGAAAAAAGTCTAGACTTGAATTGCGGAATAGATCTGACCAAATTTAACGAGTTAGCACAAAACACACAAAAACTGTTTCGCCAAAACTGGCTTGACTTGGATGTCGTTCAACTCCATGGAAATCTTCATAAGCTTTCATGCACACAATGCCATTCCCATTACGAATGGACACCGGAGAAGCAACTGAAACTCAAGGAGGGGGAATACCCAGAGTGTGACAATTGTTACTCCAAATACCAAGAAAGATTATACTCTGGCAAACGGCTTACGGGAAATATTGGTATGTTGCGTCCTAACATTGTTTTGTATGGAGAAAATCACCCACAATCAGAGATCTTAGCAAAGGGTCTTAACATCGATATTAGCATGAAGTGCGATTTGCTTTTAATAATGGGTACATCTTTAAAAGTAGATGGCGTCAAGAAGTTGGTGCGTAGCCTTGCTAAAGGTATACATGATAGAGGCGGCCACGTTGTGTTCGTGAACAAGACACCCGTGTCTAAGCAATGGGCAAAATTCATTGACTTTGAAGTTCTTTGTGACTGTGACGATTTTGTGCGTGCCCTTAAATGTGAAATTCCTGACTTATTTTTGACTCAAGAACAGCTCGACTCTAAGAAACTCCAGCCAAAACCAAAGAAAGAGTGGAAGAATGGTTTGGAGAGAACACCATCGTTTGTTAATATTAAGAAAGAGTGGGATAATGGTTTGGAGAGAACACCATCGTTCATTAATATCAAGAAAGAGGAGGAGGGCTCTGTTCTTACTCCTCCAAGTACTCCGAAAAAGGCTAGAACAGTTTTACTTCCGAAGCTAAGCAGAAAGACCTTGAAAAAAGAGGCACTTCCGTCTCCGACATCTAGCTTCATTGATATAATCAAGGTCGAGAGCGATTCGGAAGGTGCTGTCGATACTGATGTTGATGATGTGCCTTTGCAGTCATTGTCTGAATCAGTGCTTAACCGTAAGAGGGAAAGAACCCTCGGTGGAAAAATGATCAAACAAGATCAACTCAATGAAAATGCAAAAAGAATAAAAGTTGAAGCTTAAGCCAAAATATCAACAATATTCATGCCCACTTTAAACACTCGTTCGTCAACTGGATAATTAATATCTTCATCAGAAACGCATGTAGAGACCTAAATCGACCGTTTGGGATAATTGAATTTTCATCTGCTCACTTTTCCCTCGTGATTGTGATTTTGTTCCCAGTCTAACCATTACAGAATTATCACTCTCATTGTTGGCATTGTTTGCTTCATCAATGAGCGGAAACAGTTGAACACTTATCAAATTTCTTCTTATAAGAGAGATGTATCTCATTTTTATTATCTAAGCTTTCATTCACATCAATTAAGAAGCACGTATTACCAAGTCAACATTGTTGGATCATCATAAGTTTAAGTTCAAAAAAAAAAAACCATATAAAAAAGACGTATGTGACTAAGCCTCAGCTTTCATTCCAAATTAGTCTCTCATTCTCGGTTTTTTTGGTTCTTATCATTACCCAAACCGCAAGGGTCTAACTTACCCCAGATTCAAAAGGCATATTATAACCCAACATATCGTATGGCTCAATGGACCAGGTTACAAACTTCCTTGAGAGTATCATTGCAGTTGAGCTGCCAGGTGCAGCTTCTGCTGAACAGCAAGGTGAAAATATGAAAGTTCCGTCTCCTTTGAAGGCTAGAAGGTCTTCCTCGTCTATCACATCAACAGAAAAACACCCAAATAGTGCAAATGTATCCTCATTTTGGTATCTAGAGGATGACCACAAAAAAGTCGCAAACCAAATGACCGATAAATTGATTGAAAGTGTCTTAAATGTTATAATTGACCCTTCACTTGTAGGCCCATCTACTGGTAATTCACGTTATGAGATCCACCAGACACGGCCACAATTTTCCATAAATCTTATGACTCTTAATAGCATTAAGTTTGCGCAGCGAATATCACCGGTATTCAGTGCCATTGACGACGCGACTTACATGATGTGCTGGAAGGACCCATATCTTACAATAGGCATACTTTTAATGGCCACGCTTGTAGTTCTACATCCAGTTTTGGTAACAGTCATTCCTCCATTTATGCTATTGAAGTATCTACTTATCCCCAGCTATTTGAAGTTACATTTACCAGATCCACTGTTTGTTGATGACAAATTTACGTTTCAAAATCCCATTCCCGCTGATGGCGCTCCTTTAGATAAGTTTGAGCCACCCAAGCCAGTACCACAACTCTCTAGGGAATTCATAATGAATTTCACAGATATGCAAAATCATTTGGTTCCATATATACGATTGTACGATGCTGCAATTGGCTGGGGACAGCACTACTTTCTCTTTGAAGATGCTAATCTCAGCACAGTCGTGTTCTTGATCCTATGGGTAGTCATAATTGTCAATCTATTCCTTTTCCCGTTGATATTGCCCGCATTGACAAGAATTGTTTCGCCTAGACTGCTCCTTATTGTGGTTCTATGGGCGTTTATTGGGGGCCTCCATCCACACATAAGAGGCAAACTCCTAGACCATCTATACACAGAAGAAGCTCGTGTCAGCAGACTAAACAAAACAGACCATCTAGAAACTCGATTGATGGGTGCCCTCGTTCCCGAACAGGATAGCATTGTGGCCGAGGAATTGAGGCAAGTCGAGGTGTTTGAGTTACACCGCTTAAGTCGTAAACACATATGGGAGCCTATCGGATTTACGAATTCATTCTTTACACTCAACAATCCAATTAGGATAAGGCATGTCGCATCTGCTGCAGAGGAAAAGCACGAGATCATTGCGAGCCCAAGTAAACCTGAAGATGAAGCCGAGGAAAAAATGGTTTTCCCTGAACTTCCCAGAAAAGCAACTTTATCTGAAATTAAAGCACCTGAAAATTGGAAGTTCGAGACGTCGGAATGGCAAATTGATTATGAGCCAATGGCCTGGGTTAGCGCCAACTTCATCATGGATCTTGTCAGCGTAGATACGGACGAGAAGTGGGTCTACGATTACGTAGAAGGAGACAAAGCGCCTGATGGATACACATATAGAAGAAGGAGATGGACTCGCAACTGTCACCGGGAGTCTACAGCAGAGCGGAAGGCTCGAGAGATTCAGCAGCTAGGGGCCTCCTCACTGTCTCATACCGATCGTCTTGGCAAAACCATCAGCACTCTTCTTACTTAGAAAATTGCATTTGAATATATTTAATGTTTGATGAAAAAAATGTAAGGTTAACCATTAATTTATTAATACTGTTAAGAAGAACTCCAATGAAATGAACTATGATTGGGATGTGGGGTTTATTTCATGAAGGACATGAGGTCAAGTGTTGGTTTAGCGGATTGCTCTTTTTCAAATTCTTTTTTCTTTCCTAGAAGAGCCGATAGTTCAGTCTTTTTCTTCTTTCTCTTTGTCTGATCAGTCTTCATCGTGGCCACTTCCTTTTTATTTATTAGGCCAGTCTTTATCTCAATATGACCGCAGCCAACGCATTTTGAATGGAAATTTCGTTTTCTGCCCTTTGAGCCCTTAATTTTGTTGTACACTATCTTATTGAAACTCGTTAGGCCACTGATCGCCATGATACCACATTTCGAGCAATGGTTGAAGTGTGGGGGATAATTTAGGGCATTTTCGAAGGCGAAAGTGTCTGCTGTCACAGCATGTTGTCTCAGAATCGGATGCAAAGGCTTATAATGAGCCAAGTTGAACTGATGGACTAACTTGGCTTCATCCATGTTTATCGTAATAGATCTGGGGAAGCTGCGATGAGGTGCGATGAGAGACTATCCTTTGTTGTGTTTATTAGAACTTCACAGTTAGTGTCTGTGTTCTAAAACTCATTTAGAGAATTTAAAACAATTTAATTTGTTTGTAGCAATTTCTTTGTTTACTTGTCTGAGTGGCCATTTTGGCACTTTTCAACGATACGCCAATACAAGAAAGAATGGGATTAGATGTAAGATACCATCTGAAATTTATTTCATTAATTGGACAGTGTCAGATCTCACATAGTAGTCTCTTTCTGGCCATTCTTACGAAAGATTGCGATTCCACCATTTGAATATTCTTCCTTGAACGAAATACTATAACACGAACAATCGCAAATAATCTTTACAGCAACACCCCTAATACTGACTAAAAGCCAAAGGTGAGCTCCATTGAACTACTAATTGACCATAAGATTTCACGTGTTTCTTATTTCGAGATTTGATTGTGTCGTAAGATGTGACAAAGCCAGCATAAGTGATACAAGAACAATCTAAAAGCAACAAAAATAAAGCAAAGTTCCATTATTTCTGAATCCATAAAGAATAAAGTGGAAAATTCCAAAAACCCGCTTCTCTTTCAGATTCTCATATACTTGAGCCACACTACGATACCGTCATTGGATCTCATTAACAAAGTCTTATGGGTACCCGCCCCACCTAAATAAATAAAGGTCAAGCGAACACGTTCCTGGACCAACCAAACCCTTTAACCAATGAATGAAGCTCAATAAAAAATAAATTTAACCCCTAATCGCATAAGTATTAGGCTGTAATATTATTCATCTTTCATGCAGTAATTCGCCGCTAAATTTCGCAGCCAAGTGTCACGTGACCCACTCCGATTCGGTCTCTACCTCTTCAACCAATCATACTACTACTATTATTCATCATTAAGCTCCGATAAGCGGATTGTATAGGTAGCCATCGGTTATATAGCCGCGTCAGTCCAAATAATTTTTGTTTAGTACTTTAAAGAAACCTCTTTTATACCTTAAGATTAGGTTGTCATTTCCATTTTGGGAAAGCAAGTTTCATTTAAAACCATCGTAAAGCAGGTTTTGTCCTTATCAATCAATTAAGGTGGAGTCCTCTTGACATTGCATCTGGATCTGCTTCTTGAAGAGAACCGATTTGCTTATTGAAGAGAAATCGTGTCACTGAGTATATTGAATCCTCATCCTCATAAACTGAAAAGTCAGAATTAACTTGTTCTTTCTTTACTTGATTGTCAAACTTCTATAGACTTGTCTAGGGTTCATCACTAGAAAACCCCATACATATATATCACACCAATGGTAGCAATTGTGATGCAAAGAGTTACTAAACCGGCGCCCAAATGGTCCAAAGAGAAGCTATTTAAAAGCTGTCGCTGCTGTCGTGCCAACAAGACTTCTTGTGATTCGGCAACGAAGAGTCCCCTTCCGTGCACATATTGCACGAAACGAAACCTCCCTTGTCTCGTGGACGTCGCCAAACCTGCCAACCGTGACTATGACATCACCAGCGAGATGCTTTGCCGCGTATCAGATTTGCACCGTCAACTCGATGCTGTCGTTGTAAGAAAAGAGGCACTAATTAGAAAGTTAGTAGAGAAACAAGTACAAGCTAGCGTTGCACCACCTTCGCCTGTTCCAAGCATTGATGAACTACAAACAGCAGTCTTTTCGCCTAAACTGGATACGGAACTGGAGAGATTATTTATTGATCCTATTCCAACAAGATCTCAACGAGACTCATTCACCATTCACTCTGATCTTATGTCTGAGGCATTCACAATCTCTTACAACGATGCAAAAAACTTGTTTGATTCTTTCAAAACTGAATACTGCATCTTTTTACCTGTTTTACCTGAGTCATTCTTTAAGACAGACCTTCATGAGATTTACAAAGACAGTGACCTACTTTTTTGGACAATCATTGTTACAGCATATATAACACATGGCCTGACGGAGGATTATCATCTTCTTGCTGCTCATGTGCAAAACTTAGTGGTGGTGACTTGCTGGTTCAAGACACCTCGCTCATTATTCTCACTTGTGGCACTTCTTATCCTCACACTGTGGCCTCTTCCCAATAAGGACCTTTACAATATCCAGGATAATATAGCTATCAAGTATGCATCTCTTATGAAAAGTATGGCGCTTCAATTCGGTCTTCATAAGCTTAAATTCATAGACGAGTTCAGCAAGAAGACTAGTGTGAATATTGATACCAGCGCTGAAATTAATAACACTGTTCGTGAGCGGATTTACAAATACGTTAATGTCAACTCTAATTATTGGCTCGTATACCTCGGTCTTTCGAACTCTAACTATAATGGATTTCATCAAGACTATACCATAGACAAAGCTGCCAATTTTGATTTATATAAAAAAGAGCAATTCTCTGAAACTGATAACTTCATCAACTCGCTTCTCAAGATCTCTCTCATTCAACTGAAAATGAATGAGAGCATGGGTGATTTTTTGGCCAAGCCAGACAAGGTTGGGAAGTTAATTCATCTTAACATGTTTGAGCAGATTCTCAATGGCTATTTGAGACCAGAGTCTCCATTGTTCGATCATGATTTGATTACTCTATCTCTTGAATTTTCAAAACTCCAACTTTATGTTTACTACCTCTCGGAGTCAGACATCAATTTAACAGAGTACAAAGGAGTCATTGGTCGTACTGTTGAATGTTGCGCTGTAATCATTCAGGTTTTTGGTAAGAGCTTTTCCGACAGAAAAGTTTTCCAGCTGATTCCAATTCACTACCGCTTCAGCATAGAATTAGCAGCCTTAGTGTTGTTACAGATTTATTCATCACCTTTACTTCCCACTGTGCAAGCATACCTTGACACTAAAGAATTATTTCTCAAGGCTCATACCATTGTTACTCGTGACTTGCGCAGGCTGAAAAAGAGCTTTAACGTGTTGCAGATGTGCTTAGAAAAAGTGGACAAATGCAACACGACCCTTTTTTGGGCGGAGAAGTCGCAAAAGAAAAGCTTTTTTTTGGTTGAGAAAATGGCCAAGTACTTAGTTTCTGCATCTTACTACGAATTGCTCTGGTCAGTGTACGAAAGTGAGCGTCTGAGCAGTAAGAGAATTGAGATAGACTGGTCAACCTTTGGTCATAATCCAGAACTGGAAAAGAAGGAGGTTATCTCGTACTTCATGGAATCAAAAAGCGTCTTTGCATAATCAAAGAACTAGCATCTTTAATTCTTCATAAAAATACGTTTTATAATTTAAGCATTTCGTAGCTCATCATTTTTTTTTTTCAAAGTTAACCTATTTGACATGAAAAGGATTTTAAATTAATGTCATCTATGAACTTCGATTACACCATTATCTTTTCTGATAAGAAGGTTAATTGCTAAAATTTGTCTACCTAGTCGAACCACTTGTTGTTAAGCTTCTTGGAGTATACAAATGGTTTACTCACAACATATGCAACAAAAAGAGCACCGATTGTTAATAACAAATTCACTTTCTGAAATGAGGCAGGAAGGATATCGTATGACAGCGAAGGTTGGACTAGCGTACAAAACTCGTTGATAGAGTTCACCAAGCAAACGACTGTAGTTGACTCCAACTCCGTGGGCTGCACCAATATCTGGTCTACACCGTCACTAAAAAGTTTGACTCTGTGGTTGAGAACTTTCAAAGGATCCTTTTTGATGAGTGGCTCATATGGTATCATTCTGAAGTCATCCATGAAGTCGTCCTGGGTCATTTTACGATTGTCGATTCTCCGACTATTGAGAATGAACTTTGGAATCTCAATTAAATTTCCAGATGTGGTAAATGCAATAATAGATTTTGTGGTGATTCCAAACTTGGTGTTCGTTACTGCCATAGAACTTATTCTTTCAGGGTAGATAAAGGTTTTTACAGTGACATTAAAGTGAAGAGACTCAAATGTGGAGATGAAGTCGCTGTCAGCAATTTTTGAGTCAGTGAAAAGATCGTAAACGGTGACCCGTTGCTCATTACCAGAATCGCCTTTTACAACGTAAGATATGACTACCCAATTGTCATTTTGAACTAGGTTGACGGAGCTCAACAAAACATTTCCAGATGTTACACATTCTTCCATGTAAAGATTTCCTGAAACGCCATCCAAAAGACTAACGTAAAGGTCTTCTTCGTGTTTAGTGAGAATAGCAACAAGATTTGGATGCAAGAACTTATATAGAATAGATTGATCAAACCTTGCAATTCCAACAGCATTCAGGAGTTTATGACCAATATTGGACACCGCAACGAGCCTTTCAGAATCATTTTCGTAGCTGAATCTCCAAGTTGGTACAAGAGTTTCTTTAGAATACCGGTAGCCTTGAAGATGATGTTTTGTCTCTTCCAACAAGTATTGCACATCTTCAGATTGCTTTTCACAAAAGAAGGTTTTAAACGAAGATCCGGACCGCACACCAACGCATGGCTTTTCGGAGTTGCCTAGTTGAAAGATTTTGTCAATTGGTTTTGAGAAGGTTTCAGTAGATACAATGGTTCCGTCTCTCAAATTTACAATTAAAAGATTTTTTTCGTCCAAAACAGCCAATTCCGAATCGATCTGAATGTAGTATATCCTATCACCATTCAAAGGACATAGCAAGGTCCATACAATTAAACCATCTTTAGTGTCTTTAGCCACTAGTGTCGACAGAACGTGATCATAAAAAACGAGTAAGCTTCCAACGTGATATTCATCGTCTTGTGTTGTGGAAAGCTCCTTTGGAACCGATCTTGTAAAGCTTGTCGCGAACTGACCTAGCTCCACCAAATGGTTCTTACATCTGATAATATAACGAAAGAGGAGGCTTTTTGAGTGCTGGTCAGACTCTAAATGGTGTGCCTTTTCAATCTTGGCGATTGAGTCAGGCTTTGGAACCAATATGGCCCTTCGAGTACTTACAAAAGAATCCGGTATCTGCGAGGCATGCATCTGTTGTTCAGGTTCTGGCAACTTAATGCTATTGCTTTTGACGGGAATTAATTGAAGCTTGTCATTTAACTTGAGAACAGTCTCTCCAGATTTGACATACAAGTTGCCTTCGCTTTCACTTATTGACAATTCATTAATCGGAAGATGGCCGAGTGCATGTATCTTCTTTTCACTCCAAAGCGACAATTCGTTTCCGTTTTGTAGAATAAAGATACCCATGGAACTATTTTTTACCAGTGTCACTGGACTTGCGAACTCGAAGGTGTCGATGTAGATTCCGTTAGAGGCTCTATGAAAGGCCGCTTTAGAATTGGTACTAGAGTACGTGACAACATATGGGCCAGCCACTTGAAAAGAGTCAGCGTCATATAAATTGAGGTCAATTAAGTAATTTACCTTTGCGTCGCTGACCCGCACATTGTACGCAAGGTTGTTTTCCGTTAGACCAAAAATTACGTCTGGAGATGTCTGTTGGCTATGGATGAAATGGAAGCCATACGAGACCCAGTCTCTGCTGAAGGCCGTGTCAAAGTAAACTGCATTGACCAGTAAGACGAAGAATTGGATTACAAGGAAAATACTCCAGCCCTTCATTCTTGTCGAGTGGTTTAGAGATATTGCAACGCGGGTTGCAAAAATCTGGGGTAACTTCCACAACAAGGTCAATTTTTTGAAGAGACGAAAAAGTCAATTTAATTTCTATGAAACATAAAATTGAAAAAAACTTGTTAAAAGTTGTGCTTGTAATATGTCAAGGTCTACAACAGAGCTTTTGAACCTCAAGCCTAAGATCCGAATATCATAGCACATACTATTCTCAAGCTTTCTTGTTTTCGTATATTCTCTCATAAATATATATATATAAATTCAATCTTCTACTAAAAAATTATTCAAAAAATAGGTTTATTAAATTATTTGTCTTGACGCTCCTGCATATAACACAAGATTCAGTCTCCCTTCCTCATCTCCATCGAATTCTGAACTTGTTCAACACCCCATCAATACACATTTTGTCTAAACACTGTAGCCTGTAGTCCTCGCCCAACTTAAGTTGTCCGGTCTGAAGAAATTCACCTGTTTTCCAGGAACACCGGTACAATGTGTCTCTGTGCGAAGATCAATGGTACTGCTAAGACTGGTGTAATATACTTTTACAGCGTTTGAAACCGTTTGTTGAGCAAGACGTTTTGTTTTGTTCAATTGGTTTGAGATAATGTGATTGTGTTCCCTTCTGTCTTCCAAGTGTTGATTCCTATATGATTATCCTTAACGTAATGGGTTCTATGGCTGATCTTCGTTCTGAAGATTCGGTCAATTACCTCAAGAATTAAGGAGAATTTGGAATCGCATTAGACAGATTGGTTTCTGAGTCTCACTAGAGATTTTTTGTTTATCAACATAAAATTTCTTTATCGCTGTTAATTAATTCAATTTTCAATGTACCGACACTATATTCCTTCTCTATACTGCCTTATTGAACGACTTCGTTGTATAAATTCTCTGCGATACGTTCTTCGTCTGTCTTTGCTTCTCGCCAAAGACGGCCGCCTCCCTTTTTCCAAAGCCACAAGGCGTCGAGCGCGTAGCTTCTTACTGAAAGATTTTTTGTTTTATTCTCGTCTGAGGCCTCTGTGATTGACTCTAAGACCATCAAATCGTAAATGAGATTCCACATTAAGTCTTCGAACTGTTCACGTACCTCTTGCACTTCAGCTGCATAAACAGGATTTTCTTCATCGTCAGTTTCACTAAGTGGAACAATATTATACATATGTAGTCCCAACTTGTGAAGTATTCTTCCTAGCATTTGTATACCTAGACAACGTTGAGTAGGCACAACTGAGCGAGAAAAGTGAACCAACTCTGGGATCGTGTAGCCCGCTAGCTGGGGATTTTCCGAATGATGGTGGAGACCCGCATATGTAGGCACATCTTGTGATTTGTCGTCTAGTTGTACCAAATTACCTTTGAAGTCGAATCTCATATCACTAATAGACTCATACACTAGAAACTTCTTTTTAGGCATTGGTGCTGTCATCCATGCTAATTTGCTCGTTTCCTTTGGAAAATCAGGAAAATACTTTTCATGAAGTTGATCGAAAAATTTTGGATCATTCAAATCCAAGTCAGGGTCCTCCGTTACTTGTTTTGATCTAGGAAAATGTACATCCACCTTGTCAAGCTCTGTCTCGTCAGGAGCTATTTGATACCCTTCAGGTGCAATTTCATCATCTTCCTCTTGCTCAAGAGCTTCTTCGTATGTTTCTTTTATGAAGACCTCGTCATCTTCCTCTGCGAACTGAACAGACTTTACCCCCAAAGCTTTTTTAACGTCTTTATCGTCCAATTTAGGTAATGAATATCCGTTTTTACCGCCTCCAATCCATTCGTCGTGTCCCTCTGCATGCTCATGTGACTCGTGAGAAGTATTTCTGTTCTCCGTTCTCTTTAGTAAGCTCTGCAAAAGCTTAGGGTCAAGGTTGGCAAGAAGTTCCTCCTTCTCGACTGATATTTCCTCCATTGTCATCAGAGAGATCTTTTCCATGTTTTGCTGGTGAATTCTTTCAGCTTCAGAGATTTCTTCCGGCTGCTGAACCTTCATTTTTGGTGTACTCTTTGATGCCTTGAATCTGGAGCGTTTGGCTCTAAAGTCGATCTTTTCGAGCTTTGGAAACCCTGATAGCTTGGAACTATCATCAATTTTAGGTTCAGTAGCCTTCAGAGGCTTTCGCTCCACAATATCTCCTATTAAGTCCATACTAGAAAGACAGCCAAAAGAAGGGAAGTTAGATTAACGATCTGTGGGGAACCTGTACGGAGACAACTGATACACAAACAATAAACAATTATATTGAAAATATGAATATCGAATATAAGCTTTTTCATTTAACGTCTGGTAAGTATTATTAGATTCTTTTTCTGTTTGTGGTTTGCTATCACTTGTGTTTAGGCAAGACCGTTGTACGGTCGATAGATAGAAAATTTACTGAAACCAAGTCCAAAATGCAAAAACTCCAATGTTTCTAAAATTAAAAATCATGTTTCTGCCTTAGGTGACTTGCTTTAGCGATGGGAAGCTCACTGATCAGTTTGTAATCCATATTGTTGAAGGAGTTCTCTAATTTTGCCAAGGTTTTTGCAAGAAAAATTAAGAAACCAGAGGTTACTGCTATTTAAAAACTATTGAACTAAAATTATTCTATTATTGATACATAATGTACCGGGGCGGCGCCACATATCTCATTTTGTTAATGCGATTTGGCTGCAAAACCAATTCCCAACTACATTTTCTTCTCCATGCCTCACGGTGATTTCGAAACAGACTTATTTTTGGGTCGTGGTACCTTTGGAGAAGTCTATAGGGCCGTTAACAAAAAAACAGGCAACTATTATGCGGTAAAGATCGTGGATTTTGAGGAGACCGATGATATTCGGAAACTCTTCAACGAGATCCTGACTCTCACAAAACTAAAATCAGACTATTTGAACAAATACCATGAAAGTTTTGTAGTTGGGTCGACAATGTGGATTGTTCTTGAGTATTGCGGTGGTGGGCTGTGTCTTGATCTCATCAAAGCCGTGGGCCGTTTGCCAGACGAGATTGCATCATACATCATTAAGAGTGTTCTTCTCGGGGTTGTCTATCTCCACAAACAAAGACTTATTCACAGAGACATCAAACTGGCCAATATCTTCATCACGGACAGGGGGCTTGTGAAACTCGGTGATTTTGGTGTGAGTAGCGAGATCGTACATACCATGCACTTGCGCCGGACTATGGTCGGCACTGGTCATTGGATGGCTCCTGAGGTTATTACTAATAGCGGTTACGACCATAAAGCTGATATCTGGTCGATCGGAATAACGGCCTATGAACTTCTAACTGGTCGCTCGCCAACTGCAAAGCTACCCACTGGGGAGGCCCTTCGAAAAATTCCATTTTCTAGCCCACCTCGACTTCCTAGTAACTATTCAGAGAAAGCACAATCATTCGTGGAGAGGGCGCTAGTGAAGAACCCAAGATATCGTCCAGACGCCATCCACCTCTTGGACCATCACTTTATTAGCTCATGCATGGCAGATCACTCTAATATGGAGATGATGCTCTTAAAGAAAGAGCAGCAAGGAGTAAAACCAAAGATACCATTAAATAAAAGTAGGCATGTGTCTGATCTGTCACCCAGGGAGCCAATCTTATGGGACTTTCTTGAGGACACCGGGAAGGAAAATCTTGAGAATCATAAGAATAACAGAACTGAAGCTCATGTGAAGGAAAACAAACATCTTGAGATTTTGCTCGAGACATGTTCGAGAGTTTCAAAGCGAGCCAGATGCGATCGTACTCGGCAATTTATCAAAGAACTCTCTCAGATGATAAACGATGGCGAAGAAAACAATAACGGGTTGTGTCAGGCTTTGATCGAGGATCTCGGAGCTGTTTATCGAGAAAAAATTCGAGAATATTAATTGTTTGCGTTCAATGCAATTTGGGGCCATTGACGTTGATCATTTGCACCCAATTGAGTCTAACTCACTCAACAGCCACGAGCAAACATGAGATAAATTCTACATTAGTTTAAATTAATAGTAAATTCAGCAAAGAATTGTTTAATATTTTTGTTATGTGATTGTGATTTTAAATTCTTCATTTTATTGTTTCGGAATTATGAGCGGCGTATTGCAACGTCTGATCCTGCGTAGGTGTCAAATGCGGCCCGTCAAATTTTAGCCGTCAAGCAGAGTCGATGTCAATGCAACTATACGTCGTTGAAAAGCGCACATTTTGGATTTGAGATGGAACTTTGAAATTTAAACTGAAATGCCGTGTTTTTTCAATCTCCTGAGGCAATGAGTGCATGTCTCTGGTGGGTCAGTGCATGAATTGACGTGCATGCACTGTGAGCATTTACGAGGGAGTGGCTGCAACAATGAGAACTCCGAACAGATGATTAAATTGATACAATGAAGATCCGGAGCTGAACAAAGCATCAACAGAAGAAACGAGATCGGGAAATTAGGGATGTATGTTTTATTTTTTAGTCTGATTCCCTCGGTTTCCTCAAGTGTGGTTAGGACTCTCATGTACCCTCATGTACTCTCATGTAGTTGTCTAGTGGGAAGTCAATTAAGCAGCCTTATGGAAAACGCAACAACCAAAGAATAATACAGACTTCTTTCAAAAATATTTCATTACTGAAAGGGAAAAATCGCCCATAAAAGAAAAAAACCTCCCTAAAGGTGCCTTGTCTGACGCTTTCCTCCTCATCACAGCCTTGACCGCCAAATCATAGCCTTGACCTGCCAAATCACATCCACAAAGATGGCCACAACACCGTCAACGCCATCAACACCACCAAAACCATGTTACCACAAACAACTATAATAATCCAAACACCAAATTTTTTTCAAAATATGAATTTCAATCTTAAAAAGTCCCCAAAATCCCTCTAATATATTCCCGTTCGGGTCCTCCTTGCACCCTGAATCAGTACCGCGCCTGCCCATCCCTGACCCCAAGTTCCTGCCTGACCGCGCCATACGCGCTAACCCTCCGTAGACTACAGGATAATAAATCTTCGGACATCCTTTTTAAACTCTACTTTCTTTTTTTTTTTTGTACTTAATTCACTCGTTTCTTACGAATACGTTACTAGACCCATCCGATCGCTTCTACTTACTGCTGTTTGCATTCGTTGAGCGTCTCACTGTGCCTGTTTGTGGTATCTCCATTGTCACCTCCCAGTGTTGTTGCATCTGACCTGAACTCTTCCAAAGATACACGAAAGCGTGTTCTCTTCTTGATCCAGAGACTATCGACCATCACATCAGGTCCAGGTTTCACTCATTGATCAAAAGTCATAAAATCTACAAGGGAAAAGATAAAGACTGTTTCGCTTGCATCTCTCTTGAATCTTTCTTGAATCCCCCCATTACTGCGCGTCTGATGCTTCCACCAACGCCTAACGAACACGACAAATCACGCGAAATCGCGGAAACTCCCACTCAAGGCATTAATCTCAACTTGATAGATCTGCCTCTTTTCCTGCTTTCTCCTAGAAACTCTCAGTCATCGCATCAGGTAGCTCCTTCATGGTCTATTGATCTTCAAACAAAACACGACCCGAGCCGCGAACCGGCAACAGAGACACTTCAAACTTCTCTACCAAATGTTAAACAGGAGCCACGCAATAGCATATCTGCTTCAACACCAGCTAAATGTTCCCAGGACTTGGACGCGCTTTCGGACCTGATCAATGGCTCCTCCTCGAATGATCTTTGGTCCCGAAACGATACACAGTCGCTATCTGTGAATCTTACATCTATAATGGAGGACTCTGATGATAAGGAAGTTTTCTTTTCTCCTCGTGACCTTTTCCTCGATTCCGTGTCTAAACTGACCAAGGTGTCTCCTGCAACTTATTCTGACATTACCTCTACCCCTTCCAAGGTTAAGTCCGAGCCTGATACTGTTACAGAAACACCATGCAAAAAACTAGCTTCCAAAATTGAGATCCTTGATTCTCCGATAAGATCCAAGTCTTCTTCAGCTTATGCCGACGTGTTGAGCACTCAGAAAGTCTGGACCGCCAGTTTGGACGAAGAACTCCTCCGTTGTTGGAACAAGTATAAAGTGTACAAATCGGCAAACTCTGACACGTCTATCTTCAAGTACACGACACGAAACAAAATCTTATCCCGTATGCTTCTTAGCAGAACGTCGGTATTTAGAACTCCAAAACAAGTTTCAGCCAGACTTCAGAGATTGATGAAATACAAGGCTGACGAAGCTAAAAGTACCACATTCTCCGCGCCTAACTCTCTGATGGAGGTTAGAGCGATGCCATGTCAGGGCCCACCAACTTTTGTGCCTATTGTTGGTGGACATCCTGGTAATGTCTCTCAAGTCCCCATGGACTACCTTAACATCCACGAGTTTTGTATGGCATTTGAGTATAAAGATTACATGTTAGGCAAGCACATGTTCGCAGCCCTGGGCCCGGTGTCTATGGCTCCTCCTACCTATGAGATCTTCTCAGAAATTGCAAAGACAATTCATCACCAAAAATTTCTTCAGGAACTTAATCAACTCTCGCCAACGCTCATCGCTCATGAAATTCCGGTGCATAATGTTCTTTGTAACATTAATTTTAACTCTCAAGTAGACACTTCGTCACCCCTTTCGCCGCATGCTACATCCAGGCAGATCAGCTTAAGCAATGGGCTATTTCTGTCCTACCTCAAAATAAAAGTTCCCAAATCCCATAGTAAAGAGTCTTTTCTTGCTTGGCGCTCCATTGTTACAGTGTACAAAGGTCTGGACGAGATTTTGTTGAAGACTGAAGACGCCATCAATGGGTATAAAAACGACAGCCTGGACTTTTTTCTTCAAATTCCATTCCTCAACAACTTCTGGTCTGGGTATCTTTCCTTCTTGTTAAATGGAAGTAATACGTATAAAGATTTAAATGATCTTACCATCCTGCAAGTCATATGCGATGGCGAGAAGGGACTTGCAAAAATTTACGGTTACTTCATATACAATTTTAACATTGCTAAGGTTTCTGATCTATCTATTAATGTTAGCATGTTTAAATTACGAAGTGATCCATCTGCTGTCGTTCAGAATGATGACGCAGACGAAGTAGAGACAATTTTGGCACCATCTTCTCCAGTTAATGCCTCTCCTGAGAAGCCATCTTTCCAACCTGAGATGCGTGTGGATGTCAATTCGGCCAATCTTTACGATATTCAAGGGCCAAGCACTGCGCCGTTGTTCGATTCACGCGCTATTCAAAGTGTTAATTGTAACTTCAACTCTAGACCTGCGCCTCAACAAGCTTTCCCCGCATCCAAATCGAGCGCAAACATCATGTCTGCTTCTTATAATGATTCTTTGGACAATAAAAGACCAAACATGCCTAGGCATTTCTCTTTAGGTTACGTTCCGTCTCAAGGCAGAAGCGACTACTTCGAGATCGGTCCTAGAGCCAATCAGACAGTTAACATGTCCATGAATAACATGTCAAATAACCATGATCAGTCGAATGTCTTTGATGATAGTCAACACATGCTTGTGAACTCTCAGAATTTAAATGCTCAGAACTTGAACACTTTGCAAGCTGATATCCCTACAGAACACATCGACGCAAATCTCAATTTAAGCATGATTGATAAGCCTTGGGCTTTGAATACCGAGAATCTCTCCTTTGATGGACCTGAAATACAGTCCGCGCCTGCTACGCGCGAGCACTTCTTTCCTAATTTTGGAGACTCTAGTGAAGCTTCTAATGACGCAGGGCAAGTCTTAAAGCAGGTGCATAACCAATCAAAAATGACCGCTGCACGTGCATATCGTCGTGCCAGTCAAAAATCAATAGTATCTCCCTCCCAGCAGGGACATATGGTGCAAATGCCAACTGTACAAGTCAACCAACAAAAGCCGGCCAATTTCCATAAACTCCCGATGTCTCTGCCGGTCATGTTCCAGCCTAAGAGGTAAGGACCGGATCCTTCCCGGGCTGACGCGCTTTTTATTCCATTCCGCCTAAGTCGCGTCTTGCGCCATCTTAATTTATGTATCTTTATGTATTTGAATTGGTATAGATATTATACTCGAATAATATGAGAAATCTCCCATAAAAATGAGTCAAAGATTTTTTTGCTTAATTTCATTATACTATCGATTCACTGTCAGTGCTAGATTCCCCAAATTATTTGTTTCGCCCTCGTTAGTGTCTATCACTTGTCCCTTCTTCGAAAAAAACATACACTCCAGCTTTCATCCTAATTCTGCTAAAAAGGGATCATTCATGCAAAAACCTTGATTTCAGTTGTTTACATCATTCCATCAGCTATTGAGACAACCCCGGTCTTTGTGGAAACGCGTCGCTTGTTAACCTCATCTCTCATAACAACAACTCTAGCATCATGGGTGTTACCGGTCTCTTGCCACAGCTTAAAGATATCCAAGAATCAGTATCTCTCACGGACTATAAAGGCAAGACTCTTGCCGTAGACGCTTATGGGTGGCTTCACCGAGGCTTGATATCTTGCGCTCAAGATTTGTGTCTAGATAAACCAACACAGAGCTACATAACATCGGTGATAAAGAAAATTGACATGCTCCGATATTTCGGTGTTGAACCCTATCTCGTATTTGATGGTTCATCATTACCGACGAAGGAAGCTACGGTTCTTGAGCGTAGAGAGAAGAGACGTATTGCCAGGGAAACTGCTAATAACTATATGAAAGTGGGAAACAGGAAAGCTGCCTGGAAGGAGTTTATGAAAGCAGCAGGAGTCACTCCAGAAATGGCTAAGGCGATTATGGTGGAACTTGATAAGAAACGTGTAAAATACGTAGTGGCCCCATATGAAGCCGACCCTCAAATGGTTTACTTGGAGAAGATAGGACTTGTGGATGGCATATTGTCAGAGGATTCTGATTTACTTGTTTTTGGCTGCAAAAGATTGATCACGAAGCTCAATGATCACGGCGGCTGTGTAGAGATCAATAGAGCAAATCTCCATAAACTCAAGTCTGAATTCCACAAATTTTCAAACTCACAATGGAGATCGCTAGCAATTCTCTCGGGCTGTGATTACACGAAAGGTATACCCGGCGTAGGAATGAAGACAGCATTCATGGCGGTACATAAGCATGTCACTTGGGATGCGATTTGTGATGGCCTAGCGCTTATGGGTAAATATGCAACCAAAGAATTCATGGATGAGGCTGTCAAGGCCGATTTGGCATTTCAATACTCTAAAGTTTTCAATCCTTTGCAGCTGCGTGTTACAACTCTCAATGAGTATCCTGTAGACTTCGATGTAAACATGGAATTAGTGGAGCTGTGTTGCGGCCGGAGCCTTGATCCGAGAATTCAAGTTGGCATTTGTCTTGGAAAACTTCATCCATCTACATATGAACCCCTCTTTTCGCGGGAAGTACTCTTATTGCGTGGACCCTTGACAACTTCAAAGTCCATTAACAAACCTTCTCCAACCAATGCCCCACGTACAATTGAAAGTTATTTCAATGTCCAAAAGCAGATTAGCATAACTGCAGAGACCCACTTGCAAAAGAGTGTGAAGAATCAATGTGACAGAACTATAAAACTCTCTCCGAATGCTAAGAAATTGAAGAGATTAGGATCTTCTAACGAGAATACAGCGCCGGTTTCAAGTAAGTTTTTCTCATCAATCACTCCCAAGATTGCTCCTTTAAATAAAGACCTTGTAAATATCACTTTGCCACAACCTCGCGTGGCATCTCTTCTGCTGAAGGTACCATTCGAAGCGCAGTCCAGCTTTTTGACCGGCGACTCTGATTTACCAGATGAGAGCTCTTCACCAATAAAAGATATCCCAGCTGGAGAACCTGTTGTCCATTATTTAACAGATGATGACGACGACGATGACAATGAGAGCTACATCTCTGCGACAAACTCTATGGTGAATAGTATCGTTGACCGGCCACTGTTCTCTTCAACGCTTACAAAAAGCTCTATTAACCTAGAAAGCGAGCCGGATGAGGGTTACGTCCATGATCTAGAGGAGTCTCCAGTCAAGTTGGCTAGCGTAGCAAGCTCATGGCGTAGCCAATTCCTGATGAAGGAGACTGTGGAAAGCGTCCCAACGGTGTCTACTTGTGGGCTCAAACTCGACAAAGCAGTCAAGAAGTCACAATCCACTAGCATATCCGCTGTGCAAGTAATCAGTAAATCTTTGCATGATTCTCTGCAGCCCAGTCAAATTAGTGATAGCGAACCTGAACTCTCTTTTAGAAAAACTACAGAGCCCAAGAATCTGGCATTCAAACTTCTGCATTTTGCGTTCACTGGTCGTTAGCATTTACTAAGAATAAGCATTCTACATATCATTTTATTGCATTCACAAATTATTAAACGTTATACCATTAAAGTTCTTTTGCCCCAAACTCTATTTGTGACGCAAATACAAAACGATGTTTAGGTCTTTTGTTCCACGTTTGCTCTATTATAGCTTCTGAATAATTATAAGCCTCTTATCAAACTGCTTTCAATGGCCCCTTGGGTGTATTCCTCTTGTGTCTCAGCCGCCTGCAACTTGAAGAGCTTCTTGAACTTTGCAACATCAAACTTGCTGAACAAAATTTCGTCTGTCAACTTCAAAGGCTTACAACCAATCAATTCTTCTAGTTTACTTTGCAATTGCTCGAAGTCCTGGCCACTTTCGCACACACGTATTACTACTATATCTGCCCTGGTTTCGTCCACACCGAAACGTCTCAACGCATCGTTAATATTGTTTACAGGTGACAATCCAAAGATTATCTCCGTATTAATTGAGGTTGCCTTCATTACTCCTAGGGTCTGATTTCTTACAGCAGCGTATAGGCTGCTGCGTAGCTGTTGTAGAGACACAAGGTGAGTTGAGCTTAAGAAGCAGTAGTCATACTCCTCATTACGGGCAATTAACTGCTCTTTGATTGTCTTGAGTGTTTCACTGGTCACACCATCGAAGTACGACAAGAAAATGCAAATGTTGGGAAATTGAGGGAACTTGATTGTTTGATAAGACATTGTTTTAGAGAAATAGTGTGGAGAAGGCGATGAGGTGAGGGTAAATGGCAATTAACAGAGCATAAATGAATTATTTTAGAATTAAATAAAGTTTGCTGCAATTCAGAATTGCCAATACGCATTTATGATATTAATCTTTTCTTCTGTTTTTGTAGGACTGGCTGCAAATTTGACTTAGCATTCACTGTAAACAAAGAATGGATACATAAAAAGCCAATAAAAGAATCGAACTTATCGTAAATCCATGTCTTTTAATATTTTCGGAATTCTATAATTGATTATTTCAAGCAGTTTGACTCTCATTGGAAGTCAATTTCCAAATCTTCTCGTAATGGGCTGTAATTCATTTTTATTCGAAAAAGCCAAAATTACGAATTATTTTTAAAAAATTTTTTTGAAATGAAATGACCAAAATAGATAATAATAAAGCTATCCATAGTAACTCTGTTTTTGTTTATCGATCTCTACACCTACTTTATTCATTGTGTTGCCCCAGGTTTCTTGTCAGCCCAATACAAACACTCTCATCAATACACAACAAACTCGCATGAAACCAACCATAGATGAATTGGTTGATGGGCTACTACCGAGTCATACAGGCACCGCCTTAGATAATGCCTCTAGCATGGTTGCACCCGTATATCCCGAGCTGCTTCTTCATAAGCTGGCTAGGGCCAACCGGTTCTACGATTCGTTCCAGCGGTACACACGACAATTCATAGGTGACAGTAACCAGCAAAACATTGTTCAATTTTCAAAGAGTCAATTCAGTCTTTTGCTGGCACAAAAACTACATGGATGGGACCAATTGGATCCGGATGCTGCTTCGGTTCCATTAGCCGCGTCTGAGCCTGGCAAGAAAGCTTTAATGAAACCATTGGGGTCTGGGTCAGCAAACTCTTTATTCTCATGGTCATCAGGTGATAAATACATTTCTGCGAGGAAGTTGGAACTACAGAACAAGGCGCCAGGTTCACCTTCTAATAAAGAACGAGCCTCAACATCAACTCCCCCCCCATCGTCACGAAGCAAACCTTCAATGGCGCAAAGAATCACTTCTGTCGTCGAGACAGAAAGTAATAAGCTTATTCAAGATCGTATCCAAATAATTAAGGCGCACCATATAGAGCAGGCCTCTCGTAAGATAGATGAGCGCAAGAAACGCGATCACGAAATATACCTCCGACGGGTTAAGATGAAGGAAAATGAGTATGAAGAAGCCATTAAAGCTGCGATTGCATCTAAAGATCTTGAAAAGAGGTCTCTGGGTATTTTCGGGTCAATATTTGGACTCAGTTCAAAGTCAATATCCAGTAGCTTTGTTTTAAATATAGCTGATCACAGCAATAATCTTAAAAAATTTGACGAGGAAAGTCGAAAATCGTCCGTGGAGTCTTACAATTCTCGAGCTTCTAGACCTTCTACCCCGACCCCAAAGACTTTCACTAAAAGCCCAGAGAAATCAAGATTAGCCTCCGAGGCAACTACGGAAGCGATAAAGGACAATTTCGAAAACAAATCTGAAGAGGGTAAAGAGTTCGACCCATATCTGCCGTCGGCCTACCCAGCAGTTCCCCTGACGAACAGCATCAGTCAAGATCTTCTTCAATTATAAACCACATTCGTTGAACTCAAAATACAAGCAAATAAGAATCACAATCATTCTCTTGTAGTTTAGATCGGATTACATAATTACTTCTTTAAGATGAAAAACTAGATATCAATTTCTATAAGCAAATACCTATAAAAAACAATTAATGCAATTTTGAAGCACAAACTCATGTAGAAACAACCTCCTGTTCCGATTTGATGGCTGTCTCTTGATGCAGTGACTTTTCAACGTCAATGAAGCAGTGGAGTCCCATAAATGCCTCATCTAATGCCCTCTCAAAGACAGTCTTGAGACGCCAGCCGCTACCCAAGTATTCTCTGTTTTGGGCCAATTTGCTGATGAAAGGATCGTGGTATGTGTCTGTTATGTCCACAATATCTGTTGCAGGCTTGCCCAAAAGAGTGTAATAATTGTGTTCATTTCTGTCGCCGCAGAATGGTGTAAATGGGGTCTGGGGACCTGCCTCGGCTCCATTGTTGGCGTTAGCAACAGGAAGGATTTGTTCCTCCAATTCCTTGCTGAGTTTTTTGATGTCGCGCTCTCTCTGCGAAGTACGTTTCAGAGTCTCTGCTTTATGTTGTCTCATTAGCTCTTCAGGGTCAACATCGGAATTTTGGAGCTTCTCGACCAACTTAAGACGTTGCTGTTTCTGTTCAGCCAACTCTTCCTCTTCTTTCTCCTTGATGAGATTGAGTTTGGCTTGCCTGAGAGTCTCCAACGCCTCTTGATGCTTTGTACGATCTTCACTCTTTTGAGACTCACGAGTGGCTCTCTCTAGAATTTCTATGTTGTGGTCACTTTGGTATTGTGCCATTTCCTTTTCAATTTCTTCTGTATCAATTCCATTGGTTAATTTATAGATTGTTTCTTCGAGGTTCTCTAAATATGCATTGTAGTCTTGAAGTGAATCAAAATCCTCCTCGCTCTTGTTGTATACAGCCAGGACTCGTTTCCGAATATCAACTTCACGTTCTATGTTAATATCCTCAAACAATTGGTTTTTAAATTTGTTTTTTCGAAGAGTTTTGTGGCATTTAGGGTATGGGCACTTGGCAGGACCTAAAGAGAAGATACGATCCACGCAAGATTCGCAAATTTTGTGATAACATTCGGGATTAATAAGAAAGCGCATGTTTGGAGACAAGTACCGGTCCGTCTTGCAGACCGGGCACATGTCATTGGACCGTTCGTCTTCCATTGTCGAAGAGGTAGTAGTTAGTAATCTGGGGAAATGAGATGGCGAAGGGAGAATCTATTTAAGCGATGGAAGGAATCAAGTATTTCAAATGATATAAAAGAAATAAAAATGCTATTAACGCTTTTAAATTATTGAATAAAAGTCTCAAAAATACATTTCGATGAGTTTTACCGAATGTAAACGTAGTTGAGTAGTCAATTACATCCTAATATCGAGCTGATTTTCCTTTTATTGCAAGTGATCGGAAAATGAAGTTGTAAAAGATATTTTTTGCAGCAAACTGAATATATTCCCACCAAAGTTAAAAGACTTTTGATATCTGTATCTTGTGTTTAGCAATGCTTAAGAGCCATATATCACTCAGGAAATGGAACAAAATGTGAAAAATCTGAATTTCTTTTTAATATTTTGAATATCCATTTTATAACGCTTGCTAATCCATTCTCAAATTTCATCTCAGATTCGGATCTTTTCACTTAACTTGAAAATGTTCCCAAGTCCAATCTATCTTCAGCCGCGCACTCCACACTGATTACAGTTGGAAGCCACACTAATTTCACTGGAAATCATCAGACCTATTGATAAAGATAATGGAGGCAGTTTATCCTCTCGCTTTCCCTTACTCCATTGGGAAACCAGAGAAAGCTACTCTTAGTAAAGTTGTGCTAAGAGATGACCCTGATACCTCAAGAATTAATTTGACATTGAGATCAGGTCGATGCCAGAGTATCACATTTTCTGATACGGAAACGAAGGAAACAACCGAAACTCCCATTCGCTATATTTCAAATCCTCTGGGATCTCTGCCTTTGCTTGTATGCGTCCCTACTACACATCATAGATTGAAGCTCCACATCGATGTCTCTAAACTACATACAGCTAAAAATTCAGAAAACGAACTAATTATAGTTAAGAGCCCTAATCTCAAAGACGACACTTCGAAACTTGCCCTGCTTTTAATCAATGAAGACTGGACCGCTTCGCTGCACGAGGTTTCTAAGATATCTTATAGCGACCTAATACCCGGGGATGATCTGAATATTGTCATAGTAAACGATTCAATTGAGAATTCTTTTGACACCAATACGGTTGCCATTACTGTTTGGGAGAAATCCACTACCGATCACGACTTGTTGTTTAGATTTGAACTTTGGCTTGAATCTCCAGATATCCTATCGTCAACTCTTTCTCTGCCACAACCAACACAAGAGCCCGTTCAGCCACCAGTGGTCGGAGCCAAAGATTTCGGGATTAAGGAGCTTAGAACAGCTTTCAACTTCGACGTCCAAGATGGTCCCGAATTTCGTAAGGTTTTAAACAAATATGAATTCGATACCCCTAAGCTTAAAAGATCTCTTATCATTCTCCAAGATGAGGTCAAAAGTTTTGAGCGAATTTTGGGACAACTTATGGTGCGCAGGAATAAAATCATAGATTGTGTAGGTATGATTCTACAATCACAATTCAATCCCCTTTTGCTGAAGCTTAATGTGCACAAGGCATTTGCATCAAATTTTGCGAACATATTTAATGTATTCCAGTCTAATTGTTCGTTCGTTCTTCAAGAAATCCTCAATCAGCTGCTCATCGCCAAAATTACTTCCTATTGTAGTATTCCAATGGGAGAGGCGGGATTCGAGTCATCATCTAAGAAAAAACTGTTCGAGAAACAATCAAAGGAATACTATGATTGGCTTAATAAATATTTATCCAATGAGAAGGATCGCCCACAACTGAAGTTATTACTCAAGAGGAAAAATTTTGAATTACTGAAATTCGATTATTTAAACTCTTTGAACCTTGTTTCGAACAACCAATACTTCAATAAGTTTCTCGAAAACCTTATTAAATTCTCAAATTTATCATTGAATGATGGCTACTTAGATTATCAAACGTTCATGGATAATACGGAAAGCCAACAACTTATAGATGGTAACGCTCGTCTTTACTTAGACACATTATCCCGCTTCAATAGCGAGAAGCTTCAACTCCGCCAAATGATCGAAGCTTGCCAAACAAATGAAGAACTCACTACGCTACTCAAGGAAAACCCTATTTCATTTTCAGATAAGAGCAAAGGACACGATTCTGATCTTCCTAGAATTGAAACCACCCAAAATATTGACCCAAGCCACATTTTCCCTGCATCTCCAATAGCTGTGGCACCCAAATCGTCTGGATCAGTCGTGAGTCATGACGCCGACCACAATCCAAATATGTCTGGGATTCTTTATGCCTTAGGCGGCCAGGGAAAGCCTGGATGGCATAAAGAATGGGTGGTTTTAAGGAATGGACAATTGATAGAATTTTCAGATTGGAGAAATGGTACTTCTCCTATAAACAAACCCATTGACTTGGCAATTGCCAGTGTAAAACCCATTAATCACGATAAACGCCAATATTGTTTTGAAATAATTTCCTCATCAGGCCACAAACATGTCTTCCAAGCTCTAAATAACGAGGAACGGAACCATTGGATGAAATCGTTGTATAATGCGGGGCAAATTACCAATCGTCTCATAACAAAGGCAAAAAAGCAACTGATTAATACCAGCTTCGCCAAGCCTTCTTCGTCACATACTCACGAGGGAAACAGCTCTCCAGTATCGATCTTCTCTAGCTCTTTTGCTACTGAAGATGACGACCTTATAGCCACGGTCCGAGCCTTAAAGGATAGCGGCAATGATCAGTGCGCGGATTGTGGGTCGTATGATTCTGTTGAGTGGATTTCACTAAACAATTTGGTAGTAATTTGCGTGAATTGCTCGTCATGTCATCGCAACATGGGCTCGCACATTTCTAAAGTGAAATCCTTGAAGTTGGACAATTTCAAGAGAGAACAACGTGTTCTTCTTAATTACATAGACAACAATGCCGTGAATGAGTATATGGAGGAGACGGTCTCTATGAAAATTGGCCCTGATGCCTCAGATGAGGAGCGACTCAGGTACATTAAGCACAAGTACGAGCAAAAAACTTTTCTTAGTCCTATAGAAGATCTCAGCGGCTCTCTTGTGCGGCTGGTAAGAAGGATTGATGTTCCCGGTGTGGTCCGGAGCTTGAATTGTGGCGCTGACCCAAACTTAAACGTTCAAATTTCCAACTCGTCTTGGCCAGAGCCCAAAACCATCTCTTTATTTGAATACTCTTTAAAGAAAATGGTAGAGATCGAAACGAAGGGAGTAAAGAAAGAGTATTTTGTTGTCTCAGAACTTTTGATTTTGAACAATTGTAAGGTGGTTAACTCCAAGGACCTGGTTGTTGACGGTGGGTTAAGTGAAAGGGCCCTTCAATTTTGGAAGGAAAAGGTCGCATTGTACAGCACAGAATAGATAATACAATAGAATTAATTAATCCTAACGATAAAATCGTTCAATCATAAATATCATCAAAAAAAGATGCGATTTCTGTGGATCGAACACAGGACCTCCAGATCTTCAGTCTGACGCTCTCCCAACTGAGCTAAAACCGCTTAGAACCCATGCCGGGACTCGAACCCGGAATCTTTTGATTAGAAGTCAAATGCGCTAACCATTACGCCACACAGGCGGTTCTGACTGTTTAATTTTAATGGTTTAATATGTCAAAATGGTAAAGGTATTGTACCAGTTTATTTTGTTCAGACCTTCAATTCAATCACTAGGGATAATAAATGAATCTGTTTCGTGATCCATGATACATCTATTTGGTGTAAGTCTGCGTCTGCTTTAGGTGTAGGCGCATGATTAACATTACAGTAAAAGATCATCACAATGAAATTTCTAAATATAGTTTTTTTAAAAGATTAAATTGACTTATTTGATTTTGGCTTAACTCCACAAAATCTTATCTGGGTTGGTCCCACCTTTGGTGTCCCACTATGTTTCACATTAAACTCAAACGCACTATAAACCATCGAAGCTGATCTAAATAAAATAGTCCCTTCAAAAATCTCTATCTTGATTATCACATTCTTTATTGGATTAGAGAGACTTGACAGATTTGATCACTGCAAAACCTCAAAGATCGACTCAATCCCTATCTCATCGCTTCGATCCTTCGACTTTTGATGATCCCTCGAGGTTTACTATTTAAACGACACTTCAAATATCGTATACCTCATATCATTCATTTCAATAGATACCAAATTAATCAAATGGCCCAATTGCATACTAAGATTACTCTTAACCCCACAGAGACAAAGATTCAAGACGCTCTTACTCACTTTTGTAGTCATTACAACAAGGATAAGTCAATCCAGGACCGACTTGAGCTTCGTATTACAGGCGGATGGGTAAGAGACAAATTACTCGGGAGGGAAAGTCATGATCTCGATATTGCAATCAACGTTCTTTCTGGAGAAGACTTTGCTACACAGTTCTTACAGTTTGCAAGTGACGAAGGCTACGATTTAGGACTGAACAGCACCAATATTCATACAATTAAGAAAAATCCAGAGAAATCTAAACACCTTGAAACGTGTACAACAAAAATCTACGGGCTAGATATTGATTTCGTTAACCTTAGAAACGAACAGTATACTGAGGATAGTAGAGTGCCCATCATTGAATGCGGAACTGCTGAGGAGGATGCATTGAGACGTGATGCAACTCTCAACGCGCTTTTTTATAATGTAAACCGAAATGAAATCGAAGACTTCACGGGCCGGGGCCTTATTGATTTGCAGGCGGGGCTCTTACGTACTCCATTGCAACCTCTTCAAACGTTCCTAGATGATCCTCTTCGAGTGTTACGTCTTATTAGATTCGCAGCACAGTTCAACTTTACAATTGAACACGAAACTTTGCAGGCCATGACAAATACGGAACTAAAATCAGCGCTTATTCACAAAATCAGCAGAGAACGTGTCGGTGTAGAATTAGAGAAGACTCTCAAGAGTGACAATGCTCCTTATGGGCTCCGCTTGATCAACTATGTAGGTTTGACTCTGATTTTATTTGACTCAGGTACTCTTCTGGAGACTATCTTCAAGATCAATGACGCCAAAGTTGTTGACGATTTAAGATTCCAGGAGGCAATGGTTGATAGAAGAATTGACGAAGCCACGCAATTGTATCAACTGTTCCGCAATTATGTATCCAAAAACGACGCTTTTGGCAAGATTGCCCAACTGATTCTCGAAAATAGTAACACAAGAAAGCAGTTTTGGTTGTTTATTGCTTTGCAACCATACAAAGGAATCTGTGTTAAAATCAGCGAAAAGAAAAAGATTGAAATGAACTACACAGAGGTTGTTATTAAGGAAGGTTTACGTTTTGGCAAAACTGACTATGACCTGGTTGCCAAACTTACAAAATCTACAAGCGACAGCTTCTTGCATAGTCATTTTAAGTATCCCGCTGAAACTTCTCGCTCGGAGCTAGGTACTTTCATCAGAGAACTTGGAGAGACCTTCGAGTTGAGTCTAGTGGGGAATGCATTTATTGACATTATCGAAAATGCCAACGTTACTGAAAATATTAGAACACCTCCTGCGTTTGATGGTAACAACATCAAAATTTCAGATGAAGCCATAGATGATGTGGTGAAAAATTATAGTGCATTGCTTTCTTTAATTGAAAGTTTATCATTACAGGACGTCCGTGACTTGAAGCCATTGGTGGACGGTAAGGTTATAAGCAAAGCTTTGCAGAGAAAACCAGGACCATGGATGAGGTCTGTTGTAGATGAAGTGATTCTGTGGCAACTCGACCATCCCGAAGGAACTCAAGAGACATGTCTAGAGCACATCAAGCAGTTTCTCAAGGACCAGTGAGGTTATCGTTAACACAAAGTCTCCGCAGCTAACAACTCTAATTATTTATGAGACAAAATTATATACATTTATCTTAATTCGTTTTGTATATATTTGAATATAGCATATATTTGGATATTGTAATATTGATGGCCTGTAAGAGCATATCTTCTCGCAGTTAGACTAGAAAACACAGATTCCAAAACACAAGAACTTCAAATATAACATATGCTAAATCGAACAAAGATTTGATCAAAACTTTAAAAAATAATTCTTTCAAACCCTTTATGTCCCCCAATATCGAGCTGTAATACCGCTTTGGGCCCTAATTACATACGTTCCTGCACCGCCCGCCTACTATTTTTTCATTGACTCACTAAGACGATCCAACCTCTACAGACTCTACAACTCACAGTGTAATGTCGTCGGTTGAAAAGGTGTCAATTCTCGGCCGAGACTCCATCCATGTGGGTTTCGGTATCCACGACCACATCGTAGAGGAGACCTTGGCCAACGAAAAATCGTCTACCTATGTTATAATCACCGATAAGAACATGGAGAAGACGACTCCATTCCAGAATTTGACAGCTGCTTTTAACAAAAAGCTTCCTATTCTCCGTCCAGATGCTCGTCTTTTGCAATACTCTGTTTCTCCTGGCGAAAATAACAAGTCAAGAGAGACTAAAGCTCAAGTGGAAGACTTCTTGTTACTGAAGGGATGCACGCGTGATACCGTCATTATTGCAGTTGGAGGAGGTGTTGTTGGCGACATGATCGGTTTTGTTGCTGCTACCTTCATGCGTGGTGTTCGTGTCATCCAGGTTCCTTCTACTTTACTAGCCATGGTAGACTCATCCATCGGAGGAAAGACAGCCGTAGATACACCTTTGGGAAAGAACTTCATCGGCGCTTTCCACCAGCCTAGATACGTGTTCGTAGATGTCGCATTCTTGACATCGTTACCATCTAGACAATTTATCAATGGTATGGCTGAGGTTGTCAAAACAGCTGCTATTTGGAACGAGGCCGAGTTCACTAGATTAGAAAATTTCGCCAAAACATTCATTGCCACAGTTACTGCTCCTGAGATTGACCTTATTTCTATCAAAGACGCTATTGTAAAAACAGTCTTGGAGTCTATCAAAGTAAAAGCTGACGTTGTCTCCAAAGACGAGAAGGAATCTAGTTTGAGAAATTTATTGAACTTTGGCCACACTATTGGACATGCTATTGAAGCCATTGTGACCCCACAAGCATTGCATGGAGAGTGTGTTGCTGTTGGTATGGTGAAGGAGGCCGAGTTGGCTCGTTACTGGGGCATTCTCAGTCCCACTGCTGTAGCTCGTTTGGTGAAATGTATTGCCGCATACAGCTTACCAACCACCATTGATGACAAGATTTTCCTTAATGCTGTCGGCCACAAGCGTAGTCTTATTGAGATTGACGTCTTGTTGGATAAAATGGCCATTGACAAAAAAAATGACGGTTCTAAGATTCGTACCGTCATCTTGGAAGCTATTGGTAAATGTTACCAACTCAAAGCACATGAGGTATCAAAGCAAGACTTAAGATTCGTTTTAACCGACGAGACATTGGTATCTCCATTTGACTCCTCGAAAGTTCCTAACGAGACCGTAGTTATTCCTCCAGGATCCAAATCCATCTCCAACAGAGCACTCATACTTGCTGCTCTTGGTCAAGGTACTGTTCGCATTAAAAACTTGCTTCACTCGGATGACACGAAACATATGCTCGCAGCTGTGGCCGCATTGAGAGCCGCTGAAATCTCTACTGAAGATAATGGTGACACTATTGTTCTCAAGGGTAACGGAGGTCAATTAATTACATGTGATGAAGAACTTTACTTGGGTAATGCCGGTACGGCGCTGCGTTTTTTGACGACTGTTGCCTCTTTGGTCGGCGTTAACAAGGAATCGAACGACTACTCTATCCTTACCGGAAATGCTAGAATGCAAGAGCGTCCAATTGGCCCACTTGTGGATGCATTGCGTTCCAACGGATCCGAAATCGACTACCTCAATAATTCCGGCTCTTTGCCCTTGAAAATAAAGGCAGGAAAGGGCTTGAAGGGAGGCAGAATTGAATTGGCTGCCACTATTTCCTCCCAATATGTTTCGTCCATTTTAATGTGCGCTCCTTACGCTGACGAGGAGGTCACCTTGTCTTTGGTTGGTGGCAAGCCAATTTCTCAATTGTACATTGACATGACTACCGCCATGATGAGAGACTTCGGAATTAATGTAACCAAGTCTACGACTGAAGAATATACTTATCACATTCCAAAGGGTATTTATAAGAACCCAGCCGTTTATGAGGTTGAATCTGATGCCTCTTCTGCCACCTACCCATTGGCCTTTGCTGCTTTAACTGGTACCTCTTGCACCATCCCCAACATTGGTAGTTCGTCATTACAAGGAGATGCTCGTTTTGCAGTCGATGTTTTGAAGCCTATGGGATGCACCGTTAATCAAACCGCCACTTCCACCACGGTGACTGGTCCACCAGTGGGTCAGCTTAAAGCTTTGCCTCATGTGGATATGGAGCCAATGACCGATGCATTTTTGACTGCATCCGTCGTAGCTGCTGTAGCTAACGAGGCCACACCAACTCAAATCACCGGTATTGCCAACCAGAGAGTCAAAGAATGTAATAGAATCAAGGCAATGGTTGATGAGTTAGCCAAGTTTGGCGTTCATGCTTCGGAATTACCTGATGGGATTTCTATCAATGGAACTTCTATTGCTAATCTTAAGACTCCTTCTTTGAAAGACCACGGAGTATGTACATATGATGATCATCGTGTGGCTATGTCATTCTCCTTGTTAGCCTTGATGTGCCAAGAGCCGGTGTTAATCACTGAAAGATCCTGTACTGGAAAGACTTGGCCAGGATGGTGGGATGTCTTGCACACCAAGTTTCATATTGAGCTTGACGGGTATGAGCCACAACATGAGAAGTCTGCTTTGAAGAATGCTGGCAAGTCTATCTTTGTTATTGGTATGCGTGCCGCTGGCAAATCTACCATTAGTAAATGGATGGCTGAGTGCTTAAATTTCGATCTTTTAGATGTTGATGCAGTTTTTGAAGAATCATATGGTGATATTAGAGATTTTATCAAGGAACACGGCTGGCCAAAATTCAGAGAGATCGAGTCTCGGATGCTTAAAGAATTGATGTCTGAAAAGGTTTCTGGCTATGTGATCTCTACTGGTGGCGGTGTTGTCGAAGACCCAGAATCTAGAGAGCTTCTTAAGGCTTACACTAAAGCCGGCGGTATTGTTCTTCACGTAGAGCGCCACTTGGATACAATGGTCGAATTCTTGAATAGCGATGCTACTAGACCATCATTGCCAGGCGAGATTGAGGAGGTTTGGAGAAGAAGAGAGGTTTTGTATCACGATTGCTCTAATCATTACTTCTACTCAATCCGTTGGGACAATGAGGAGGAGGCTCGTCACTTGAAGAGTACTTTCCTCAACTTCCAAAACACCATCACGGGTGCTTCTGTTGCTCCATTGTCTCAAACTAGATCTTTTGTTGCTACGTTGCCAGAAGACTTTGCTCTGTACAAAAGTTCTCTTTCTGAGATAGTTGCGGGCTGTGACGCCGTTGAGGTACGTGTGGATCTTTTTAAGGAACACACCCCAACTCATGTGGCTAAACAAATTGCTATTGTGCGTAAATACACCTCGTTACCTATTGTTTTCACAATTCGCACTACCAGCCAAGGTGGAAAGATTCCCGACCAAGACGAGTCTGTCGAAAAATTGGCCCTTTTAGGTCTTAAATTGGGTGTTGCTTTTGTCAACGTTCCTTTGACTGAGAAGGAGTCTGTCCTCAAGAACATTGTCGCAAAAAAGAGTTACACTAAAGTCATCACCTCGTTCATCGACCATTCCGGTACTTTGAAGTGGACTGACGCTGATTTCGACAACTTATACAACACTGCAATCACTGTAAATGCGGACATTGTCGAATTTGTTGCCACCGCTACCTGTGTGCAAGACAACATCGATATCGAAGCCTTTAAAGCCGGCCACACTGATCTTCCTTTGATAGCTTACAACGCCGGAGAGATAGGTAAGTTGTCTCAACTAATGAATAGAGTCATGTCCCCAGTCACAAGCGAATTGATTGACCAACAAGAGGATGGACACAAGTACACTTTAACCAGCTACAATGGTGCTCTTAGCGCCATTGGTGCTTTGACAACCAAGAAGTTTTATGTGGCTGGATCTCCTGTATCACATTCTCGCTCTCCTTTCTTGCACAATGCCTTGTATCAGAAATTAAACTTGCCTTATCAATTTTCTGCGTTTGAGACCAATAATGCAGAAAGAGTCTATCAAGAATTGATGTCTGCCTCCGATTTCGGCGGTTTGGCAGTCACCATCCCCTTGAAATTGGACATAATGCAGTATGTTGACGAGCTCTCCGAGTCTGCTAAAGTGATTGGCGCAGTCAACACAGTTTTGCCTCTTCCGGGCCAAAAAGGTAAGTTCCGCGGTGACAACACCGACTGGTTTGGAATTACTAATTCCTTCGTTCGCGCTGGTGTTTCACCTACTGGAAACACTTCATTATCTGGCTTGATTGTTGGAAGTGGCGGAACAGCCAGGGCTGCTGCTTACGCTCTTAACAAGCTTGGATGCAAACAGATTTACATGATCAACCGTACGACCTCTAAGTTGAGCGATATTAAGGACACTCTTCCATCTGAGTTTAACATTGTTATCCTTGACTCTGCTGAATCCGTTGCAGCCGCTGAGCCCGTCTCCTTGGTAGTTTCTTGTGTTCCAGCAGACAAGCCTCTTGAGGATATATTGAGTGGCAAGTTGTCTCTGCTTTTGAAGAAAAGAGCTGACCAGTCGTTCTTGATTGACGCTGCCTACAAGCCAAGAGTCACTCCTGTTATGGAGAAGGCCGAAAAACTCGGGTGGACGGTGATTCCAGGTATTGAGATGTTGGTGAACCAAGGAGTTCTCCAATTCCAAATTCACACTGGCTACAATGCGCCTTACAATGTTGCACATGACGCCGTTTTCTCAGACTAAATCTTGTAATTATAGATAAATAAATGTTATTATTAATTAAACTTGATTAATTGACGAAAATAATGAACTATAGCTCTGTTTGTGACTGCACGATTCCAAGTGTCTTTCAAGTGTAGCTTTTAGTTTGTGTAAATATTGGCTCCAAAAACTGGCCGATCAAATTCAAAACAATGTCAACGCAAAAATTCAAGAAATACTTATCATTTTATCATTTCACTTTTTCCAATATGTGGGTTTGGGATAATCCTTTTCCTCTTATGTGTGCTTACAACTGCAAAACATGGCTGCAAATCTATCTGCACTCTTATCGAAGTTGCAGCTTATCTCTGCGAGCAATGTGCAGTGGTCCAAAACAAAAGAAAAAAGACGTCTTAACAAGTCGAAAGGAAGAGATGTAAATAAAGCTCAGACCAGTCCATATCAATTATTTATATAGTAAAATCTTGTTTCGTTATGGTTTCTTTTTTCGTTGTTAACAACTTTCCTGTGTGTATCTCATCACGGAGTCGGAGATCGGACTTACGGCCCTAAGCTCTTCTGATTACAAACTACACCATATGCTTCGTACGATCCCAAGATTGGCCCAAAAAGCGACCCGAATATCCCAAACGCGTCTTATATGCTCGAATTTATCTCCCCGTAACCAAGCACAACACGACCCGTCACCTAGCAGCATCTTGAGTAATGTTAAGAACTTCTTCACACCAAAGAAGCTGCAGCAACAACTAGCTTTAGAAGCCAGGGAAGAAAGGGAAAATGCCGGAAGTCCATATATTCAATATCCTCTAGTAACTGGAGAACAAATGCGACGAATCTGTTATGATCCTTTCCGCTTCGAAGTCGGCTACGCCTCTTTCGCTCATCACAGTGTTAACACTGTACCAATTGTGCATTCGCTAAGTGATTTGACCGATCCAACCCAACTTAATACACTTCTACCTCGTCGTCGTCCCCATGGATCCCCTGCTGATACCCTTTCAATTAAAGCTGGCGATGACGCAATGTTGGTGTCACCCACTGTGATGGCTATAGCCGATGGTGTATCTGGATGGGAGTCTAAGGGCGAGCAGTGTTCTTCAGGAATTTGGGCACGATCTATGTTAGAAACACTTAGTCGATTAATGACGGAATATAAATTAAGTCACTCTCCACATCCCTTGAACAATCGTGACATAAGTCAGATCTTGGATGATTCTTACTTGCATACATCCCATCTCATGGATCTTCAAGACTTGAACGGGTCATCAACACTTATTTTGTCCATGTTAAGCGGTGAAACTCTTAAGTATATTAGCATTGGTGACTCAAAATTGTACGTGGTCAGAAATGGAGAAATGATTATGACAAACGAGGAACAAATGGCAGATTACCTATGTCCCATGCAGATAGGCACTCAAACACTAAATGTTCTACCCTCAGAAATTGCCTTGGTGGACGAGGTTGAACTCAAGCCAGGTGATATCATTGTCATGTGTTCTGATGGAATATCAGACAATTTGTACGATTGGGAGATTCTCCAAGCTTTGGACGAGTATCTCAATTTCAAGAAGGATAATTTACGAGCTGTTGCCAATAAGATTGTTGCTCAATGTAAAAATGTCGCCTATGATGATAATGCATATACCCCGTATAACGAGAAAGTTAGTAAGCTACCGTCGAAACGGTTTGGTCGAAATATCAGTCTCGGAGGTAAAATGGACGATATGTCCCTATGCATCGCTCGAGTAGTGCCAAACAAGAACGTCAAAAAGTAAGAAATCTCAGGTATTTCCATTAATTTTCTAGGACTATACATTAATTCATTTAATAAATTTTCGGCATTGAAACATACACAACATTATACAAGATGAAGGGTAATTCAAAGAATCTAACTCATTTAATATAAATTATATTCTAATATAGTCATTGTGACATGTCTCTCTCTTTCAACACTCTATTCTAAATGTTAGCAACCTCAGAGAAATATTGTCTCAAAATTAAGGAGAGCATTTCTGGAAGTTCATTGATGTTGCTAACAACAACATAAAATTCGAACGGGAAAGTGTCCAAATAGTTTTCAACCGTTAAGTTCATAGCACCTGTAACTGGATCGGGTATGTAGCTCACTTGAGACATCTCCAAGATAGATTCCTTCGAGGAAATTCCATCGACAACAACAAATACTAGCATAACTTTCTCTTCACGTGCTTTACGAACCAACTGGCGAACAGTTTCATGATCCTCACAGACACCATCGGAGATAATGATCTGCAATTGCCACAAGTCAGTGTTACTTGAGGATCTAGCATTTTCAAAAATCTTTAACGATTTGGAACACAATTGTCTAATATCGGTTTTTTCTTGTTGGAAATCAAACCACCTAAAGACATTAGCTCCCACGTCTTGGTTGAACGGCTTGTCAAATGGATGAACCAACTTTACATCCTCACCAAATCTAACAATAGACAACCCGCCACTCTCTAATTGAGTCAAAGCTTTTGAGACAAGCGCAATACTATGCAATGCAAGCTCAGTAGAACCACTTTCACTCATAGATTTGGAGTCATCCACAGCAATCATAATCTGGTATTGTCTCTTGGCAGGTTTCGTACGTCTAAGCCATATCTTATCCTTTCGGAAATCTGAAGCAATGTAAGAAATAATACGTTTCATGTTAAGACGTTTACCAGTTTTGTAATCTCCGCGTAACTTTGTAGCCAAAGTTGGTTCCAAGATTAAACGTAATTGTTCACAAAGGCCAGATGCTAATTCTTGGGTGGCTAATTCACTGTGCTTCCACAAGGCGCGGGCAGTGTCAATATCCAAAAATGGTTGTTCATCATTGTGAATAACGTAGTCTTCCAAAAGAGCCTGTTCGTTTTCTTCGAGATCAAGTTGTTCGTTCTCCAAGTCCATTCGCAAGGCATTAGTATCTTCCTCACGCTCTTCTCGTCTTTCGCCAACGACACCACCTTGTGTTTTGCCTTCGAAGTCATCTGCTTCTGCAGCATCCTTTGTGCCTTCGCCATTTTCATTATCAACATCCATGTCGTCTTCTTCAGTCTTGATAGGGTCTTCCTGCTCGGCACTTTGTTCTTGATTTTCATCTTCATCAATGGCCAAGTCTTCATCAATGCTTTGGACTTGGTCTTTGTTATCGGCAGCAGCAAGCGCTTGTGTATCATGTTTTGAATTTTCACCATCAACGTGCTGGAATTCGTCTGGTTTGACTTTTGCAGACTCTTCAGGCTCTTGCTTATCGGTATCGTCACTAGCCTCCTTGATCTCATTGCGACGACGATGAAACTCCTTAAGAGAGTCACCGAGCTGCTTCATCGACTCCTTCATTTGGTCACGAGCGCTATCTTCACTGGTAGATTCCTTTTCTTCTTGCTTAGTATCAGTCATTGTTTCGCCAGAAGCACCCACATCATTCTGCTCATCAACAACCTGATCATCGGCTCCCTCGCCTTGCATGCCTGCTTCCGTCTTGACAGCGGCATCCATGTCAACATCTTCATCATTCGCATCTTCAGCACCTTGCTCGCCCATAGCCGCTTCTTCAACATCATCTTGACCATCTTTGTCAGCATCTTCTTCTTTGCTTGGTTTCTCTTCTTCTTGCTCGCCAACTTCGTCATCTGAAGATTGCTCTTCATCTGCACCAGCCGCAGCATCATCTTGAGCTTCTTGTTCCTCTATAGGTTCCTCTTCAACTTCAGCATTGTCACCATCATCTGTCATAGTATCAGCTTCCTCTTCCCCTTCAATTTCTTCGTCATCCTCTTCGTCGTTCTTATCAGCTTCTCCGTCATCATTTTTGTTTGTCGACTTTTCATCTTGTTCCTCTTCATCAACATCCATAGGATCTTCGAAGTCATCTTCTTCGTTGTCATTATCTTTATCTGACTCTTCGTTATCCAAATTGATATCATCAGGTAATTCTAAAGCTTCGGACTCTGGAACATGATCATCAAGAGCCTCACCTTCATCGTTCTTGACCTCATCTTCTTGTTCGCCAACATCTTCTTCATCTTCAGCATCTTTGTCATTTTCATTATCTTGGCTGTCATCTTTAGAGTTCGAGTCATCTTTGTCGGTTTTATCTTGGTCTTCATTTTCATTAGCCTCCATGTTCTCATCATCTTGAACAGAATTCTGAGGCATCTTATCCAGGTCCTTCTCTTTCTCGTTTTCTATTGCCTCTTCATCCCACATCTTTTCATCGATAGCGTTGGGGTCAAGGTCATCAAGGTCATCGATTTCTTCATCCAAATCTTCATCCTCATCTTGATTTTCCTCGTCCTCATCGCCCTCTTGGTCAGACATGTTTTCGAGATCACCAGCCATGTCACCACTCATTTCAACTGCGTCATCTTCTTCTTCTTCGTTCCTTTCCTCTTTATCTTGTTCTTCATTTGGCTGTTGAGCATGTTCAGTCAAATCATCATCCTCTTCCGCGTCTTTGGAGTTGTTATTGACACCTTCACCATCTCCCAAACCAGTACCATCTTGAAGGTTGTCATCCTTCTTTTGTTCGGTAGGAGGCTCTGGAGAACAGAAACCATCGGTCGCAAGCGTATGAAGAGTCTTAGAGAGGATGTAAGTCGACTTGGCAACATCGCCATAATTTTGACTGGCTTTTAATAAAATAGAGGAGCAAAGCTTTCGGTAATATACGATTACAGGCATGGTGAATGCAAGCAAAGCCTTACAAATTAGAGAGCTCTCACTGTTATGCTCAATTTGATTCAAAACGTCTTGACATTTCTTCAATAATAAAGCGAAGGTGGAGTGGCGAAGAAGCTTTAAAAGTTTAGAGTAGTAGTGCTGGGAAGCAACAAACCACTTATCATCATCTTCATGAATGGTCTCCTTTTGAACTTCAAGAATTTGTTGAATTGAAAGAATACCGTTGTTTGTGAGTCTCTTGATAACCTTTTCAAAATCTTCAACTGTCTGAAGTGATTTGAGGGACATGCAAGAGTTGACAAATGGGCGATACAAGATTGTTTGCATCCAATCCAAAACGAGCTGACCTAAAAATCCATTTTTTGGATTTTCACTGATAGAAAAAAGCACGTCATTTTGAAACTTCTGAATGAAAGTAGCAAAGGTCTCAACACATGTAACGGAACTTTCCGTGTAAGCATTAGAAAATACCAGCGGCAAAGTATTCATATACCTCAAAAGATCATCTTTGGCGTTAGCAAGAATTTTGTGCATAGAGGACCCCAAATACTGCGACAAGTTTTCCAGTAGATTAATTGCATACTCTAAAATTTTCAGTAAGCTAGAAGAGTAAATTTGAATTTGTTCAACGTTCAATTTGAAAGAAGAAACAAGCGAAGCTCGAAGGAGCGACTGTTTCGATTCTTGTCCATCCAAAATGGTTTCCATGTCCTTGTGAATCGACTCAATCTTATCCACAGATTTGGCTAGATAAACTAGTGGTTTTCGAGTAGTCAAGAGTGAAACAACTAAATTCTCAGCCGCAGCCATTCCTCGTTCAAGATCCGCTTGAGGAACCTCTTCGTTACCACTTTGAACAGAACTTCTCAAGCGTGGAAGAAGCTCCAATATTCTAAAGTAATAAGTGTCTATATTTTCAAGTACAGTAGAAGTGAAACTCTCACTGTTGACTAAGATTGTGTTGACTGTTGCCACAGCCTTCTTTACATCAGCCTTTGCGCTCGTATTCACACCAATCCTTCTCAATTCCTTGAGGGTATCACTTAGTAGCTTGTGTTTTTGAGTCTTTAAGGTGGCAACTGTTTTTTTTGTGTCATCACTCATGATCGTTGGAGTTTCCTTCTTAAGTCTTTCCATTTCACCCACTACAGACTGAGCATACTCGTAAAGATTTGGAAGCGAATATCCCGCGATTCTGTCCGTATAAACTCTCATATTATTTTCAAGAGTGTCCAATTTTTTCAAATGTCCCGGTCTTTGATTCCAGGAAGATATTTGTTGACACAAGGAGAGGATTTGAATCTTGTCCTCAACTGGTCTTGGAACATATGTTACGAGAGACATGTTCAATACTCTCGGATGGGTTTTTTCACCAACATATCCATTCTCAATCATAGTAGAAACGGGGGTAGATAAGAGAGCCCTATACTTACGGACTATTTTGTACAAGTTATTGTGAGATTTTCTGGAGCTTTGTTTCAAAGCGTCGATATTCACATCCTTCCAACTAGCGAGAAGAATAACCTCTGAAACGTCTTTCTCCAAACTCTTTTTGACTTGTTGGATGTGATCTTCGATTTGAGCGACAAAAAGATCATAGAATGTAACAAGATTGGATATACCATTCACAATACCTTTTTCAGCAAGTGGTAAGCCACTTACATGGTTCCTGAACGCCTTGAGAAGATCTAATCGTGATTGGTATTCACCGAGTTTGGCATCACTCATGAAAACATTTAAAGCACCCAAAATCATAGTAGGCGAGGATCCTACTTTCTCATCGTCTGTAATAACATCGTTGTCATAAAATGGGATGACAATTACTTCAAACAAATGGTACCACCACTTGCCAATATTCTTTTGAAAGCTGAGCTCTTCCTGCTTGAACAAGGACTTCCACAGCAGGAGCTCGAGTCTTCTCCAGGAAACAATTAATTGAGTTAAAGTATCCAAGTGAGTCTTCAAAGTCACTTCGCTGGAAGCAAATTTTTCCCACTCAGTGATGTATCCAAAAATCACTTCGACCTTATGAAGAAGTTTGTTCAATGGAAATGAAGAAGGATAGCTCAAAAACTCATCTGCAGCGCGAGAAATATTCTGCAAAGTAGCGTGCTCCGGCCATTGAGCGAGAAGGTTGGACACGTTATTAAAGATAGATAAAACAAGTTTCATGGCACGTGCAAATTGACTTGGATTTGCGTCGTGATAGAAACTAGCCTCGCGGTCCAGCACAGTGGAAAACTTGTCCTCATAACTCTTCATCATGTGCAACAATGACGCTAATTGTGAGCTCGTGCTTTGGCCGTGCATGAGGTCTGGCCTCTGGTTCTTAAGCGCAGAACAAAGCTCTGCACCTTGTTCGACCAATTCTGACAACGGGATCTGCGCACGTTTCAAGTAAAATTGAATGTAAGACTTTGCAAGGGAGAAATAAACATCTTCAAAACCATCATTACTTCTGACTTCATCCAGATCAAGATTCAAGACATCATCAAAATTAGGAAAGAGCTCTTTAAAGTCATCATCCGCATCTTCTGAACCCTTGTACTTATAAAGCGAGCTTTCCAAAGCCGCATTCTCCTCCATCTTCATTTTGCGGTAATACCATCTGTAGTAAAGTGCTTGGAAAGCTTCTGTCATGATGTCTTTCAAAGAGATATCAACTGCATTAACTGCGCTTATACTTAAAGATCTCAGGAAACATAAGTTAATGAAGTAATGCATCAACTTTTCTGAGAGAACAGCAGAAGAATCGAGGGATTTTGTAACCATTTTAATAGATTCAAATGTCTCTTCGATAGATGCGCCATTAAGAATATTGGTTAACTCAAGGCCCCAAGAGTAAGAGATTGGAATACTTGCCAAATCGTTTTCTTTCTCAATTTTCATAAGGCCAGCACCCAATTTGGCACCATATATAAAACCGATGAGAATATCGTTCAAATCTGCATATTTAGGAAACTTTTGTTCCAATCGGCGTAAAAAGGAATCGGTATTTCTGTTGAAAATACCCACTTTTTGCTCATTAATTGCTACCTGGAGGTTTTCAGCGGCATTGAGCAAGTTTTCCATGGGTACCGGGGCAATATCTGTTTCCATAAAAGAGTTCCATTCATCAAATAGCTCGTCAATACTCTCGGTGCTTCTAAAAACTTCCCGTTTTGCGGATTTGAGTTCCGGCACCACAGGTCCACATTTCTCAAGATTCATTGGTTTATCTCCGCTAATGACTGTACGAATAGCCTTCCATGAATTCGATATTTCGTTTATGATAGCGGTAATCGAGTTGTGAACCTCTGACTTGACGTGCTCTTCAATGGCAGGGTCAAGTGGGGAACTGGGTACAAACACTTGTATACAGCCAGTTGAAAATAAAAGCCAGGCTTTTCCGATTTGACCGAGAGTTGGATTTCCATCCAAGATATATAATATAGGTACGAGGTACTGCTTCAAGACCTCTGACGCGGCAGATCCATCTTCACTAAGCAGAGCCAAAATAAGTGTGTAGTCTGCGGTATGTGCATCAGAGTACTGAAGAGACAAAATTTCCAATGTCCATTGTCTAAGTATTCTGGAGAACCTCTCAGCGCCCGAACCTAAAACATGCTCAGAGTTTTCAGCCAACTGGTCTCTAAGAGCAGCCAAGTCACTGAGACCTTGGTCCAAAAATTTACCTTGACACTTTGGCATATCAAGGGTCTTCATAAGGGTGGTTAAAATCGTTTCGTTCGTGAATAAAGGTTTCAAAGCATCCTTCTCATCCTTCCACAAACTGTCAAATATTCTAGGGTATGGAGCCAAAGTAGATTTAGAACAGTTCACCAATGACATCGTGGATTTGGAAGTGAAGTTCGCCAATTTGAAAAGCTTCCCCAAATCGGCCTTTTTGAAATAGGCAGAAGACTCAAGAATGTTGTGAAGTTGCGTAAACTCGTCTACTAATCTATTATGTCTCTCGATCACAAATGCTCCCGAAATCTCCGAAAGCTTGGTGATTGTTGCATTGATTGATTCGAAAATTTGATTCAATTCATCGCTTCCAATTTTCTCTGCTACCACATCTTCGTAAAGGCTCAGGAGCAGCTCTCTGAGTGTAGTTGAATCCTCGTGGGCATCAGTGTATAACTTTTGAACAATGATATCAAATTCATAAAACAGCGCGCATAACCGAACATAGTTATTCCATGCATCCTCAGAAGTAGGGTATGTTTGTCTGAATTTTTTCCAGATCTTAACCATACAATATCCAGACGAAAGCTCAAGGCCAACTTCCAAAGAAGTAATTTGAGATACGAACTCATGAATTAATGGATTCATTTCATATGTTGAAATCCAATCACCAATTAATTGGAGATAAACTCTGAGTTGCGAAAGATTTTGAGTGTGCGCGTTAGTGACTAAACATGCCCATATATTTTGCAACTCGAGAAGAGCTCTGTAAACTCCAAATTCTTCCAAATTGTCAGAAGAAAAAGAATTGACGTAAACTTTTTCAATAAATATTGCTATAGCTTTGACGTAAGCGTATACTTGTACCCGAGGAGGCTTTCGGATAGCCCTATTAAGATAAACAGCAGCTGACGTCTCAAGGAAGGAAAGCTCATTGACTTTAGCATGAAGTGCTTTTAATTCTGTCTTCTCCATAAGAGATTTAGAGTCTAAAACGTTCGCAGCTGTTTGAAACAAAACAGTCACTTCCGCAATCGAGCAGTTCGGCTGAACAGCTTGACTAACATATTGATTGATATAGTAGTGAAGTCTCTGCTTATTGATTAAAGTGCTCAAATCCAAACCGCGGTAAACTTTGCCTAGATTGGAGATATATCCAGCTTCTTGAAGATAGTTCTGAAGCATATCAATGCTATCAAACATCTGAGGCAGATTAGTTGACGACATGGATTTAGACCACGCAGGCACGGCTGCCAAACTCGAAAGAGAAAGTACACCTCCGATTGCAGATGGCAAAAGTTGCGTGGATTGTTGAACACTGTCGTGAATCTGAGTAAAGGTTCTGAGGGTAGAATCAATGGAAGTAACAAAATTGGACACCGGCACACCGTTTGAGCTCATGCAGTCTAAATTTAAGGATTTGCGGTCAAATGAGGTACTTCTAGTGTTCAAATCATCAATGTAAACCTCGATACATCTATTTCTCATTGCTCTGGACAATTCACCGTACTTGGGATCCACGGTCAAGAATAACCGGAAGTTAGGATGCGGAGTCAACACACGAGCAGTTCCATCTTTTTGAGAGCACTCATTTATAATTAAAGAACCATTTGTTTCAAGGAGAGAATTGAGCCTATCCAAAACGGAAGGATTACACAAGTTTGCATTGTCCAAAACAAGCCATTCTCCACGAGAGACAGCACGTACTAACATGCCATCGAACCAGTTAAATTTGACCTCGGCTGCTTGATTGAGCTTATCCTTGAGAATTTGAGCTTTGTCAAGAAGCTCTTTCAAAGTTTCATTCGAGTAAGAAGACATAAACTCAGTGAACATCGAGTAAAATGTCAAAAATTCCGAGCTTTCAATTGTCATGTGTTTCGCAAAGTCAATCAAGTCAAGACATTTTTTAACAATTGACAGATCTGTAGCATCAGACAGAGCATTGACGATAGCCAACTCATTGAGTGCCAAAAAAGTTTCCAGAACAATGTAGTTCATATCTCTAGTTAGATCAACTTGTTCGTAGCCACCCAATATGTCCATACTGTCAACATCGCTATTCATTGAAAATTCAGAAAGTTTTACTCCAACTGCAGTAGCCAAGAACCGAATAATGTTAGTTTTACCAGAATTAGTTGGACCGGTCAAAATAAAGGGAATGTTTTCATTGATACTCCGCACAGCTGATTCAAGAATGCAATTATTAGATTGTAGGGCAAATAAAACATTGTCATCATAAGAATTGGAATAAGAAAGGATGTGTTTCCTTTCAATTAAAGATCCACATACTTGAATGTAGTCAGGACCAAGATCAAAATAAGAATCCTTTTGATCTCTGTCTCCAAAAATAGCTGAAAACAAACGTTCAGCTTGTTCTCTGTCTTCTGATGTCCTGAATCTCTGACAAACGATCATGCTGAAGAAGTCACCTAGTTTACTACTTTGATCAATGGCATTTAGCTTCTTTGAGCTCAAAAGACTCAACCAGCGGAGGGTATCACGCAAGTTGAATTCCCAGGGTCCACCAGCTTGACCCCACTTCTTTTTGACAACAACCTGCTCTTCCAACTGGGAGATGAAAGAAATCATCTTTTCACAATCAGCTTCTGGAATTGAAGGAAACAACCTCTTCGAAATCAACCGTAAATCCTCAGTCTTTAACATATCCATATAGACAACAGAAAATCTGTTGACAAAAGATTTGGGTAAACCCTTTCTGCCACCTCCCTGGTATTGTGGGTTCTGGGCAGCAAAGACTTTGAACTTTGGATGACAAGGAAAAGATCTATCCAATTCGGGGATATATGCTTCACCTCTGTGGTCCAAACAAGCATTGAGACCTTCCAAAACAGATTGAGAGGCAAGGTTCATCTCATCCAACAAGACCCATTCTCCATTCTTCATGGCCCGAAGGAACGGAGCGTCTTGCCAAACAAACTCACCAGTGCTTCCTCCGTCAACAGGAGCATCGGATCCAAATAGATCAATAAGATCAGTTTGTTCAGACAAGTTAATTCTAACTAAGGGTCTACCGATGGCCTTGGCTAAAGCGGTTACCAAACTGGTTTTACCAACACCCGGACTACCTTCTAAAAGAATCGGTTTAGAGCCTTGCATAGCTCTAATGACTCTCATTGTATTGGCAGCGGTAGTAGGTGCATCCAAGTTGAATAATCCAGCTCCTGTCTCAATGGAGTCGCGAGAAATCGCAAAATCTCCAGCTTTCAAATGGGTTTTAGTCACTTCAACTTCTATCGCAGCGTTTTGGAAAAGGGGAACCAAATGGAAGCCGCTAATTTCAGCTAGCTTACGAACGCACATGAGCTTGTATTCCATCAAGGATTCTTCGTTTGCCGCGAGATAAGCAGTATTGTTTGTACCAAGAGCATCAATAAATACCATAAGTGCACCGTTAAGGAAAACAACTTCTCGTGGAATGGTTTCGTCGCACAGGTTAATGAATTGTACCCAGGCCAAAATATCACGAAGCGATATTACACCACTTGTGGCATTACCATTGCTAAGCAATTCAGCAAACCAGTATGAATAGTCCACTAAACTTTCGCACAAGTTAGTTTGATGAGTGTTCAATTTAGAGGAAACAATCTGCTTCACATCTTTAGGGTCCTCCATAGATGGCACCCAAATTTCAGTAAATCTATTTCTCAAGGCAGGTGATAATTCTTTCTTACCATAATCTCCTCCAGGGTTCATTGTAGCTAAAAACTGGAATGTTTCTGCTGCGACAATAAACGTGTCATCGGTACCCTTTTCAGCTAATAACAAACTCCTCTCGGGTTCGAGGACAGAATTTAATCTTTCCAATACAGAGTCGTCAGCTAATGATATTTCATCAAGCAAGAAGAAATCGCCCGAACGCATGGCCTGGATCAAAGGGCCATCACTCCATTCAAAAAGTACCGACGATTCACGAATTTGTTCGTCTATCTTTTCTAAGAACTCAATTGTGACTGAATTATTTTCTGCCAAAGCAGATTTGCGTACGGCGTTGAATTTCTTTATCAAGTCATCGTATGAGCTAGATTGGACCTCAATATTGGCTTGGCTAAAGAAGGAAAGTAAGTTTTGAACCAAAGCAGCTCTAGTTTCGAAACGATTACGAACGGGTCTTTGCGCGCCAAGAATGTCACCAGTTTCAGTGTTCTGGTGGGCATTTACTGTGATAATTTCTCTACCCAAAAGTTGGGATAAAATCTGACAGATAGTAGTCTTTCCACAACCAGTTTCACCTACCAATAAAAGTGGTTCTTTGAATTTGATAGATGTTTCAACCAAGACAGAAAGTCTTCTGATAGCTTTAGTCCATACCACAGAAGTGTTGGCGGACATGAGGTTCTTGTTTTCCAAGGACTCATAGTATGCATCCATATCAAGCTTCACACGCATAACTTTCTCCAAAGTCTCCCTGACAACTTGCTTTTCCTCGGGGGAACGAACTCTTTCTGCAAGAAGCATATATCCATTTGCGGCAAGCTCTTCGTATCCAACAGCATCTCTTAATGCCCATCTAAAAAGATCTCTTAGGGTTGCAAATGAGTTCTTCTGTTCAAAAAGTCTCGACGATTGACGACGCACGGAGAGTTGTCTATACACCTCGACAATCCTTTTGGCATAGGAGGGAGCAATTTTACACCTTTCTCTAAGAATAATTTCAAGCTCATCCTGAGGAATATCGTCGAAATGGAGCTCAAGAAATCTGTTTCTGAAAGCCCTTGAAAGTACTTTTCTACCTCCGTAGAGTCCTGGGGGATTTTGTGTTGCAAAAATCATGAAATCCGGGTGTGGGTGAACCACCTCTTGAGTTTCTGGAATGAACAACTCACGATTGTCATCCAAAAGACGATTAAGTGCTTCAAGCACATCAGTGGGTGCAAGATTCAATTCATCTAAGACAATCCAGTGTCCCTTTCTCAACGCTTCAACCAATACACCTTCACGGAAGACAAGCTTACCACTGGAGTCAGAGACATATGTTCCTAAATACTCCTGAAGATCAGTGTGTTCATGATTGTTGATACGCACAAACTTATGGCCTGTAAGATCTGCTAAGTATTTAATCATAGACGTTTTACCTGCAGAGGTAGGACCCTGAACCAATACAGGGAATTTCCGGCTAGCAGTAGCTCTGACTAGGTTAAGCAAGTTTTTTTCGACAAACGGAGTGATAATATAGTTTGGAGTTGACACCTCGCCTGGGCCTCTCCTCATCCAGTAATGTTTAAATTGAACATACTCACGTTCAGCGTCAGCAGGGGGTGGTGGGCATCTCGAAAGAATTTGATTTGCATTTTTCAACTTAGAAATAGTGTATTTCTCAATCAAAGGCTTAAGCATGGTCTCGGATTCTTTATTGAGAAGCGTGAGGAAAGCCATACAAAATCCTTCAAATAAGGCACGCCGAAGACCATATACTGAAACAATTTCACGGACGTAGATGAGCGTTCTAGTTAAAGTACGGATACTGAAGTGAGGTTTTTGGCCCGCACCGTCGACAATCTTGTTTGCCTCAGCCAAATCCTTGGCAGTCAAATACAATTCAGCGATGTCTTCTACAACCCATTCATCACCTACAGCGTATCGGTTAACATAGCGATCTACGATCATTGTAAGATCATCACGATCCTTATCCGGAGAATGAACGTATATCTCGCTGAAACGCGAACGAATACTGGTTGGAAGGTCTCTTTTACCAACATCCGTAGAAGGGTTCATGCAGCCGAAAATTCTGAATCCGGGATGCGCTGTAGTAGCGTCAATATCTCCACGCTCACTGAGAAGAACGGACCTTTGACTGGGATCTTCGGAGAGTAGGTCTGCAATACTTTCAAGAGTATCTGGAGAAGCCAAATTAATTTCGTCTAGAAGAAGCCATTCACCGTTTTTAATAGCTCTTACAAGGGAGCCTTCAACAAAATTAAACACAAAAGAATTTGCAAGATTTCCCGCTTGGGCTTCAAAGCTGTCAATGCTTTCTCTAAATTTCAACCATTCCTGAAGAAGAACGGACTTCTCTGAGGTTCCAAGCCTACGTTTCTTCTTTGGAGCACCGTCTATATTTTCTTCGTCTGAATCTTCAGTCTTGGAGAGTATTCCCTCAGCCATTTTCACAGCCTCCTTCCATAGTTTGATTACATTCTTCCATTGATTTCGGTTAAAACATTTGGATAGGAGTTCAGAAAATTTGGCATTCTTTTTTTGAGAAAATGTTGCCAAAAAGAGACTTTCAAATCTCTCTTGAATGGGTATAGCTACACTCTTTGTGTTCACTGGCTTGTAACCACCTAGCAAATCTCCGGACTCTGTTTGTTGAGAAACATTGATGACGGTTAGTTTCTTATTCATCATCTTTGCAATTTCTTGAACAATGGTTGTTTTACCGGTACCAGTCTCACCAACTAGCAAAATAGGCTCGCACATTTGAACTGCAATTCCGACTTGCTCCATAAGCCGTCTAGAGTGTTTAGTTCTGGCGAAACTGGTATCATTTCCGAGCTTTTTCTTTACGTATAGAGCCTTGTCTTGAATGGACTTTTTCAAAACTGCTCGACCAATTTCAATTTTTTCCTCATCATCATGAACTACAGGGACGTAGTTGGTGATATAGAAGTTGACTCTTGAGGGTGGAATTTCAAGAATCTCACCGATGGCATTAATTAAAGGATACAACGCACCATGCTCTGTCAATGCGCTTCCGAAGCATTCAACAGCTTCATAAAAGATATTTTCATAGACAGCTGACGAGATGAGGTCGTTTGGAGACGTCATACCTGAATTAACAAGAATAACGTTACATCTGGAGCAGAACTTCATGAGATCCCTAATAGAAATGACACGTGGATGCAGACCTCGGTTTAGGGAAATAAACGACAGAGATGAGTAAATTTTTGTAACGGTATCATAAACTGTGATAAACTTTGCAATGAGATTCCGGAGAATGGGAAATTTCGCACTGAGAATTGCTCTAGTCTCTAATTCATGCGGTGTTTCTACAGCGATGCATTTCCATAATCTAAGACCGATAATGTCGGGAAGTTTCAGATCAGAGTCATCTTTCAGGGATCTGATTGTGGCAAAAAGCTGAAAGTTTTTGCTAGCTTTTATCACTTCCCCTCGCGAGGGAATGTTAAGTTCTCTTTTCTCAAGCAAAGTCAATAAAATGGATAACACTTCGGTTGGAGCTTTGTCGATATCCTCAACCAATACCCACTTGCCTTCGCGAACGGCAGTTGCCAAGACACCAGATCTCCATTCAAAAGACCCTGGCTTTTCGCCCGAGGTATATGCACCAGTCAAAAGTTTGGCGTCGGTCTGTTCACCCAAATGTATCTTAACAATATCGTTGTGACACGCGAGATATCTGGCAAATTGATTTATAAGAAATGTCTTACCAGCGCCTGCTCTACCGTACAACAAGACAGCTTTTCTTCTCAGGAACAGCTCAGCTAGTGTTCTTAATACATTTGTAGCGTTAGCCGTTGGGACCACGGTGTCTTGAATTGGATCTTGCGATACATCGTTTAATTTTTCAATGAGTATACCGCAAATACATGTGACAGATGGAGAGAGTGTGGATGCAGATATAGAGACTTTAAGGCTTTGAGATGACTGAACAATGGAAGGTAAATGTGAGAAATCTGAGAAAGTTTGGGCATCGACTAGATCTGAAAATCGGTAGTCTATTATATAATCACCATCAAATTTGCTTTCAAGAGATTTGGAATGAATGTGAGTCGAGATCATCTTGTTTTTGGAGATCTCAGATGCGTTAAGATAGATGCTTAATATTCTAATTGCCAAATATTTTGAAACGTCATAACTGTCGTCAAGAGAAAGAACTTGATATAACTGTGTAGAGCTTATGAACATTTCAAAGCGACTAGGTTGACTGTTATAGATTCGATGGAAGGCCAAGAGAACCATCTTCAAGTCCTTGACTGAGGCATTATTGAGACTCAAAGCTTGAGTAAGCAATTGGGTACGTTGAATAAAAGTATCGATAAGTCCAGCGCATTCGTGGAAAATAGGAAAAACTCTGGATAATGCAAGGAAAATGACGCTACCTTCATAATCTGGGGTTGACATCTGATGTGTTTCACAGTAGGCTTGTTCAAAGGAGCCTACGTTCGCAACCCACCGGGCAACAATATCAAGAAAAATTTCTTTATAAGCGTAGAAGCATGCTAAAGTGGTCTTTGGGTGCAAGGCGAAGAGGGCCAAACGGTTGAGGTTCAGTTCTTGCGTTTCACTTGAATTGTAACGGAATGCAGAGGGCAATTTTTTCAGCGAGAAAGAATCGCCAAACTTGCTGTACCTTGCAGAGGCAGCAGCAAAATCAACTACGATCGAATGATCCATATCGGAAGGAATTGGATGATTTACGATTGGAGGTTTTGAAAAATTATGAGATGAGCATCTGGTGCTCTGTAGTCAACTTGATATCATCCTGCATAGAGTGTGCGCATAACTTTTTGGCTGCAAAAAAAAAATATTACACCAAGGAGCTGAGCATACATAAGAAGAGTATAAGTTCATTTGGATTAAGGATGTTTTTTCAATAACATTTCTTTCTGAAAGTACCATGAAATTCATTGAAGTTTTACTATTTGTTACTGCCTGGTGTGTCACTGCTGGCGCTGCCAACTCTACTGGTAAGTTAACGTCAAAGAACAACATACAAAAAAAAACAATACTAACAATAATAGATATCCCCGAGCTGTGCAAAAGAAGCGAGTTCAGGATTCTGAACCAAGCGGAACTTGACCAAATTGGCGGATGTCAACAATTGGTGGGAGACTTGGTGTTTGACAATTTCTCTGATTCACTTATTCGAATGAATGTGTTGACACACATTGAAGGTAGTATTCATGTGTTACGTTCCCCTTCACTTCTCCGTCTCGAGGCACAATCTCTTGAAGTGGTCACAGAATCCATCCAGATGGATAGGTTACAATCATTGGCAATGATCAACTTCCCTCTGCTTACCTATGTCAAGGACTTGGACCTTAAAGTATTACCTTTGTTAACATTTATGGATTTGGGTAAAGTTCAAAATATAAGACGGTTGGTCTTATCTGACACAGCTTTGACAAGTGTTTCAGTGGCCAATGCCTCCAATATGACTGACTTTGACATCAATAACAATCGGTTCATGGAGTCAATTGAAATTGGAGTACAAGACGTTTCTGGTACGCTCCATATTTCTGGCAATGGCAGAAACATTAACGTGGACTTGAGTCAGTTACGTGTGGCTAACAATATTACAGTGAACAATGTTGAGGCACTCAAATTTGATAGTTTAGAGGACGTTTCAGGATCTGTCAGCATCTTAGAAAACACCTTCTCTTCACTTTCTCTTCCAAAGCTCTCCAGAGTCGGTGGTCTGATAAGACTTGCAGACAATAATATTGTGACCAGTGTCGAGGTCAACGCCTTGACTGACATCGGTGGCGGCCTTCTGATTGTCAACAATACCAACTTGAACAACATCAATTTCTTCCCCAGCCTCACAGTCATTGGCGGCGGCCTCGACATTGAGGGAGATGTACAGCAAACCAGTTGGCCAGAGTTGAGATTCATTAAGGGTGCGGCCAATTTGATATCCACCAGCAATGACTTCGATTGCTCCGAGTGGCTCAATAGTGAAGTCAATGATGCCATGAGAGGCGGAGAGATTAATTGTCAGGCTAGAGGTACCGTTCAGACTAGAGAGTCTCCGGCTGCAAATAGGACAGATAGTTCTTTGTCTGGTCTGTCGTCAGGATCTGACTCCAACTCTGGCTCATCTGCGCAAAGAGACTCTGAATCATCTGCTCTGATTATTCAAGGCAAATTTTGGCCCATCGTATTTGCCTGCCTTATTTGCGTCGCTTATTTTTAGGCCCTTAACATTTGTATGCAAGGCAATTACAAGTTGAGTCCGCTTAATTTAGATATGACTTCGTGAAGTTGTTTTAGTTAGTGGCAGTATCGTCTTAAACATATAAATTGTTTTCCAAAATGTAGTCATTAATTTCTTGAGCCACGAAAGAATCTGTCACTGTTTCATTTTGGGCGTAACTGCGTCTCAACTGCGAAGAACTGATGGTACATACAGAAGAATCTGGAACATTCACCATGTGAATGCTTTTAGCCCAGGACAGAGGAATATGAGCAAAATGGCCGCTTCCAACATTTTTCACGAATTTTAATTGTTCGACATCGGATGCAGATCCGTCTGCCCTAGTCAAACAGAAGAGGTCTGAATTCTCCATGAATTCACACAACGAATCCAGAAGCTTATCTGGAACATAATATTTCTCATCTAAAATCCGCACCAAGGTGTCGTAACCGACAGCAAAAGTCACTTTTACAGGTTTTTCGAGTTCATTGAGGATAGACACCAGTTTGTCTACGAACTTAGCATGACGAGTGATCCCAATACTTACATCAACCTTAGTATCAGCGCACCATCTTTGGGCCATGAGCTTCATCATAGCTAGTCTATGTTCAAACAGTGCCGGTATTGGATGTATCTTATCGGCGTTCTTGACAGATAGAAGTAGAAGTAGAGAACACAGGACGTTGTTCGAAGAGAACGGCGCAGTAGAAGCCTTTTTCAGAGAACTTGGACCTAAACTTGTATCACCAGAGTCAATTGATTCTGTACCGCCAATGGCACGTAAACCATCTTCGTAGTTATAGAAAAGTGCCTCTTTGGCTAAGCTGTAGTGACCATTGTGGGGAGGATTAAACGAGGAGTCAAGAACAACAAGCCGAGCAGTATTTTCAGAGACACATTTGCAGTTTCTGATCGTGGAGTATACTACCGAAAAGTCCTTATCAGAGCTGAAGAAATCTTTCAAGTGTTTTGAGAAGAGCATGGTTGAGATAGTATCAATGCGATAAGGCTGCAAATTGCGATTATATAGGCTGGGGATAAAGCGGGAGAATATAACAAAGAAAAAAAAATTTCTTCAAAGTTATGAAATTTTAAATTCAAAAAAGATATGGTGATTACTTCCTCTACATTACTGTATTGTCAATTGTTGTACTTGTAGGTTTTGTTTATCTGGATATGCAATTACAAGGTTACTAGAGAGAGTAAACTTGATGAGATTAAACTTAAAGAGATATGACAAAACTGATTTAAACCACCCTAGGAAATTCCAAAAATTGTACAAGATGTACACATAATCACGCCACAGTGATTTACTTAAATTTCCTTATTCTTAATGGCAGCCCTATGATTAATCAATACACACATACTGAAGTCCAGACAGAGAAGATACAGAGAAGATGCAAACATGTATCCAACGATATCAAATTTACAACTCGTCCTTCTCAGGATCCACGCCCTTGATGGCTACCAATTCCACATCGAAATCTATAAGTTAGTATAAGTCTCACAACGATTCACATATGCCACATTATGCCAATAAGGCTTCACGTTAGGAGAAACCAGTAGTTATACATACGAAGAACAGCATTAGGCGGAATTGGACCAATTCCACGAGAACCGTACCCAAAATCTGGTGAGATTGTCAATTTTCTCTTCTCTCCAATGCACATATCCTGAACACCAATATCCCAGCCCTTGATCACTCTACCAGAACCTAGTTCAAATTTGATGGGAGTTCCACGCTCAAGTGAAGAATCAAAGACCTTTCCATCTTCTAAAGATCCCGTGTAATGGACTGAGACAACATCTCCGTTCTTAGTTTTACGGGTACATTCCACTTTCTTGATAACATCTGTTGGTTAGTAAGATCAAATACCTCATTACAAAGAGATTTTAACACATACCAATATCAACATCGGCAAGAGCTGCTACAGCAAGCGTCAAAAGTGCAATTGGACGTGTAAACAACATCTTAAAGGAAGAAACCGTTGATGATGTTGTCGTCACTATTTCAAGTACTTGCTGCCAGATATGTATTAAATTTACACGTGACAAAACTCAAGAATTATACTTAAAACGAAAACAAGATGCTACACAAATTTCATATATATATGTTTATATATCTTTCCTATTATACAAGTTATATACCCGTAACAAAGTAACGCCTCTTTGTCAAATAAAACATTCAAACCCATATAATACCCCAAAATCAACTAATAAAACAATGGTAAAAATAAGAACTTCGTTACTTGGACACCATGAAGAACAGCCTCTCGAATTTTTTTTTTTTCAATTTAATTAGAGAACTGTCTACCATGTTCCAACTCATCAATTGTAGACTCCATCACTACATCATCGTCGTCATCCTCAACTAATTCAATGGTGGCATATTTAATCATGTCCCATCTTTTCCAAAAGTCAAACGCGTCGGTGTAGTCATCAGAGTCAACCAAGTCTTGCAAATAATACTTGGCCTTAATCAACCTTTCCTTTAATGCTTGCAATCTGCAAGAAGATGGGTCACGACCCGTCGACGACATGTCGGAGCTGGACCCCATGCCAAAAATGGATGGCTTTCTAGAAATAGCACTCATCTGGTGAACAGGTTGTTGTGCTAATTGTGGACGTCTGACATGAGTAGATGTCTTTTCATAATCACTCTCATAGTCAGTCAAATCCGTGGAATTTCCACAGTAGTCCTCGTCGTCAGTGGCAACGGAGGCAGGTGTGTTATATCCATAGGTTTCATCTTCAACATAAGAGGCTGCATTGCAGTAGCTAGCCCAAGCCTCGTCAATAGCTCCAATAAGATAGTCAAAGCATCTAGTACGAGCTTGTTTGTCACAAACCGGCATAGATCTTTTAATGCTAGCAGTAGAGGAACAACTGTCAGAAATTTGGAGGAAGCTTCCAGAATTTGAACGCATGCCAATATGATCATTGCTATTGTTGTAGAGACGAAGGTTGGAGGAAGAAGGTGGCGAGCACATAAATGTGCAATCCAAATCTTCCTCTTCAGGCTTGACAATCGATGAAGTGCGAGAGTGGCCTGGCTTAATGTGAAGTTCTTCCATATCTTCGTCATCACTATATTGAGACAAAGCCTTCGACATTCTGTCATTCAAACAGAACGAAACACGAGAAGAAGCTCTTCTCTTAGCTCTGATCTGATCAGCGATGTAACAAGATTGTTGATCATCGGAATCAACATCAGACTCAGAAGAAGAAGGAAGATTGAAACAACCCGTAAACTTACCGCCAGACAGGATATCCATTTTTGAAAGACATGCACGTTTAGCGGCCGGAACAAGAGGGTTATTCAATTGAGAGTATCCGTTAGGACGCTTGTTAGAAGCGGCGAGGGACTGAGAACACAATGCCATTGTAAAATGAAATGCTAAATGTGTAATGTGTATGGGGAAATTGTAAGGGTGAGTTTGACAGTACTGTATCTAAGTAGAGTACTGAGAGAGAGAGAGGGAGAGAGAGACACTCACTGAACTGCAGAGTACAGGAACGTAAACTCTTTCAATTTTCTTTGTTTGGAAAATTATTACTATGCTACAAGAGAACCTGTATATAGCAACAGTGCGCGGAAAGAAAAAAATATCTCACAAAGGTGAGAAATGGGAAGTTTTTTTTTCACGTGCACAGAAGATCGCAGAAAAAAACAAAATCAACCAGCCAATCAAGGGGTCAGGAATGTACTTATCTGCAGGAAAGTGGGTCTTTTTTTCTTTGAAGAAAAATTTTTGGCCACGCACACACGCAAAAAGACAAGTATAAGGGAGGCTCAAAGAGAAAAAGGACAGCAAAGCTAAAAGGAACGAGAAAGTTTTTAAGGAAATTCCAAATAAAAACTCAACACGTAACAATATCCTGATGCCGAAGCAGACCGGTCCAAACGAGGCTTTCGGGTGAAAACTTGATGTTTGGTGACAAATGGGTGTCAGTGCGGACCACGTGTAAGTAAGCTCAGGTGAGAAGAAAAAAGTGGGACGGAAAAAAGTTGAGGGAGAGGGTGCGGGTATTTCTATAGCGAAGAGGGGAGGCGCAGGTGTGCATATAGACACTTAGCGACGTGCATACGTAACAAGGTGGTTGTGTATGTAAGATCGTATTTGTGATTGTCATTGGCTTGTTATGAGGAATTTGGCCGGGTAACCCGCAATCGCCTGGGCACTATTCCTGTATGACAGCAACAGAAAGACCTTGTGTGCAGTGCTGCGTATCTTTTTCCGTTTAACCACCTAAGGTATGCAGGATTTCCTTTTTCTGATGCTGCATTTGAGAACAGAATACAGCTATTTTTGGCTGACAGTGTTAGGAGCACGAGGCAATTGGAAGACATAGGGGTAAATTAGAATTGGAGATAAGAGTGCAGAGAGGATGGAAATTGGAAGGGAAATTGGAAGGAAAATGGAAGTGAAATTGGAAGGGAAATTGTAGAATTATAAAAGCTAATTCTACAAAACAGAAGAAGCTTTGAAAAGGTTAGTATGAATGTTTCATGAGAATTGTCTTGAAAATTTGAAAAAATTTGTCCAAGAAAAAAGAGAATTGTGTGTTGTCTGAGCACCTTAGCTCAACTACTGTAGACCTTATTCTTGTCTTATTCATCATGAATCAATGATGAGTACGGTTGGGAAAGTCACGCAATAAGGCTTTGGACTTTAGGAAATCAAAAAATAGTCGGCGCCCAATTGTTCTGTTGCGTTTTCATTATTCCATTCGGGTCTTGCTGACTTCATCCTCGAGGACTTAATCGGAATTGTACTTGGTCGTGTCTTGGCTCTTGTTACAATTACTCTGATTTCCTTAAATCCTATGAAAAAGATGCCCGATTTGTAAACTGCTCAAGATCTTGTTGCGGCTTCAGCGTCTTTTTGAAAATAAGCGGCTCGTGCTGTTTGGGTCCAGCCCCAACTAACTTATTTATAACGCTGTGATAAGCTCTCACTGTGATAAACTTAGCACAACAGAGGAAACATGTAGCATGTAACATAGTCTTTTTTGGAAAAAGAGCGGACTATTCCATTATTACCTCTTTTGAAGAACGAGTTAATTGACCGTTCCTTATTGTAAACACTCAGGGGGTAGTGTTGCAATAATGGTGAAATGACGTATTGCAATTCTGCAGAGCCATGAAGAGTTAATTAATGCGCAAATTTTAAAGCTCAAATATTTATGGTATCGGAGACACATAGAGAACTCAGAGACTTGTTAAATGTACATGTTTAAGCACATATCGAATTAAATAAAAATTTTGCATCATGAAATCATCCAGAAAGATCAAATTGAAAATTCAAACCAAGTTCTTTGAATTTGGATTCTTTCCGGTCTTTAACTCGTTTTTAAGCGGTATAGCGTCTAACGTAATGTGTTACCTCTTGTTCTTATGCAAATACGCTTTAAATGCTCTCTAAATTAATGGCAAAGAAATTCAAACCATTTCAGACGCAAAAATCTCAGCAGCATTGAGAATTTCTCCAAAAGAGCCATGAACTTTTTCGGAACCTGCTGTCTTGTCTCCACCATCCTTGAGCGATCTTTCTAGGTTGTTGCGTTCAATATCCAGACCAGCGACAAGTTTACTCATGGAGTTGGACCATAGATCCATTTCCAGGCTCTTTTGAGCGTTGTTGATATCTTCATTTGCAATCTGTGAAGAATCTTGATCTGAACTTTGGACTTTGTGCTCTAATTTCTCGAGTATGCTAATTATGAAGGATAATAGTCTGTTGAAGTTGGAGCTGTTGAAGACGATGATTTGGTCGTTTTTGAATTTATTGGCAGCCAGTTGCATAAGTGGTATCGAATGTTTCAAACCAGCAAATGATAGGCGTATGGATAGAATAAAAAGCGCCTCAATTTTGTCTAAGTATGTGGCATTGGGGCCCAAAAGATGTTCCCTTGATAGTAATTGGGGATGAGATTGAGTGCCAAACTCCTGATTAAGTTCCTTATATATGTATTCCCTTTCTTCTAACAGGTATGGTTCTAAAAGTCTCTTGATTTGTTCATGTGCAATGTGAGCCTCATACTCTTCTACAAATGCTTGAGGTGTATGATTTTGAGCAATCAAAGGGAAGAAGGACACTGCAGCTGTTGAGAGCTTATTTACCAATAGATTGGCACTTTCGCTAGCTCCAGAAATGTCTTTTGAAAGAACCAAATCTAACACAAGTGTTGACCATCTATTTTTACCTTCAAATTGTTGTTGTTGCGTCATGACCTCTTTCAAATTCCTATGAATCAAGGTATTAAATTTCTCGTTTTGCTCAAATAAGAAGTCATCAACGATCTGATTATCCATATAGTCAGATTCTGTGTCTTGTAATGTATTCTCCTCGAACAGTCTCAGTGATGAAGTCTCTGAAAATGGCAGCAGCTCTTCCTTTGATTCTTTTGTGCAACCGTCGGCCATCAGCTCAAGTGCAACATGACCGCGACGAGCGGCCATTCTATGACGGAGAGTTTGCGAAGGGGTCAAATTGTAATTATGAGATGGAATTTGGTCCTTTTTTTCTTTGATTGGAGGCTCTTTTGTGGTATTTGGGGCTCTATCAAGTGCCCATAGAATGGGCCGCGGTAGCTTCTCAGACCCTGGAATAGAGCGCACAACGTTGGAGATAGAATCTCGCACGGTCATTTCAATGGGATTTCGAAAGGAGTAGAGATTAGGTGGTTGGGCACAAACGATGTTGGAGGAATTGCTAGCTTTCTTGCTTGTTATTGTAGTTAATAAATGATTAGATAGTTGAGAGCTGCTTGTGATGATATGGGGTTTATAGTCTGCAGTACATGCCCAAAATAATCGAATCTTGGGTCTATATGCAGTACCTCATGAATTGAAAGTTCCCCTGTTAGTAATTAAGTGCATGCATGAAACACGCTCATATGCAGGTAGAAAGTAAAGAGCAAATCATCAATAGCATCAGTCGTCATCATTGCTACTCGATCGAAACCGAGACAAGTATATAATCAATTGCGTTCCCGATTACACTAATAGATACTAGTGGTGTTCCATCGAAAGACATTACAAGATTTCATTCAACCTCATTTAGAAGACCGTTTCGTTGATTCAAGCCTGCACGGTATCAGAGCCTCAAAACCTTTTGCAACCAAAACCTTTTGCAACCGTTGAAGAGTTATAAGAACAGTGAAATATGTCTAAGTTCATTGTCAAATGGATCGCTAATCGTGTCTTGAAAGACAACCAACTAAATCGTTTCGGTGTTGAAGACCCATACTATGAAGATATTGTTGTGGGTCAGTCAAAAGATGGACAGCCGAAGTACAAGAAAGTGGTGCGGAAAGTCCCAGAGGGAATCAGCCAGCATGATAAGGAGATTTTGTCTAAAGTCAAGAAACAGGCATACCGTTACGACATGTGGTTCACTGCCTTGGGAATGAGGTTCGGCTTGTCCAGTTTGGTAGGCTTGGTCCCAATCGTTGGAAGCATTGTGACAACGTATTGGTCCCTCTCTCTATTTTTGAACGCCCGCGGTTTGGATGATGGGCTTCCATTGGATATCCAAATGCTATTCTTGTTCAATATCTTGGTCGACTTTCTTCTTTCACTTATACCCATTGTTGGAGACATTATTGAAGTAGGATACAAAGCCAACCTGAGAAACTTTCTTTTACTAGAAAAGCATTTAGTCAGAATCGGTCAAAGAAATGAGGGACTTATCTCGGATGATGAAGTCAGACCAGGCTTCATTAACGATAAGGTCGGACCTTTTGTAGACGACACACTTGTTCCCGGCGCAGTTAAAGCAGGCGAACAAATTAAAAGATTGGTGAACAATAACCTCAAAGCTCGTTCAGCTGCTGCTACAACTACAAGTGAAAGTATAACCTCTGACCCAACTACTCAATCTTCTTCAGCCACGGCAGTGGGCACCCTTGACACATTTGCTGATGATGATAACAGAAGTATTAGAAGCCTCACAGAAGTTCGCGAAAAATCAGATTGAAATATCTAGGACTTTTACGCTTGGGCTGAAAGATCGAAGTATATTTAGCATAAAATGTTATGAAACCCCAAATGTGCAACAATAAAGCAAAACTGTAATAACAACCCCTTCTTATAATTCGTAATATAAAATTTCTAAGTTATTAGCTTTCTAAAAATACGATTTTTATTTACTACCTTTCACCTCTAGGCGTTAACTGCCTGCATAAAGAATATCTAAGACGTTGATCTAAACTTCAAAAATAAAACAATTATAGTATACAACCCTGAAAATAAGGAATGGCTACCGAACCAGATACCGATACTGGCATTCCACTGTTGGAGTCACAAGATGTTGACTCTACAGTTGTCAGCGATTCAGTAGCCGAAACAATTATAGGAAGTGATTCATCTATCAGAAACATCGAAGAACCAACCCACTCTGCTACTACAGCCGCAGAATCCTTTGTTGAGAATCACAATGCTGAAGATACTAAACAATCAATAGATGAAAAGCAACCTGTTAGCCAGCCTAGCGAATCTCAGTCAGATCCTTCCACTGAACATAACCAAGGACTGGACCAGGAACAAGACCCAATCTGGCTGGCATTCGCCATGGCTTGTCAATCCGGCGATTTGAATAAAGTGAAAGAGATGATTTCTTCGGGGGAAGTAACCGCTAAAGACACATCCAAGGATGGCATTACCGGTCTTCATTGGGCTGCCATCAATAATCGTCTCTCTGTAGTGAAATATTTGGTCGAAAACGAATACTCCCAAGCCGACGTCAATCATCTTGGTGGAAAACTAGCAGCTTCACCGCTACATTGGGCCTGTCGTGGAGGACTTGTGTATGTTGTAGATTATCTTCTCAGCAACACGAACGCCGATCCTACCTTAAAGGACTCGCAGAACTACAACGCGCTTCATTTAGCAATTCTCAGCTCAAACATTACTTTAATCTCGTATATAATATTGCGATGTGTTGTTGGGGACCGGTCAATTTACATTGACGATGCCGATCTGATTAATTGCACTCCTCTACACTGGGCGGCGTACCAGGGAGACATCCTTTCTGTCAATATTTTGCTACAGTACGGTGCTGACGTGTCTAAAGTAGATAAAAATCTCATGACTCCATTGCACTGGGCTTTCATTCGTGGAAGTAAGTATGTTTTAGCCGCTTTAGAAGAGGCTGGCTCAGACATATTCGCCAAAAATGACACTGGCAAGGACTCCTTTGCTGTTGCTAAAGATATGAACTGTGAAGCTGTTTGGCAGAAGGTTTTAGAGGAGGCCGACCGGGATCCAAAGAGGAACTGGGAAAAAAGAACTCATCTCATACCTGCTAAAACCTTGAAAATAGTAACTTTTTTCACTCCTTACATTCTTCTACCTCTTGTATTCCAGATCTGTTCTTTCAGCGAGGGATACGCTATACCTAAATTATTTCTCTCACTTATCATCGTGGTAGCTGCTGTGTTCCTCTTACAAAAATTTGCATTTCCAGTGTTCATGCCTAAGGAACCCTCTGCATTTCAATCACCTCTTATGTCTGGCATTTTTTCAGGCACTGCATTCTGGTGTTTTTTGACGTTCTTTTTTGTCATTCTCCCGAACGTCATATTCAAAAGATTTTTCACTTGTGTCTTTCTTACTGCGGTCATTTGTTTGCTAACGTATTGTTTTTACAAAAGCATGACCTTGAACCCTGGTTACGTACCTGTTCCTTCTGATACAAATCTTATTTTCCAGGATATCAAAGAACTTATTTCAATTGGAAAGTTTGATACCCAACACTTTTGCATCAACACGTTTATCCGTAAACCTCTAAGATCCAAGTATTCTCGTGGTAGCAAACGTCTTGTGGCACGATTTGACCACCACTGTCCATGGGTTTACAACGAGGTCGGTGTTAGAAACCATAAAGTTTTCATAACCTTCGTGTATTCTCTCGTAATTGCCATTTTCTTGTATGTAAGTGTCGCTAAGAAGTATTTCGACATTTTCGCTGAGAAACTGGGCTATGATAGCGACCTCGAAGACCTGTGTCTCTTCTTATCTGATAAAATGTGCCTTGGATACTCCAACAACCATTTTATTTTCAATCTCTCTGTCTGGAGTTCTTTTCAATGTATTTGGGTTTTGTTCTTGGCTGTAACTCAAACGTTCCAAATTTTCAAAGGTTTGACAACTGTGGAGTTCAGTAAATTGAACAAAAGCATTTCCAGTCCCTCTCACACTCACTCGACTGTACCCAGAGATTTTCAAAGCGAAGGCGCAAGTGACGCAGCTACTGTGCCACCGCCTGGTTCTCCGCCACATGGTCATGCCCATAAAGATGGATTTCTAGTTTGTATGAAGTTGATAGGATTAGATCAATTCGTAATGACTATAAAAGTGGCCCTTCTCTCGCTTTTCGTTCAAACCACGCATAGCCATCAATATTCGTCCATTGAAAGTCTCGATATCCCTAGCGATTTCGGATGGAAACAAAACTGGCTCGACTTTTGGTTTCTCGGAGACACTCACTGGAGAAACCTCTATTATTTACCAATTGACGGTGAGAATAACCTCAACGGCAAAATTGTTGACTACTATAAATTCTACGAGTACCCTGCAAAACACACTGGATCTGAAGCGGTTTAATGGGTAGAAACCTTGAGCATAATTGAAACTTATCATCCCCTAAGCTCAGCAATAATCGGAGCTTTTCCATATTTATAAATAAAATAAGAAGTAAAGATTATTTTATCGAATTTGTAGCTGAAATTCAATTCCGTATTTTCGAACTTGGATAGTGTATATGGTTGAACTACTTAACCCCGGATCGATAATTCTATAACAGTGGCTTCACAAGGCTACTCAGATAGCTGAACCCCAATTGATGTTTAAAACTGCCAATAATGTATTTGCTAATGTGAAGTGTCCCGATTTGTCAAGCAATGGGTCCTGTTTCGTCGTTAATTGCTTGTTTGATCACAATACGCAAAAGAGAAAAGCAGAGCCTGAAGAGAGCACAACAAAACGATTGAAACCCAGTGGTTCCGAAAAGACAGCAACTTTGGCAGATTACTCAGAAGATAGCACAAAGGGACCTGAAAAAGATATTCTGTTTGTTGTACCGAAGGAATTAGAGTCTGGGCTCCTGATCCAAAGAGTTGAACGTATTGATACCACCAAGAAAATTTCCCATTTTCTAACTGCAAAGCATTCAGCACTAACTCCAAACAAATATGCCATTCACAAAGAGTACGAAATTGCTCAGACCAGCCGCAGTGTCGAAGAGTATAGGGAACGAGTTGCAGAGCTTCTTTGTATTCAAGGCAGACGGAAACCTGCTTCAGATTTATCGCGCATTCAACCAATTGAAGTAAACCCTTCACCAGCTTTGTTGCCTATTCGTCGCAGGTTCATTGAATTGTTTGTAAATGCTCTCAAGACCCAAAACCCTCTGCTAAAACTCCCGATATGGACTGCCACTGAAGAGGAATATAAAATAGCCAGCACCTCGACATCAACAACGTATAATGTAGCGATAAAAAATCGGATATACGAGATAAATCATCCAGAAAAGGCAGGGAAAATTAGAAGTAAAGTCTACACAAAGGAACAATATCTACGAGAGTTAAGAAAACTCTGTATAGAGAATGATAAACTTGTAAAGTTTGGCTTTGTTATGAAGCCACCAGATACAATCAAACACCCAGAAGAGGTAAGACATTGTTACAGATGCAAACTGGAGTTCAAACTAAAAGATGCAGGCACCGAAGTGGATTGTCGGTATCACTCAGGCAAAATTATAACTTCAGAGCTGAAAGAGCGGAAGTATCTGTGCTGTGGAGGTATATTGGGTGCTACTGATACTGACCCTTGTTGTAAGTCGCGATTTCACGTATTTTACTGGGCGAACCCTCAAGAAATGCATCACTCACTTCCTTACATAGAGACTAAAAGAGTATGGGGTAATAAGAAAAGATCTCTAGAAGCAGTCGGAATTGATTGTGAAATGGGCTTCACTACGAGGGGATTTGAGCTTTTGCGTATCACTGCCATCGATTTCTTTTCTGGCGAAGAAGTTATCGATATATTAGTGCGACCAAAAGGAAAGATCTTGGATCTTAATACTCGTTGGTCTGGAATCGCCGACATCAAGGAAGAAGCTGTGAGTTTTGAGGACTCCATTACTTTACTTGGTGAGGTCCTTGACTCCAACACGGTTCTTGTGGGTCATGGTTTGGAAAACGATATGAATGCCATGAGACTCATACACCCAAAAATTGTGGATACAGCGGTATTGTTCCCCAGACATAAAGCAACTCCAACTTTCAGACTCGCTCTCAAGCAACTTGCGTTTCAATATTTAGGGCGAAATATTCAGATTGGAGAGCATGACAGTGGAGAGGACTCTCTCGCCGCCATAGACGTTACAAAGCATTTTATTGAAAAGGATTTAGATAGGGATTTAAGAAGAGCTTCTACGTAGCATCAATACAATTTGTTTGTACATATTTAGGGACATATACATCATAAAACGTTATCCCGGGTTCCATAAATCGGCTATTCGAAGAGCTTGTAGCGGAAGTTTCTTGTATTGGCCATCGATGCCTTACAGGATATTGAATTTCCTGATTGGCAAAAAAATTCCCCAGATATGGGTATATGAATCTCTCGGTACATCTTGTCGAACCTATTGTCATAATCTGGATTTAGTTTTGAGAATGTACAATGTTTAGGAACTGAGACGTCGAGTTGCAAGTTAACGGTCAAGACTTTCTCCTTGTACATGACTTGCATGAGCTCTCGATAGCCAGAATTACATTCCAAGTCATAATCCAAATCATCAAATTGATCAAATTCGAAATCAAAACCTGGAAGCTCCAGAATGTACCGCTCTGCCTTAACTTCAAGCTCCGCCGAGAGTAAGTCCACAGTACCGTGAACCGTGTTATGGAAGTCGGGCTCGGGCAGTATCACGGTGTAAAAGCGAGAGTTTAAGTTAAGGGCACATGGAGAGGCAGGGAACTCCCTATATTTCACTCCAAAGGACTTGATGTAGTATCTAATGACGGTGTTGTCTACGCAGAAGTTGTCAGCAGTATACTGGAGCGCCATGCTGCTGTAATTAGTTATGTAATTATCCGAAACCCTAGTGTTGAGCTTGTAAGCTTCAGCGTATGCATCATGAAGCATAGATGTGACAATTTCCCGATCATGACTCTTTACAGATAGTCTGAGAATGGGTTTCTGGCCTATAGGGAGGGCCTTGGCTAACAGTAGATAAAGAAATACTGCGAAGAGAATCAACATAGTTTGGTTGCTTGGTGTAATGTTTGATATTGATAGTTATAGTAGAATAACGATTATGTTACGGGCATGTCCCATTTTAAATTGCAACTAGAGTTTTACTCTGGCAATGGCTGCAATTTACTGCACATACTACTTCGTGGCATGGTAGACAAACACTCTTGAATTTAAGGTAATTTTGTATTTTTCAGTTCAAAGAAAGCGCCATCCATAACAAAATTCACTTCAGTCGAATAAAAGGCATTTTTTAATGGCATCTTCAACTTGATTTGTGATTGATGGTGGAGATCTCTTATCTTACCCTGCAGGACCGTACCTGAAACAAGAGAATCTGCGTTTGATGAACGAAAGACAAGGAAAATAAGTTTTGGTGATATTTATTGAAAACAAAATTACAATTTTAAGAAACTCCATTAATATTAAGTTTTTTTTTTCGTTGTATTGTGGCATTTTCTTATCTATACTCAAGTAAGGTTCTACAGGTGCACGCGTTACTAGACCGCGTACCGTGACTCGGCTCATCACTTTCTCATTCACTACAACAAGAAAAAACTACTAAAGCTGGTCTTTTAGCAATTTATCAAGAATGATGTCAAAAGTGACACCAAAGAAAAAGGTGTCGAAGCCAAAGACGGCCAGTAGCGGCAGTGGCTCTCGCATGAAGCAGCTGTCGCTTATGGCCTTCTTGAGGCCTGCTGCCACTAACTCGACCCAAGCTCCGATCCCAGCTCCAAGTTCTTCGCCCTTAAAGAACAAGAAAGCACACTCAGATAGTGACAAAGAGAATGACACATCAATTCTTAGCGGAGGCTTCGAGAATGCCGAGGCTTCAACAGATACCCCCTTGACTTCTGAGAGAGAGGTTATCGTAAAGAAAGCCTTAGACTTTGCCTCTTCACCCGTAAAACCGCCTAAGAAAGAAGAAGAAGCCTTAGAAATAAAGCAGGTTGATACAAAGAAGTCTTTATCTCCCGTCTCCGACACAATTAGCAGAAGTGGTCGAAAAACGAAAGGAGTAGTATACGCTGAATCAGACGACGAGGACGATGCTCCAGTTGCCCGTAAAGGAAAACGTGCTATCGAAAGTGATGACGAAGACGACTTCAAACCTAATGCTGATGATGAAGATGACGATCAAATAGAAGACTTTATTGACGATGATGTCGCGGAAAGCAGCGCCAATGAAGAAAGTGAGGGCGAAGCTTCAGAGAATGATCTAGAAATAAAACGTTCCAATAAAAGGAGAAAGCCATCTCCACCAAAAACTGGGATTTCCACCTCTGTGGCGATTTCTGGAACTGCAACTTCTACCAATCTAGGTTCCAAATTCGTTGCCTCCTCGCTGTACGTAGCTTCTGGTGGATCTGTCAAATCGGTAAAGAAACCTAACTCCTCTGCTAAGAAGTCCTTCGAAAAAGAGAATGAGGAGAGATACCAGTGGCTTGTGAATGTGAGGGATGCAGAAAAACGTACACCAGAAGATCCGAACTACGACTCCAGAACATTATACATTCCCTCTTCTGCATGGAGTAAATTCACTGCTTTTGAGAAACAGTATTGGGAGATCAAAGGAAAGATGTGGGACACTGTCGTTTTTTTCAAAAAGGGTAAATTCTACGAGTTATATGAGAACGACGCTATCATCGCCAATACGCAATTTGACCTCAAAATTGCCGGTGGTGGTCGTGCTAACATGAAGTTAGCTGGCATTCCCGAAATGTCTTTTGAGTACTGGGCTAAAGAGTTCATTAGTCATGGCTACAAGGTGGCCAAAGTGGATCAGGTAGAGACTCTCTTGGCTAAGGAGATGAGAGGCGGAGGAAGCAAAGAGGAGAAAATTATCAAGAGAGAGTTGACGGGTGTTTTGACGGGTGGAACCCTTACAGATCCAAATATGTTGAACGATGATATGGCAACTTATTGTATGGCCATTAAGGAGTCTGTTTCTGAAACTGGGGACATCGTTTTCGGTGTTTGTTTCGTAGACACTGCTACCTCGGAGATGAATTTTATTGAGTTGGTAGACGATGCCGAATGCACCAAATTAGACACCCTTATTACCCAGATCAAGCCAAAGGAAGTGTTATGTGAGAAGAATAACTTGTGCAGCACAGCTGTGAAAATTATTAAATTCAGTGCTCATAATAATCACCAGATTTGGAATCATCTTAATCCGTTCTCAGAATTTTTGGATTATGATTCTGCAGTAGAAGCACTTGTCAAAGGCAAGTATTACCCTGCAGAAGATCTTGACGATTTCTCAAATTACCCAGAAGTCTTAATCAAATACAAAACGGATCATCCAGTTGCTTTTAATGCTTTTGGAGCCTTGTTATTCTATTTGAAGTCGCTAAAGCTCGAGCTGAGCATCCTCAGTTTAGGGAATATAAAGGAGTATAAAATCTCGCGAAATATTTCCTCAAATATGCATTTAGACGGTATCACACTTAACAACCTTGAGATATTGAATAACAATTTTGATGGTGGCGATAAGGGAACCTTATTTGCACTACTCAATAGAGCCATCACTCCGTTTGGCAAACGTACACTTAAGCTGTGGGTGCTTCATCCCTTGATGAATACGGATGAGATAAACGCTAGATATGATGCTGTTGAATTTTTGATGAACAATGAGCCAGAGTTGCGTGTTGATTTGGAAACAAACCTCAATAAATTACCTGACTTAGAGAGACTCATTGCACGTGTTCACTCCAAAACCTTGCGGTTCAAAGACTTCCTCAAAGTGTTGGAGGGTTTTGAAACCGTGTCGAAGATCTTTAAAAAGTTGGACAAGTATGACCTTAAAGAGTCTGGAACTCTTTGTAAATATCTGGCAAAGTGTCATCCTGAACTTCATAACATCATCGCTTCTTGGGACGAAGCATTTGACAGACAAGAGGCTCTCAATAATGTAGTGGTGCCCTCGAAAGGCGTTGATCCAGAGTTTGACGAATCAATGCGTTTGATCAAGTCTTTGGAGTCACGCTTAGATGAACACTTGAAACAATACAAAAAACAGTTCAAATCTCATGAAATATGTTACCGTGACTCTGGTAAGGAGCTTTATTTGATTGAGGTTCCTGTGAAGATCAAGGCTATTCCAAAAGATTGGCAACAAATGGCCGCCACTTCTAAAGTTAAGAGGTATTGGTCTCCAGAAGTTAAAGGTCTTGTCCGTGAACTAATGGAACAGAAGGAATTGCACAAGACTGTATGTGAGAATCTTATTGCTCGTATGTACGAAAGGTTTGATGTCAACTATTCTGCATGGGTTTTGGTGATCAAAACTATTGGTTATATTGATTGCTTAATTGCCCTCACAAGAACATCAGAAACCTTGGCATACCCTTCTTGTAGACCAACTTTCAGAGAAATGGGTTCCAAGGGTTACTTGAGTTTCGATGATTTGCGCCATCCGTGCTTTGCGGGAAAGACAGAATTCATTCCCAACGACGTTCATCTAGGGGGTGAAAACGCCAACTTTGGTCTTTTGACCGGTGCTAATGCGGCCGGTAAGTCCACTTTAATGCGTACAACTGCATTGGCAGTGATCTTGAGTCAAGTTGGCTGTTACGTTCCTGCTTCGAGGGCTGAACTTAGCCCTGTTGATAAGATTATGACTCGTTTGGGAGCCAATGACAATATTATTCAAGGAAAGTCGACATTTTATGTGGAGTTATCGGAGACCAAAAAGATTTTGAGTAACGCTACTGCCAATTCGTTGGTGATTCTTGATGAGTTGGGGCGTGGAGGTTCTTCCAGTGATGGATATGCTATTGCAGAAGCAGTGCTTCATCAATTAGCCACTCATGTACACCCGCTAGGTTTCTTTGCTACCCATTACGGTAGTCTTGGGCTCTCCTTCGTCAATCATCCTCAGATTGTACCTCTTCGCATGGCCATTCTCGTTGATTCCAACTCAAGAAATATCACTTTCCTTTATAAGACAGAAAAAGGAACAGCACCAGGGTCATTTGGCATGAACGTAGCTGCTATGTGTGGAGTCGATTCTGCGATTGTTGACAAAGCTGAAGTAGCTGCGAAGGAGTACGAACAGACCTCCAAGTTAAAGCAAGAACACGACAAGCAGAAGGCAAACACAATGAGTCTCGGCCTTCAGAGCGATTTCGTATGGCTTTACAAAAGACTGTCGGAGTTACACGAGGGCATTTTACGGTATGGAGAATCTGAGCGTGTACATGCTTTGGAAAACATTTTCAAAATGGCAGAACATCTTTAAGCAATACAGCCAATGTGATATAGTTTCCATTAAATCATTGAATCTGAAAATTCACTTACCAGTTCGCTACCGGTGTCGAGAATGAGAATTGTGGGCATATCTATTATCAATATTTTGCAGCCAATCAATCTGGATGCAGTGCGCGGCTTGACATACCACTTTTACTCAATTTGAGTTCACCACTCACATACACAGTATAATACACATATATAATGAGTCCATCAGTTAAAAGTGCAGTCAATCTTCTACTCTTTTCCGTAGCTTTTGGAGGAGGCGTTATGCATTCCTACGTTGTCTCTCCAATCGCTTTTAAGCACTTGCCCATGGAGCATTTCAGCAACCTCCAAAACAAGGTCTTTCCAAACTACTTCCTCGGACAAGCTGTCATTCCTGTTGTCTTGGGCTTGACTACTCCATTGCCACTCAAAGTAGCAGGTCCGATCTTGGCCGCCTCTGGTATTGCTGGCGCCTTAAACTTATTGTGGGTGCTTCCAATCTGCCAGGAGGCCAAGGAGGAGAAGAGAAAATTGGAAGCAGAGAAGCGCCGCGAAAAAGTTGTTGACGGTAAAACTGTGCCTTCCGACGAATACTCAAATTGGAGCAGACGCTTTGGAATGTTCCACGGCATTTCTTCTGTTCTCAATTTAGTCTCTTTACTGTCACTTGCAATCTATGGTGTCTTCCTTGGAAGACTTCTTTAATTGCAGAGAGTAAAATCGCCACTTGTAAATAAAACTTCCTCTTGTAACGCTTATTAAATATTCTATTCTCGTTTCGATTATCCTTGTAAATAACTCAACGCCACGTAAGTTACCTAAGTAGATACTCTGTAAATACTAAAAGAGAAAGTAAAATCAAAAGAAGTTGTAGAGGAGGTAGAAATCAATTTTTTTTAAGATCTTTACATTTTAATCATCTCGCTACAAGGAAGACAGATATAATGATCTATTAAATAAATTACGTAACTTCGTGATAGCCCCAGCCTACAGCAAAATCATCGACTCGCCGTCAATCAAAAATTTTCGCAATTGCGAAAGACTGCCGCTTAACTTTTTGAATATGCATACCTTGATATTGGTATCATATAAGTACTTCATCATAATCTCCCCGAGTTTAAGGATGTACAATGACTTCTCCAACTTATATGCGAAATAGTCATTGTTTTCCATTAAACCCTTTATGTCTGCATCATCCAGCGATATTCCACTCAAGTCATCTGCGCCTCCTACACCGCCCTGAAGCATGTACAAGCCTGACAAATCTGTATCTGGCTTAAGTTGCGCTTGAGTTCTTAAAAAAATTTCAATTTTAGCCATGAGTCGCAAAACAATAATGAAACGCTGATTCAATTGTTTTGTGTAAGTGGCTTTGGCTCTGCGTCCAAGCTCTGTGTTTGGATTATTTCTCTTTGCGATATGCACGGCAAAGATTGAAAGGATAGTGAAGATGTGAAACATCATCTGCGAATTTACCGAATTTTTGGCACTGTCAATCTCATCAAAGACTTTCCAATTGACTGCTTTCTCAAAATTTGCACAAGTGTTGTATTGATGTTGTAACGAGTCTGTGACCATTGTCTTGAATTGGCTCATGTATCCACTACTTCCTGCCAAAAAATTAAGTTCCAGCAGGAAAATTTCCTGTTTACCGTTGCTGTATTGTAAACTGGCATCGTCCGTGCGAAAGAGCATGAGTTTGGTAATAATAATGCAACAATCAATGACCTTCAAGTGGTCCAAATCATTAAGACGGTCCACCGTCGTCAAGAACTTATAATAGTTTCTCGTGAGTTCCTCATAGTTACGAAGCCAACTTTGTTCTTTGACAAGCTTGAACTCCACAATGGAACAAAGTTTTACGAAGTTGATAAGCATGGCACAGTCAAGCTTTTCGAAATCAATTTGAGACTCTTGAGGAAAACGCGTGGCCACATTGTTTTTTGATGAATCAAGGAAAAGAGCCACATTGTCGAGGATCGAGGCAACATCCAAATTCTTCATTTCTTCGTACTGCTTGATCTCAAAAATTCCTTGTACTAGAGAAGTAAATCCATACTTACTCATATTAGACAATTTAGTCACTACTTCAGGTCCGAAATCATTTGCCATGAGCTTCATAAGTAAATCCTTAAAGACGATAGTATTGCATTCGTCTTTGTGCAAGTAAAAATCAAGATCGTTGGGACTTTCAATGGACCTGAGATATGTAGAGAAGGCGGAATAATCGTAGAATCTCCACAAAAATTCCTCGTAAATGTTTGGGCATGTGATGTTTCCTAAATCATTGAGACTAATAGTTAATGGAACATTATACATCATCAATATAAAGTTGGTGAGCTTGTAAATCATCAAAACAATTCTCACCTGTGACTGTGCATTGATGGCATTGGCAAAACGTGCATTGGCATCATATGCTCCGCCTCTATCATAGGAATCGTCGTTGTGTTCACTGTAGCTGCCGTGCACTGAGAAGTAGTATTCCTTGTTGTTTTTTACAGAGGTCTTCACAAGGGAGTTAAGCGCATTGAGCTGACGAATGACAATGTAGACGTTGTTCTCATTGTCTGAGAACAATCCGTAGATTACCGACAATGTCAAAGACTGTATGAGCCAGAGTGGGTTGATAGGCAGCGACTGCGAGCCAGAGTCACTCACAGAGTTCTTCCTGCTCTCTAAATAAATATGTATAGCACGTCTAGAGGCCTCATACAAGTGCTCGGATCCATTCTTATCGTTAGCTAGAAGAGCTCCTATAGTCGCCACAAGAAGTGGCATGCAAACACGAGCGCTTTCGTTCAGAGGATCTTCGTTTGCTGTCATTGCCATTACCTCCAGCTCCTTAAGTTTTGAAGGGTGAATGAATGGGAAATGAGACAAAAATCTCTCCGTAAAGTTCGCCAAATACAATTCCAATTTCTCATTAGTCGGAATAGTGGGAGACATTATTCCACTGATTGGGTATTTGCCTAATGCCTTGTTAATCATCAGGCGCATGTTTTTCGTGAAAAGAGTAGTGGTGCTGTAAGGACTGGAGCCATTGGCTTTGCTGCTGCCAGGGATGCCTCCAGCCAACTTAGGGCCTAGAAGAGATTCCAAATCTACATTTTGGGTGCCTAGTCCCAATGTATGATTTGGGTTTGCCATGTAACTGTTCACCAGTTTAGGAACACTGGTTGCGCCATTGTGCATTGAAGATGGCGACATGAAAGGGGGTGGAGAAGTAGATTCAATTCCCGAAGATGATACCAGAGGATTGTCGCCATAAAACGAGTACCCGTTAGGTTGAAACTTTGAGCCCATGTCAAAATCCTGAGTAAGTTCGTCGATGTCATTGAGGAAATTGAGATCAAAATTGACCCCCTCAGTGATGGCTGCAGCATACTGAGCATCCTTCATTGTGGCGGTATTTTCAAGGTCAAACATTTCATCTTCCATCTCTTGCTTAATAGGAGAGAGTGGACGATTTATACGTGATTGAAATCCAGTTTTCCCTGACATCATGGACTCTGGAATATCATACATCGTGTATCCATACTCAATGTCATGATTCCCCGATTTAGGCGTTGCCACAGCAGAACCAGTCTGTTTATTGAGGCTATCTACGTGGGACATGAAGGGAGCATTAGCTGATGATGATTCCAATGAATTACTAGAGGTTATGCTGTCTGAGCGAAAGAAATCAGGCACCAAGCCATTTCCAGTATTGGTACCAGTGCCAGAGTTTGTTCCGTTCATGGAATAATCCGGCTTTATTCCAGATTTGCCTCCATTTATTGACATACCAGGTATCGTAGACAAGTTGCTCAACCAGGAGTGTTCATCGACTGCAGTCGCTGGAAGAAGCTGTGGCGTCGAAAACTCGACATTATCGGCGGGATAAGAGTCTTGGTAGTCTACCAGAGCAGTGGCGTAATTTGCTCCCGATTGGGCAGAAAATGAAGCACCTCTATTACGATATGATTTGCGGCGATCAAAGATCTGCCGTTGAAGGTTTTGATCCTTCACTAATGAACTCGAGCGAGACATCTTGTGAGGCGTTGCAGGACCGGACTGAGCATTTTCCTTGGCTCTGAATAAATCCATATTGAAATTAATGGCATCTGGTAATCCTTGCAGCGATAACGATGGCGTTGAGAAGCCAGGAGTTGAAGTCTTTGGCGTGGGTAAATTATACTGGCCATTAGCATTTGAGGATTTTATGCTTTCTAGCTCTTTTTGAGCAGCAGCGTCTTTACCATAAACATCAGAATCATTTGAAGATGAAATACCTGTGCTCTTAATCAGTTTCCGTCGCAATCGGGTAATTGCATCTGAGCAACCGGCGTGGAGTTTCTGAGCGTGACGCAAAAGCAAATCTCGACGAGAGAATTTTCTTTGGCACACACCACAAGTAAAAGGTTTCTCTTTTGTATGAGAACGCTCATGGCGGTGCAAGTGCTCCATTCGGGCAAACGCCCTTGTACAGATTGAGCACACATAGAGTCTAGGTTTTCCCGAGGGAGTAGTGCCGTGAGAGGTCAACTGCTTGGGCAACTCTTTTTTGACAGTCGCATCCGGCGACAGGTCAGTGTCTGCCATGTCGGGGTGCAACAGGAAGTCCATTTGAGTTGTATTAGGGAATTGGATCTGGGACGTCATACGCAGATTAACGAATCCGAAAGAATGAGCTCAATAACAGTGCAGTGCAGTAACAGTGCAATAACAGTGCAGTAACAGTGCAATAAAAACTATTTTGCTCTTAACGATTCCAACCAATTTGAATTTTTTTTTCTTTTTTTGCTTTTTCAAAATCTTCCGTCTTTATGCTTCTGTGGTTCGTGTGTACGAGCCCAATAAATATTTTTGTATGAGGAATAGGGAAAGGACCGAACACAGTACGATACGCTTTGTATGGGGTGGAATAGGACACCCTGGGAGATCAGAATTGGGAGGACGGAGAAAGATACAAGGTGAAATAAATAGCAAGTCTGTGAAGACGGCAATAAATAGGGCGATGGATGCCACGGTTTGAACGTCGCTTTGTTTTTGAAAGTTTACAAATAGTGTTCAACCAGTTACTTGAGGACTCGGCCAGTGAAGAAAAGTCACTCGGGTCTGTTGGAAATTGGGTCAGAAAATGCGGGGGAATGGTGGATGCACAACTGTGCGTGCAAGAGTAGAACGTACTGCAGATAAGGCGTTGGCTATCGCCTACGGGCGACGGGCCGTTCGACCCGTCAATTCCGGCCCGTATTTGAAGAGGGAAATAATATCGGGACTGATGATTCGATTAAAAGATTTTGTTAATAATATTTTTTTTCGGAAAATAAAGCTCAAATTCTTTCTTTTGCATGCTTCATGAGGAATTATTAATAAGTATATCTGGGGTCCGAAACCTGTACATTTGAGGTGTTATATGCAGGTCTTTTTTTAATATGATCTCTTAGTTTTCCAGATGAAAAGCGAAACTTGAAAGAACTCCAAGATCTTGAATTACTGTGATACAGCTCGCATACTTCTGTCTTATCTGTATCCTCTTTTTCCGCTGACACTGGGGTAGATACCCGAGGATTTCGGACTTCCCCAGCTTTTGCAAAGTATATGCAGGGCCCAGTGAGTTTTTACAGTGACGTATGAGTGGACATAAAAGGGAATTTGGCTAGGAAAAGAGTGTGAATTAGTTTTATCCAACTTTGGTATTTTAGAGAAGAATTTGGTAATTTAGAAATGATTTTGGTAATTCAGAAACTAAAATATAATTTGATACAAATTTTGATCAATGGAATTGGAAATTAGCTTTGTTTCGAGCTTCCCGAATTAGTGTATGGGTTGCAAAGTTGCGTATTGAAAGGCCCGAATTAGATGTCGCGGATCTGATGAAAAATTAAGCAGCCGTCAAAATCAGGATTAATTTTACAAAAAATTGAAATTTGGTATGTTTTGATACCCTTTGTATTGACTCTGGGTACGTTATTGCCATAGCTTTCTTACATTCTTCTACCCTACCTTAGAACCTGAGATAGAGAAATTCCAAAAAACTATAAATGAAAATGAGAAGTAATATGCAAGAAGTTCAATAAAATTTAACTGAAATTTCCAAGTTTTTTGTATTTTTTTGTTTGTTTTGACCCCAGAATTTCTATTAGTTGGCTGCAATTACCTGAATCCAATCAAACTCGGGAACCACCAATTAAAATTCAAACTCAAATCAAAAACTAAAAAAAATTACAAAAAACAATTTTTAATCGATTTCGACTAAATTCAAAAACATTTCCTGTTCCCCAGTAATCCAGTATTCCTCCTCCTTTTATTCCAATCTCTAATTCGCATTACACATCCACAGTAATCTCATACATACTCTTCATTAGCACAATGTCAGTCATCGAAATCAAATCAGAAGAACAATTTACAAAGCTAACTAAGGAAGACCCAAAACGCTTGATTGCATTGTACTTCCACACAAGCTGGGCAGCTCCATGTGAGACCATGAACTCTGTCGTGGCTACTTTGGCTCAAGCCAATCCACAAGTAACCTTCTTGTCCCTTGATGCTGACGAACAACAAGATATCAGCGAATTGTTTGAAGTCTCGGCTGTTCCATACATTATCTTAATTCGTAACTCGACCATCTTAAAAGAATTGAGCGGCGTCGACCCTAAGGACTTCATCGCAGCTTTGAAGCAGTTTTCTCCATCTGATGCATCTACTCCATCGGAAAAGACACAAGAGCCCACCCCTGCTGAGACCAAAAAGGAAGAGCCAACGGAGGAAGAACTTAACGAGCGTTTAAAGAAACTTACTTCTGCTGCGCCAGTCATGCTCTTCATGAAGGGTTCTCCATCGGCTCCACAGTGTGGCTTTTCTCGTCAAGTGGTTGCCATTTTGCGTGAAAACCAAGTCAGATTTGGCTTCTTCGATATTTTGAAGGATGACTCCGTTAGACAAGGCTTAAAAACTTTTTCGGACTGGCCCACTTTCCCTCAGTTGTATATAAATGGAGAGTTTCAAGGAGGCTTGGACATCATAAAGGAACTGCTTGAAGAAGATCCTGACTTTTTCAAGAATGCTGTTGGCGAGGAGGCTTAGATATTTTAATATTAAATTATTACATTTGAGTTCTGCTCTGTCGTTGTTTCGATGTATAATTAACCATCCTTAATACTATTTAATAAAGAAACCAAATAAGATCTCGGTGTACGTACTCATAGTTTACCCTGAGACACTAGAAAATTTAGTTCAGGATCATCTTGCATTTCGTCGTCATCATTGCTTAATTCATCATCAATTGTTTGTTGAGTGTTACTCGTTGGGCGTTGTGTTTGTGTCATGGAGAGAAATCTTTCGTCTAGAGTATCATTAAAGTCATCATCGTCATCAGAAAATTCTATCGCATCACTTAAATCGTCTTCCTCGTTTCCTTTTTGCTCATCTTTTTCTTGCAAAATAACTTTGTCAATGTCCTTTCTTAGTTGACCGCCGTAACTATCTTCTGCTTCTTCTTCGTTTTCCATCACGTCAGCAGTGCTCTCTGCAAAAAGCTTTTTAAGCTTTCCTCCAATACGATCGTAACGATCTAATGTAGGGTCATGCTTCATCTTGTATCGAAATGAATTTAAAATTTCAGGCACTAAGTATCCATCGACAAGATTTGCATCATCAAACAGAATCGAAAGAGCTTTTATGTATCTGAGATACATGCAAATATCCTTACGTACTTTGTTTCTCTCTTTAAGCAGCTGGAAGTGTCGAGGGAATTTCATGTGTAAAGCGCTTAGAGGTTTTACTTCGAGATTTCCTAGCTCTGTGCGAGAAACAAGAAGTCCATAATCTTCCAACTCCGGGACGTTCAAAATATGATCTGAAAGACTAAGCGCGTCCGTGATTTTAGCAGCTATAGATATATCGTAGTCCAGTCCATTGAAATTGTGATAGTTTTCTAACAAACCCAACTTAACTAGGGGAATGTTATTGTAATTATCTAAAACATTCTTGATCGAGCTATAAATGGCTGAAAAATTCTCCTCTATTTTATCCGACGAAGAGTATATGATTTTTCCGATCGCATGGAACAATGTGATTTGGGTTTCACGATGGAAACTTGAGCGAATAAGACTCTTGCTACCAGCCCAGAACTCAAGGTTATTAATCAGCGAACGGATATCACCTGACTCGAGCAAAGATTGAAAGAATTCTTTGTTTTGCTTTTGAAAACTGTTTAGCCTTTCTGCTGTAGCTATACGATTAATAGTTTTCGCCATAAATGTTTTGGCCAAAGGAAGAATTTTAACTCTTTGAATACGGTTTTCATAACTAGCAGATTGCAATAGCCCCCGTCCAAGTAAGGTCTCCACCGTTAAGCAATTATCTATATTGTAGGATCGCAAATGGTCACGCTCGATAATGGAATCTAGTTCCGTAAGACAGAGAACCAAAGGGGGCATAGGTAACTCAGAAGGGGTGAAAATCCATTCTTTTATAGCTTTACGGAAATTGAATAATGTTTCGTCATGAAATACGTTGGGGAGGTCCTCCACAAGCACGACAGCAAGATTCAGGCCAACATGGTATCGACATGAGGACAAAAAATCTGCAAATTGTGTCGGACGAGGGCCCTCGTCATTAAATGAATCTATATACTCCACGAATCCTAATGATTGGGATCTTGAATCTAGGATTTCTTGAGCCAAACACTTGACGAGGGTAGACTTGGAGCTTCCGGAGGGACCAGACAAAATTAAAAGACGCGAACTCAGTGTTCCGGAAACCATTGACTCTAATGCTTCACGAACCTCTTTGAGTTTTCTAGGATTGATACAGACGTCCTTGGATTTTGTGGGGGCATACTTGTCAACCCAAGATTGAGTTTCAACTCTAGAACGTTTGAGATGGGTCACAGGTCGAATGAGGTCTTCCAGCACTTCCTCGACTTCATCACTAAGAATGTCACTATCGTCGGCACAATAGATAGCATGTCGCTTGCGTGGCATTAAAGAATCATTGAATGGATCAGTGAGGTATCTAGAGCAAATGCTTGCCTGTATGCTCTCTTCAGTGTAGAGAAAAGATGATACTGCAGATAATCGACATTGGGTTTTGCAGCCAGTAAGGAAAACAGCAAAATATAATCAAAAATAAAGCAGAACTCATCCGCCATAATGTGCATCAACAAATTGATAATTTTCTGGTGCAGAAAAATTGTGATTGGAAGTTTCTGAGTATTCGTTCACAAACACATAATTACTAGAATCAGGTCCAGACCGGCACATCTGCATCTCAAAGTTGAAACTTGTGCTTGGAGTCACATAGGCAGGGCCACAACCGTATTGGGGTCCGCAGAACTGTGACATCACTGGTAGCGAATCTATTGGGATGGCATTGTTGCTATTTACAGGAATAAAGTCCGTTTTGGGCTCTTCTGCCATTTGCGAACTTTCTGGTGTGGTACTGGAAGCCAACGGCAGTCCCGGATTCTGCAATGAGATCTTCATTGCGATTAAACTTGAGTTATCCAAGTGCGCCACGTCGCTTAACAAAACATCATCATAATGAACTTCTAAAAGATCCGAAGCTGATGGGTACAATAACACTGAGAAAGTGTGCTCATCTAAATTGTTCTCTGTAACTACACCTGCAAATAAGTCACCCACATGTTTCTTACCCGGGCCCCTAGCTGCAAATTGAATAAATGAATGCGGTGGAATGGCTTGGCATTTCTCATACAATTGAGGCTCAGAAGAGTTGAGGAAATGGCCTGTTTTTGCACGGTGCATCTTACATAACTTCTCATCATAAGTAAACCCTGAAGAAAGAGCACAAGTAGCATGATAGTGACGGCGACACTTTGGCATCGTGCATGCCAAAGTTGCACCTTGTTGAAGGTCTGCGGGCAAATTTGAATTAGGCACATGACAGAAAGTACATTTTGTGCCACGTTGAGATTTAAGCGCTTTCTCAAGGCCAACAACCACTTCTTTTGCTTTTGTTTTACGAATATCAAGAGGTGGGTTCTGAGATAAAGCACAGAAACGGTGAACTTTAGCGCTGGCACCCTTATCCAGCTCCAAAAGTTGAAACTCCTCATATTTTGTGATGGCTAAGGGAAGAACGTTAGGACATAATTCGCATTGACGAACAAGCGAGTTCACAACCTTTTGCCTTTTACGGCCTGGTCTGGAAGCTTCCACGGGTTTTCTCTCCTCAGTCTTTAATTCAGTATCTGTCCTGGTCTCAATCGACAGGCTGGCGCTCATCAAGGTCTGCGAGTAAGGGATACCCTTGAACTTGCAGTATATTTGTTGGTAATTAATTCCTACCGAATCCTTGATACACTCGCATTTGTGTGCCGTTTTAGCGATTTCGAGCCACTCGTCGAGTGCGAAGTTGACTGACTCAGCTAGGTTAAATCCAAAGTTGAACCCGGCATGGTAGCCGTAAGGATAAGTTATGACAAACTCTCCCTGATTGTGAACTATGCTATTACAAGTAATTCCATTTTTCGCCAAAAATTGGGGAGAGGCTATAAATGTCTTATGACGTAGGAATTCGTGACAGTTTTTATAGTGTTCGTGGAAGATTTCCTTCATGAGGTCGAAAAACCGGCCAGAGTGCTCCTGTGGAATTGAGTACCACTGCTTAGGGGCACCGAAATGTAAATAATTAATCGAGTAGAGATCCTGATCTTCAAGGTGCCACGAGAACGACGCCTTCCATAAGCCAGCGTATAGATATGCATCGTTTACCCCGGGGAGCTTTTCTTCCATCAAGTCAAGCAAATTGGGCAAATGGGCCACATTCCAAGATTTTGTGTTTTCACTGAAAACAGATCCTAGCATATCTGCACCGTACATAGGCTCTGCGTACCCAAGAGACTTCCAGTATAGAGCTTCTAGTTCGGTGCAACGTTCGGGGGTAAATTCAGAAACGTCAATGTTAAAATCTCCATTGAGAATGCGAGAAGCAGCAACAGAGTTTGGGGTCCGGCCCTTAGCTCTCAATTCCATCTTCGAGTCTTTAGGTGCATTCTTGTTCGGCTTTGCAGCCGGTGGAGTGTGGTTAGGCTTACGAGACAATTCTTTCCATTGGTAAATGTTATATTTGCGCTGTTTCTCGACGTTTTGCGAAGAGTAGACGCCCTTTCTTCCCGCGGTGACATTCATGTTCTGCACAATTGGGTTCTTAATTAATATCTTGTCTAGGTTTTCCTTATTGTAGGTTCCCTTAAGCAGTTTAGTCCATTCAACAGGTGGGATGATCTTGACTATCCCACTCTTCATTCCATATTGATTTATTGCCTTATTAAATTTGTAAAAATCCTCAAATTCTTCCATTGTGGGCTCAAATACTGGTACACCATTATTGTAATATTTTGGCTCCACGACCAAATTGGGATCCGCTTTATACCTAGACTCCATTTTGAACATACACAAGGGTGTTTTGGATCAAGGAAATCTTTGGTGGTGGGTATTGTTTCTGGTTTATTAGTGTTCGTTTTAGATCAGTTTTAAGGTCTAATTGGGATCACGAGAGCATCATATACTAGACTCAGGGCTCGTGACGGCTCATCACATGATCTACTGGTGCCAGCCAGGTAACTGTAACAGTATGATTTATTTTTACTGTAAACAATCGAAACTTTAAAAAATATGGTATAATCTCCCATAGGATTTCCATAAAATTATTATCATCAGCTTCGTTTTTTTTTTTCGACCGAGTAGGTGTATTTACTTAGTGTGGAGGTGGAAAAGCCTTGACTGCAGTACGCAGGAGATATACGAAGTGAAGGCGAGTCCCTTTCTCTCTTTGATCTATTCCAGGCACTTATATTCTTCAAAATGGAAAACACCAAGAACCGTAACCCCCTTCAATCGAAAAAGCCTTACCCCAAAAAGGTCAATAAGGAGCAAATTTCCGGTTCTCGCGCCGCAATGGCTTTGTTGCTTACTGGTTTGACTGTGCTATTTGTTGCTGTTGGTTGTTACCACTTATACTGGGCCATTGGTGCATTTTACCACGACCGGTTTGGTTCCACTTTGAACAATGTGGCGGTCATTGTTGGGAGTTTGGCTTTGAATCTCTTTGTTAGCATAAAAACGTTGGTTTTCTTGGAAACACGGTTGTTGAGCGACAATATCGATGCTGACCATAAGAAGTACATATAAGGCCATCAGGGACTGGAGACAACCTGTAGAACCGATGTTTTTGAAGGCCTTTTCAATAAACCAACTTCGACAACTGTGATTTCGTTTTCTTCTTCTGAGTCGGGCACTACATCTTCAGGTAATGTCACTGTCATCTTCCTAAGTGAAAAATTTGGATCTGTCAGCGCCCTAAGACTAATCTGTCCCAAGCATTCGACTCTTTCATACACCCAGGTTTTTTCTTCGGCAAATGAAAGTGAGTTTGATACTTTATTTGGGGTTTTCGTGGGCGAACGTTGTTGGAGTTCAAGTAAGGTACTTTCGTTCGTGCTTTCTTGCTTACCTCTTCGAAAATCAAGGCCGTAATCATTATTCTCTTTCTTATGACGAATAGGAGACGAGTCGATAATAACATCGCTTTGCCAGTCCTGCGACGTATTGATGATTTGGCTTCCAATAGGTGATGAATTGACTCTTTTAACGGATGGACTGTCAATCTGGACTACAGAAGAGGACCTAATGTAATGCTTTTTTGGCTCAATATGATTTGTACGGTTTTCTTCAGTGGGCGCAAATGAAATACTTGTTACGATATCAATAGAGTCCAAAGCTGGGAACTCTTGTCGGGGCGCCACAGTTGTCAGAGGCATTTTGATGGTGTTTGAAGACTCTATTGGCTGCTCCACTAAAGATTGTGAGCTATATAAATCTCTTAAATCTTCAGTCTCATCTTTTTTGGCGACAGGGCTATTTCGACTTTTAGAGGGCCTACTTAGCAGATCCTGCCTATCTTGGCTTTGTGAACTACCCTGGTCGTCGACAAGAATGTCACATCTCAGCAATTCTTGTATCTCAAGCTCACTCAAAGGCTCGGGTTCTGGCTCGGAATTATCAATTGTGCACTCGTTATCTAGTTCCGGGCTAGATGATGTATCTTCTTGTTGCGATGAATCTCGTAGCATCTGAGACAATGTGAAATAAAACGGTTGTTGCGAGGATTCTTCTGGTATATCTATGCTTGTATCATGTAATAATTGCTCTTCGTCTAAATCATATAGCCACTTGAGATCTTCTGTAGTTAGGTCTTCGTTAGGTTGGTTGGAAGCTTGAGACCACAAATTTTGCAGGCAATTTGATTCTTGTAATCCTTGAGAGGCCTCCCGTTCTTTAATAGCCTCTAGACGCTTAGTAATTAGTTTCAAACTTTTTTTCTTTGGTGCAGATAAGTTGGGAAATTTCAATCGTAGAGTATCTAGAATGATGTGCCATTCCTGGCCCGTAAAGAGTGCCTGCTCGCTCTTAATGTTAGATCGAGAGAAAGGGGGCGCAGTCAAGGATTCTAATAATGTTATAAACTCATCTGCGCAATTCTTTTCTCCCTGAAAGTACTTTAAAATATCATGGCTATCAAGTGGCTTCTGGTTAGAGAGCAGGTCTCTGACGAATGCGCTAAGCAGGGTGAGTTTCTTCAGCTGAGTTTTAGTCAGTTTCTTTCGAGGTATTTTGACCTTTTTTTTTACAAAATTAACCTTGTTCTGGATAGGGCTGTTATGAAAACGCTGAAGCTTGGCCACATCGGAGTCCTTCTTCTCTTGAACTTCGTAGCGAGACTGAATTTGTGTAGAGAGGAAATTTAGAGACGATGGCGGGGACGGTGATTTGTTTTGACTGCTTGCCATGCCACTTCATCGGTTTGCTAGTTTAGTGTATCACTTTTCTTGTAAGCTTATATGTGGGGACAGAGACGCGTGTCGATCTGATCAATAATTAAAGACAAAAGTGAATTGAGAACTAAAAGGAACATTTAAGGAAATAAGAAAGTTTTCGCGGTGTAGGCGGTTCCAATCGCTATATGGGTTTACAAAATTCAGTACTTTACGACAATTTTGGGAGTCCCTGTTGCAGGTAGATATCTATGTATTGATAGCAGGCTTAATCTTCCATCCGTTTTCCTTCTTGTTATATATGGCCACGCTTTGAATGGTGTATTTCAAAATGTTCTTGGTATAACTTTTGAACTCCTTCTTTGCTAGTTCGGTGAGTGTACCTATCGTGAAGTCACTGTTCTTTTCAATAAATTTGATAAGCTCTTCCACAACCTTTGGATCCTGGATAGTTGGGCGCTGAACTGAGAGAACGTTTGGAGTTTCTTCTGAACTCTTGATTGGATTGGCGCTTGGTATTGACGCTTCAGCTGACAGTTCCTGAGTCCTCGTGTTCTTCCAATAACTTTTGTACGGATCAATTGGGAAAGAAACATTCACATCCAATGTTTCGTACTTCATTGTATCAAAAATTTGTGATTCAACTGAATTTTCGGTATTCCAAATGCTAGTAGCTTGTAGAGGGCCAGCTATTCCCTTTTTTCGTAGTTCTGAATTGTCGACAAAATCGTCCATGTCATCATCGCCCTCCTCTTCTTCCTCGTCACCATCTTCAAGTTCATCGATGTCCTCTCCTTCATCTTCATCCTGCCAATCTAAATCGGAGTCGTACCCATAATCATAGCCCGTTTGTGTGGTGTCAAGTGGACTGAAATTATTTGCACAAATCTTCAAATGTTCTTGTGAACACCACGTTCCAACAAAGGGCGGTTTTGAATTTTCGTAGAATTGAAGATATTTTATCGGCGGAAGATTCTGGACAAGGTCTAGAACAGCACTCTCAGTCAGATTTGAAGAGTTAAGGGCTTCTACTAGTTGCTGAGATGTCGTGAAATTCAGCGAGGGTTGACTGAATTCAACTTTGAAAATACTATCAAGACTAGGTGCCACACCACTTTTTAGGGCTTCAAAATAGGCATCCATTTGCACAGAGTTTCGTAGTTCGATTGGAGGAGCCATTATGACGTTCTTCTTTTGAAAAAAGGGTAAAAAATCCGCCTCATATGAGTTTAGTTTCGTTTCGGTTTTTAATGGAGAGGTTTTTGTTTGGTCTGCAGCTTTGGGAACTACTTTCAACTCCAGTGACACGGAGAAGAAGCTCGATATACGCATCTGAGAACGTTCCTCTTTTCGGCGCTTCTCTTCATCTTTTTTCTTATTCTCCTCTTCCATTTTTCTCTTCTTTTCCTCTCGCTTTTGCTGTCGTTCTTCTTCCTGCTGCTGTTTCTTTAGAAGTCGTTCTTGTTCCTTCCGTTCCTTCTCCTCCTGCTTTTTTAGCTCCCTATTGAGTGCATCTTGTCGCTTTTTTTCTTCGCGATTGAGTCTTTCTTCTTCCTTCTTGCGTTCTCTTTCCGCTTTTTCGGCTTCTCGCTGCTGGAGCTTAAGTTGGCGCTCTTCTTCCTTAGCTTTCTCTCGATCGAGTCTAGCCTGCTCTCTCTGTGCTTTTCGCTGATTCTGCCTCTCTATTTTAGCGACTTCTTTGGGGTCTAGTGTCATATCAGCACCCTCTGAATTGAGAGTTAGGTGATCGGCTTTATTGTTTAGCTCCACGATATCTGGAGAAGGCAGATTAGGAACAGGCGATGAGGCTAGTAGGGAAACTACTGATTGAGCCTTTAATTCGGAACCAATTCCATTGGGAGTTTGTGAATCAGCGTTTTGAGCGTCAGATTCCATTAAGTGTTGAGTTTGTCTCTTGTGAGTTGATATCTTAAAGTGACTTGTGAACGAGTCGCGTTCCACTTAGAAACAAGACATGTGATGGATTTTGAACAGACGAGAAATTATTAAGTATTTGAATTGAATTTTCGAATTTTATTTTAATTTCTGTTACTATTTAGTCAATTAATTGTTTTTTTGCTTTGCTGTTATAGAGAATAACGAGACAAATGTCACGACACGTCTAATTTTCGCTTGTTACAAGCCTTGCACTTGATCAATGGCTATAATAATTTACATATCAGTTCAATAATAAGGAAAAGAAAACTCTTTTGTGTCATTATATTCATTTGGCTTGTGGCAGTGTGTAGAATAGGTTGTGGTGATTTATCAGAAACAACCAAATACGATTTGAGGTATATGCAATTAAAATGGTCCAATTGCACTCAACTCCAAAAAATTGAAATGTTGTTTTTCTTTTTTTTTTTTTTTTTGGTGGCTGAAGCCATCTATATTGTGATTCATTGCAGATCATCAAATCAAGATCTTGAACTTAAAAAAGCATTTATTATGATTTCATTTTAAATTTCTGAATTGAATATTTCTGGCATAATTATATTAAAATAATAAACGTATATGTGTCAGGCTCATCGGAGGTAATACGTGGAGTTATATAGATTAACAGGCACCTTATCCACATACTCTATCTTCATTTGCAATTTAATCATGTCTATGCCTGGATCATTCCCTGAACCATTCCGCCATAGGCAGCGAATGAGCTCCGCTCTTAATTCTGACTCGACTCTACGAGAAGTTGACTTCGTTGCAAAAAAAGAGCTTACGTCCAAAACTGACAGCCAAAAGTCGCTTATCGTAGCACTCAACACAACTACATACTTCCTAATAGGCTACCAATTCCTACGCTATACACACAGTGCATGCTTGCCACCATCTATCGTGCACGTCTTAATTCAATTTGCTCTTCAGCCTTGGAGAGCCACCATTGCTTCGGATCGGGATCTCTTTGCAGAGCAATTGGATATTCAAGAGCAGATGTTTGCCCTCCAGGCACGCCCATTCAATCGTCTAGATGCGGCACGAGTGCTTTTGAAGCAGACGTGTCTTTTGGTATACTATTCATTTCTAGCGTCTTTCACGTATCATATCCTCTTCTACATCTTTTGGGTTAGACCTGTGGCCCTAAGTGGAAAACTTGAAGGTTTGGAGCATGGCAGCTGGTTTGGACTATCGTTCATTGGCGAGTCTATTAACATCTCGATTCTGTCTTCTGATATGCTCCTTATCCAACTCTGGAAGTTGGAGTTGGGACAGGTGCTCCTTTTAGATCTTGCCATATTATTGTTGCAACTTACAATTTACCAATGCATCTTCCTCCAATCAACATTGTCGCCAATTGGCATCAGACTAAGTGAACCTGAAGCATTTATTCTTCCTGGAGAACCTGGTGTTCCCGCAAAAAGATTGGTGTTTCCTAGCTTGATTCAGATCAAACTATATGAAACATTCAGTAAGGACTCCTTCGTTCGTAATGCAAATAATTAACTGTTACATGAGCAAACTGATTATAGATCACTCTGTCATAATTAAATTCTACAATGTATTAAAAGAACTTATCTTTTTTTGTTTAAGCATGTCCTCATCTGCTCCGGCACAATGGATTCAAACTCTTACACTTTGCAAAGATAAATTAGAAAGGCCCTGTATTGTAGCACCATAAAAAGACAAAGGTGACATAATTAGTTTGAGTTTTCAATACATTTGAATCTTGAACATCTTTTGTCTCATTTTGATGAGATATGTCGACACTTTAAGACATCTATACCCAAAGCCTCCATTTTTCCTACCCCAGCCCTATCGACTCTTTCGCTGGCCAATTCATCACCAATATAGTGGGAAATCAATCGATGCAGAGGTTTTGTTTAGCCAAGCTTTGGGATTGAAATCAAAAGCATGTGGTCCAAGACTTTGGAGGAACCTCACTCCTGAAAAGAAGCAGTTCTTTCAATTTCCTCCGGAGTTGATGTTGCGCCAAAATGAAAGAGTTCAAAGAGGTTACGAGACGGTTTCAGCTAGTAGAAGCGATGAAAACCCATACTACGATCTGAATTTGTACCCCTGGGAGATTATTAAGGATAAGCTTAGAAAACGCATTACACTTGGTTCAGACGTCTACGATTGGCTTATCCAAGAAGCCATTCTGTGCTCTTTAAAAGATGTAAGCCCCGGGAATCTTTCTTTTGGTGAAGCTACAATCAATGGGTGGGATATTGTAGAATATTGGGCTTTACCTGAAAGGATACGTTCAAAGTACCACAAGCAATATGTTCAAAAGAATGAATATGTTCTGCACAGAGATTCTGTTTATGTGTCACGTAGTCTTGTGGAGAAAACTGCTTTCAATGTCTTTTTCAAGGAAAGAGTTGGAAGCTTAAAAGAGTTGTCGCTTTCTCAAAAGCAAAAGGCTGCCAGTTCGGAGTGGAAGAAAATGCTGCCTACAGAAAAAGCTAATTATGGATATAAAAGAATATCTCCCTTAAGACGAGATCTAAGAGAGTTTAATTTGGAGCAGCAGACCTCTCTAGTCATGGACTACATTTTCAAGTATGGAACGGTGGAGAACATGGCGAGAGACTGGAGGGAATGGAGAGATGAAGCTGTTGGAGATCTCATTTATCTTGATAGAATGTATTCACAGAAGATTGTCATGAGTGATAAAAACTACAATTTAACGTTTCTTGACAAAGTGCCCGAATCATTAGAGGACATTTACAAAGCAGGCTCTCAGTAAGAAAATTCTTATTGAAATACTTGTTTCTGTTTACACTTATATACTAATTCCGGGTGTCTTTTCAATAACAATAACTAACGGTTACCTTTTGTAGACTGGCTGCAAAAAATTGATGTGTAGAAAAGTGTCACGAAAAGATGAATCTAACCGGATCAAAAAAATTGAAAATGTCCGAAAGCAATTCTTACGATGAAATTAAACAGCCTCGTTTAATTTTTGGAAGAAGCCCGATTGACTTTTGAGCCTTGAGTACGCGTAGCCCATGTATGTTTTCTTTGTATCCTCTACGCGTCCATCGTTACCTACATTTTTCATTCACAAATATTTTCACAATGTCCGAACAAAAGAAAACCAAACTTGCTGACCAACTTAAAGTCTTTCTCAGATCTGAAAAGGCTACAACTCCCACAAAGGGATCTGCTCTCGCGGCAGGTTACGATCTCTATGCATCTGAAAACGCAGTCATTCCAGCCCAGGGTCAAGGACTTGTGGCTACTGATATCTCAATCATCGTTCCAGTTGGAACATATGGCCGTGTTGCTCCAAGATCCGGGCTTGCTGTGAAGCACGGAATCTCTACTGGTGCTGGTGTCATAGATGCTGATTACAGAGGTGAGGTCAAGATTGTTCTTTTTAACCACTCCACCAAGGACTTTGAGATCAAGTCTGGGGACAGGATTGCTCAATTGGTTTTGGAGAAGATCATTAACGCTGACATTGTTGAAATTACAAAGGAAGAATTGGACACCACCGACAGAGGTGAGGGAGGCTTTGGCTCTACTGGCACTAACTAACTCCACTCAATTAGCTAAAAAAAATTAGCAAATGAATGAAGGGACAGATGTGAATATAATTTATAGACCTCGACCAAAAATAGATGTTATACGTATTATAATTCGTTGCAATATGTAAAGAGGATTCTTCTCAGTAGAGACATGTAATAAATATATGATTCAACCTATATCCAAACATCATTTGTCTCTCGGCTTCAGCATGAGTAAGGCTTAGGGCAAACTTTGCTTGAATATTTGATTTACAGTGTTGATTTTCTTTTTTCAGAGTACAAGTTTTTGCGTTCTTGCGTTCTTTCTTTTTCCTTGTTAACGTCGCCGGGTTGTAAGAAAGGTTCAATCCTAAGCTTTAGTATGTTCAGTTTTCTTTTCTGGAGCTTCGTACTCCTTCTTAGGCTCATCCTCCTTCTTTGGTTCCACCTCTCTCTTTGGTTCCACTGGGTCTGATTCAACCTTCATACCATCAGAAGAAGTCTCTTCGTATTCGTCAAGCTTAATCTCATCCTTGATCTGGTTAACGGTATCTTTCTCCCTGATATTCTCTTCTTGGATTAATTCTTCTTGCTCCTTCAAGATGTCCAACTTCAACTTGGCATCATGAGCCAACTCCAATTTGGCAACATTATAAATTTCGTCAGGAATAGACGACAAGACAGCCAACAAGGCGTCGTAATACGTCTCAATTCCTTGGTTGTGTTCACCGTAGGTGTAGACGGAGGAAAGAATCAAAAGAGTTGAAGGAATTTTTTGTCTGAGTCTCAAATCCAACCAGGTTTCCAAATCCTCTCTCAAACGAGCAGGCGAAACATCCTGAGTCTTGATACCTCTTTGGGAACATGCAGTTTGCAATTCTGGAACAGTCAAGGAGTCAACGCCCTCGTAATCAATGGCCTTGTCATCCTTAATAATGGTTAATAAACGGTGTCTGATCTGATAACGCAAGATGGCGTCTGTACCAAATGGTCTGAGAGACATGTATTTGGCCATTGCCACCAACTGGTTTCTAGATAAGTTATCTAAGACTTGGTCGTTCTTAAACATTTGAGCGACTTGAATAAGGTGCTCTTTAGAAGGGGTTTGACCATTGGAAATGATGTCAAAGAAAGAAACGAAAGCTTGCTTTTCCTTTTCGGAAATCTTCTTGGACAATTTAAGGCCCTCCTCGTCTAAAGTTTTTTGGATGAAGTTAGAAGCAGCTTTACGGTTCAGTAATAACTTAGCGCGCTTCTTCTTGGCATCAGAAGATGATTCGTAAGTGGATGGTAATAAACCGGGGAAGAGCTTAAGTGCTACTGGTAGAAGAAGCTCGGCGAATGGGATGAGAATGAACATGGAGAAAGGAACCAAGCGGACAACATCACCAAGTGTACGTTGCAATTGATTAGATTCTCTACGGGACAAAGCGTAACCAGAGAGGATCTTGATTATAAGCTTTGTGGAAACCTTTATTTCGTAACCTAACAACTTCGTGCCCAGCCATATGTGCTTAGCGCCATCCACTATCTTTGTCATCAATCCGGGCTTGGCTGCAGGTGTTTCTGTGGAAGTTGTGGTCAAACTTGTGCTAGGAGCGTCATCTTTACGAATTAGTTCTGTTGTGCCGGGTTTGGCTGTCTCCTCAGCCTTGTCTTTGGTGGAGTAGAGTCGGGATGATCTCCCAAGAGCTGGGATTAGAACCGCAGAATGTATCGGAATACGACGCACTGCAGTCATAGACGAGCGAAGCATTACGCTGCGAACTAAAACCTGAGAAGCCATTATAGGATTTGAAGGAGCTGAGTTCGGGTTTTGCCTGCTAACAAATTAGAAGTGGTCGAAATTCTAGCCACCTTGTCATGTGGAGAAGGTCACGTGTTGGCCATTGATTTGGGAGGCGGTAGCGTTGACATTTTATCCGGAATGGAAATTTGCCGAAAGGGATATAAATCAGTTTTGTTTTTTATCTTGTATTGAATATGGAGATTGATTTAGTTTCGAAATTGCTTGGTTATTAGTACGCTAGTGGTTCTGTTAGCATGTTCCTACTTCACCGAGGACCATTTTGATATCATAGTGTTCGGAGCCTCGTAACTCCGAGACAAATGTGAATAAAACTTGTTTTACAAAGGAGCGTATTTAAAATCTTATTTTCATGTAAATTAATCGCATTCTCATGAAATTTTCCGTTCGTATTAATTCGTGTTTGGGCTAAGAGAGAAAAGAGATTCATAGGAAGACGAAAGAACTACTATGTTGAAAATTGGTGACCTTCAGTCGCAGAATTTCTAGTTCTTCTAAATTCAGAACCGAAATGAATGGCTAATAGCCCAGCCATTCGTATCTATCTAGAGACAATTAGTCCTAGTCGTCGGTGTTAATAGGTTGGCTCTTGGCCAGGCTTCCGCTGAGTCCCACAAGTACAATTTTCTCAATAACAGTGTGGCTGTCTTCATCGTCACCGTCTACAAAGATGTTCAAAGTTTGGACACTTTGAAATCTAACGTATTTCAATTTGACTTCGAACCAGCCAGATGCCTCTACTGACTCGATCAGTGTGACGTTTTGTGCGTTCAGGTCACCAGATGCGTCGTCAAAGGATAGAATACTAGGTTTATTAGCCCATACCTTTACGATGGAAGGCAACTGAGTCTCATTTTCAATTTCATCTTCATCCAACTCAAAAAACTTGTTATGCTTTGGTTTCCTTAGCTTCAAGAGAATAGAGTGTACTTTACTGATATTGTTGAGTTGAACGAAAAACAACCCTTGAGAATCGGCATCAGTGTAGACAGCGCAATTGCCCTTTGCGTCCAGACGTAAGACATTTTTTATGTCGGTATTATTTTTGTCCAAAGACATGCAGTTTAAGGCCACTGAATCACCAAAGTGAATTGTGTCGTTGAGTATCTCGAACCCATTTGGAAGATACTCCTTCACCTCTTTATATACTGACGACAGACTCAAGGAGCTTCTTTCTCCGACGGTAGTATCATTTTTTGCTTTTTCGGCAAAGTTATTTAACTTCTCTGGCAATTGGTTGGGAATGTTACTTGTGAGTCGTTCAACCTCTTTCTTCAGCTCAAGGAAGATGAACGTAGGAATACTTTGGACCTCATATTGGTTGCACACGTCTGGAACAGTATCTGTGTCCACGCGAACAAACTCAAGTTTCCTGTACTCTGGTTTCTGGTAAAGTTCATTTACAAAGGGCTTGATGGCGTTGCAGGGGCCACACCAGGTGGCAGTAAAGTTAACTATAAGGTACTTGTTCTTCTCAATGGTTTGATTCCAGTCATCCCGGTCCTTGATGTATCTCATCTCACGCATGGTAAATATTTATTACGTTTGACGGGGTGAACTCGAAGTTTTAAGAGTGGATCTTGGGATATGAAACAGGCCTGCATTGTTGTAATTTTTGAAGTACGTAAATAATAATGGCTAAAACGTATTGACTATTCTATGAGGAATTTTTGAAAGAATGAAATTAATTGAAGAATTGAAGAATTAGGAAGTTGAAGTCAATTATTTGATTTAAATTTCAATACATTTTTGACATCTCAATATCTTGGAGTTTCATCGAAATTACGTAATTACCATCACTTTTACAAAACATATTACAAAATTGTCAAAGTTACATTAATGAAATTTCAAATTAAATTTCTCAAATCATCTGGAATTAATTCAAGATTATGTTTTATGGGAAAAGATTGTTACCTCAAATCTTGTTTCAATTCGGATATGTGATGTCTCTCGTTTACTCACATTATCTTTCATACTCTTATCAACTTACTGACACAGTCCTTACACTTATCCCAGACAGCCAACGGCAATCACAGAATAAATATTCATTTGTATATTCTAGCCTACCATAAGTTGAGCTCAATATTCTTGAGCTAAGACACTGATTAGTTGCTTATCTATCAAAAAAGTACCCCACGTTTGTTCACAGATAACACTTTAACAGACTTTGACGAACCATGCAATGCCATTCGAAATACTAAAAAGGGCCAGCATACCGTCATTTGACCTGCCCGATGATCAAATCCCTCCCATAGGCGACAAACCTGGTATTTTTCCCAGTGCCAACGGTTTCAAGGGCCGTTCAAGAAGTCGGCGAGATAGTAGCTTGCGAGCTCTTCGAATCAAAAAAACACCTACTCAATCGGGTTTTCTGTTTACTGTGGACCTACCGGATGGTGATACAGGAAAAGATAGCGCCGAAGCTTCTAATGATGATGACAAAAGCTCCCCCGACCTCAATGGCAAAGAAGCTGCTAGAGGACAACGTTTTGCAAATATATTTATTAATTCTGCCAAAAATATTAGCGCAAAATATAACGTCCTCGATAAACCGGAGGCTATAGATAACAGTGATTCTGTGAAGTTGTCATCGCAGAAAAAAATCCGAGTGTCCCGTGCTTCTCGAAATAGAGCAGAGCTCGTGAAAGCCACTTTCGAAATGAAATATCACTGTATTGTTATGTGTTTGGAAGTTTCAGATTCGGAGAACCTACATCCGGGTGTTGAAGGTGTATTCAACCCTCTTCAGGTGATTCGTAATAGAATTGTGCGGCAGAAATTGGAGCATCATAGTCCATCGACCTATCGCACACTCCCATTGGCCTGCAATGCCTTTTCATCGCATTCTTCTGGTGCAAAAAGCTGGTCCATGGTATGGGGAATTGAATTGAACGACTTCGTGGCAGATTTTGGCTGGAGACAAATCCACTGGAACTTACTTCGAAATTCGAAGGGCGAGTTATGGTATCCGGATAAATCATCAAAACACACAAAATCAAAAAATTCGCTGACTAACTTACTTGATAAGCTCTGGGATGATAAGGATACGGATAGTTTACTTAAAGCCGAAGATATTATACTGGAAGTGCCTATAATGACTCGGCGCAAAAAGACCAGAGCCACAAAAAGAATCAGGAACAATATTAAAGACAAGGCCAAGAGATTTTATGGAAGTGGTAGCGCCGGTAGTTCTATCCTTGACCAAGATTGGACTGCAGAAAACAGTTCTGCCACTAACCACAGACTGTCTTCATTGGAAAGCCTCTCGCGAGTTAAAATTGATCGTGTAGGTCGCAGACTATCAAACGATGCCTCAAGTCAATCACAGGGGCTTAGTCGTAGACGGAGTAGCGAAGGATATGGAACATTCAGCAGCGAGGGAGAACCATCATCAGAGGCAGATCAAAAGAGAGTTGTTCCTAAAATTATAGTTAACGATATTTATTCGAGTCCGGTTCAAAATGCCCGAGAGCAAACTATTCATTCCCCGCTATTAAATTCTGAAGATCCATTGACAAAACATTTACCCGAGCTTGGGTCAATTAATGACGTATCCTTTTCACAAGTTCATTTGCAGAGATCTCCGGTATTAAATTTGGATAATTTGGAAGATGAGGAGGAAATAGAAAACGCAAATCATGAGGAAATGGTTGAGAAGGGAATACCAGAGAAAGCACGTCAGTACGACTGTCTTGCCTTATTGAACAACGAAGAGCGTTTCCTTGAAGGAGTCACGTTTGTATCATCGTACTATCTCGAGTCTGTCTATCCTAAACTTCTAGAGTCTGCTGAAAAAAACACTGCAAAACTACATGACACCGTCATTAAAGGGCTTCTTCACTCAGCTGTTCGCATCAACGATGAATATCTTCCCGCACAGGAAAATTTATACAGAGCGTTTCTTGATGAAGCAAACACTTTAATTCATCTTTCTAACGATAAGCATGCCGTGCGCATTGACAACCTTTTAACTGCTACGGATAGATCTTATAACGAGCTAAACACAACGTTGCTGATGGATTTAAAAAAAGTGGGCGAGCAGTTGGATAAACTAAATCTGAAATTTTTTGGGAATTCCGTTACCACTGTTTTGAAAGACGCTCAGGGTAACGTATTAACCAACGCTCTGCAATACGCAACGCTTTACTTCATTCTCGAAAACTTAATTGTTGTTGTCTTGCGACTAGTTTGGATTGTTGCAAACATTTCTAAAGTATTTTGGATTTTCTCCAAAAGTATTTTCTTCGTGATTTCCAGTATTTGGAGGTTTTTCTCCTAGAATGCGTGTACATAAGCTTACAACTGAGTCCCCATTTCTGCCCCAGACTCTGTGATACTAGAACGCAAGTCTGATAATAGTAGTTCAACATTGAAATTTCTATTCAATTTATATTCGAGCTATGCAACCCAAATCTGTAATACTACTAAGTATGTTTAATTTCTGTTCGACTCTGTTTTTTTTATTACTAACGAGCAGGGCGATTAGATACCATCATTGAGCTGATTCTAGAAAAATTCGAGGAACTGTTTGACAAAACAATTATACTGGGCAGGTCCAAGGAATTATTGGCTGTGGAAAATATAACTTTAGAATCAGATACTCTAACCATTATCCGCTTGTGCAAGGATCTTTTGGCAATAACTAGAGGGCTTCGAGAAACTTGGTGTTTGGGAACAATGAAAGTGACAGAGCAGCAACTGGAAGAGGTAAGTGAAACTGAAATCAAAAAGGTTTACGATGACTTTAATCAACTTATGAATCGGATTGCTGAACTAGGTAAACTGGCCGCATAGACTCAACCATCACTTACCAACTCACGACACCTTTTTATGAGAATCTAGCCACAACTTTCATTTCCGAGCTTCTGCTCATGGAAGCTAATGCGTATATAAAAGTTCAATTTAATGATACAATTTAAGAAAAAAATTAATTATCAAAGTAAAGAAGTATCTCTTCTATCGTTATTCATTACATTATTAACTACTTCATTGGACTGGCCGGCCGTGTCCCAACTCTACTTCCCACTCTACTTCCTGCCCCGCTCTCTCCGGCTTTCTTAGGCTCATCTTTGTGCTCTTCAAACATGTTGACGAATTTTTGAACCTTACCTATCTTAATGAACTTGAATTTTTTGTCTTCTTTGATATACTTGGGGATCTCAGGAGACAGGTTTCTGAACGCGTACTCTAAACCATGTTTCTCGTCATGATCAACAAACGATAGAGATGGCTTTTTAGGTAAAGATGCATGGTCTCCACTCAGACTGCTAAAAATTGGTTTGTGAGGTTTGACAGGCGACAAGTCCAAGTCACCAACGACCTCATCTAGCTCGTCTTCTGAGTCATCTTGGCAACTGATTATTGGTTCGACCATTGGGCTCACTGGTAGCTCTTGAAATGGTGCCGCGAGCCTTTCGGGTTCAGGCGTTTGCGAGTCAAGCTCATTAATATCTACATTGTTCATGAGGTCGAGCACAGATCGGGAGCTGTTCTCTTGATTGTCCAGGTCCAATATAGCAGCAAGATCAATACAGGGAAGGCTATCTCTTGAAAACAGCCGATCAAGTTCATCGTCCTCGTGGAGAGTACCCTTTGCACTATCATCAGAGGGAAGTATACGAAGCTCATCATCCGAAGCATCGAAGTCCGTGTCTTCCGAAAAAATGAGTTGTTTCTCAATACGATAACTAACATCAATATCCGAAAGCGAAACATCAACCAGTTGATTTGGATCTAGGTTGATAGAACTATATACATCCTCCAAATCGGAAGTCTTTTCCACGGGTGGCAGGTTCTGTAAAATTGTAGCGGGGTTAGTGATATGAAGAGTGAAGTCCGCGAGTTTGTTTAATTCGGATATAAGCTTTCTACGCACATAGTTCTCAACGTAAAGAACTATTAGCGGATCGCAATCATGTAGTGCCTCAAAACTGGCATCCTCCTCAAACACAAGTGTGATTTCATTATTGTTTGCCATATCAATGGTGAATGATGCAACAGTCAAAGAAAAACTCACAACAAATGTCTCATGGGCAGTGCGCATCGCTAGGATAGATTGCCATACCTCTGGGAATTGGGTAACCGACCGAAATGGGTGTTTCAGGGGCGCCTTTGTCCGAGCAACATATATTAGATTCTTCCTTACCAATTCAGACGGAGTAAGCTTGGAGTTACGTAGAAGTAACCCATTGAGTTCTAGAGTGATTTCAAAAGATTGTATGCTAGCAGCTAGATTGACAACCTTGCGTTTCGTGCCAACCAGGAAGAGATGCAACGAAGAGACGCATTCGGTGACTTTGTGCGGGATATCAGACAGAAAAATGAAGTTGGGCCGATCTCTGTCTTTGGCCGGATTCCTATGGTGGTAGAAGCTGGGCATTTGTGTCACTGTGGCTGTCATTATAGGGAAGTCAGGGTTTGTTTGGGAGATTGGAGTGGTGAATTGGAGCCTAGGGTTGATGCAGTCCAGTGCGTGTTTATGTCGGAGCGAAAGTAAGTATTCAAGATCAGATAAAGGATGAATTTCTAGTTTTCCGCGTATGTGGAAGAATATCACTGTGATTATATTTGATAAAAGAAGAAATTGAAGGATCTGCAGCATTCTGCCAATTTTTCTTCAAAATCATTCTGTCTTGTAATACTTTAACTCTTAATGCCATGATACAGCTATCTGCAGGAACCAAGGGTTTATGTTAACATGACGCGCGGTAGAGATAAAGCCGATTGGGGCTATTTGAATAACATAAAGAAAGGACCAATATTGATCATAGGCCACATAATAATTATTTGAATTTATTTTAATTTATTTTAATTTATTTTAATTTATTTTAATTTATTTTAATTTATTTTAATTTATTTTAATTTATTTTAATTTATTTTAATTTATTTGAACTAATTTGAATCTATGTAAATCTATTTGAATTTATTTGAATTTATTTGAATTTATTTGAATTTATTTGAACTTATTTGAATTTATTTGAACTAATTTGAATCTATTTGAATCTATTTGAATTTATTTGAACTTCCTTAAATTAATAAGAATAATATTTAAGGGACTATTTGATTTTGGGTGCTAACTCGAAGGAACAGTCTTGCCAATCTGCGATTATAAAGTTTGGTAAAAGTCTTACCACGCAAAATTAGATCGACTTTCATTCAAAAAATCTACTTTGTCTCAGAGTTCAAGACTTTTAAAAATTCCAGGTTTTTTTTGTCGCTTTAATTTGAGGACGGAATCTTTATAGAAGAGAAGTCTGGATACTCCAATGTCAACGATGCTATGTCTTGCGGATAAATTAAAGACCAATGTGTCCATAAATTTTGTACATGGAGAAAATATTTGAATTAACTTCGCTTTTGATATCTACACAGCTGGCTTAGTGTGTACTGGAATTATCTCTGAATCACCCATGTTCGGTTTTAGTAAGGTATTTCATTTGGAAAAGAACTCAATTTGTACCCCACGGAACAGAGCGAAACTAAGATAGGACGGATACCACAAGGGACTTCCGGCAGAAATTTGAAGAAGGTGAATGATTCAAATGTGATCGATTTGTACACTTGAGAGCCACAATTACATTAACAAAATGGTATACAAAATCTCTAAACAAAAAGAAGCAACGGACTCAAAAGGAGACCGAGAGTCAAATGAAGCTGGGTAGCCATATTCGTCACTTGTGTGCTTACGGCAATCGGCGAAGTTCCCGAAACCTTTGAAGCCGTGGAGGTCTGCAAACTTGTTGATGAAGATCTAGTAGAGAGACCGGAGGCATTATAAGCAGAACTCCTTGCTATGGTAGGAGCATTGGATGCGGACGAAATGGAAAAACAACCAGAAAGTGTAACGGTGCCAGCGGAAACAGCAGTAGAATAGGGAGAACACCCGTTCATGTTGCAAGATGTAACCGTTACTACGGTATTTAAAGAATTGTAGGTCACTAGGTTTGTTACCACTGGCAAGGTTACTTTACAAGCCTTTGTTTTGCACCATGTTATCGTTAACATCGAGGATCTGGAACTTGCGTAATTCCCAGTGGCTGTGTTAAGAGAATAAGATGAAGTCAGAAGGGAAGAACTGAAACTAGCAGAAATCTCAGTGGCCATGCTAAAGGTATAAGATGAAGTCAGAACAGGAGAACTTAAACTAGCAGAGATCTCAGAGGCCGTGCTAAAGGTATTAAATGAATTCAGATGGAAAGAGCTTTTCTCGTCCTTGGTTTTAAAAGAACTACGGATGTTGTTCGAGGCCATTGCCGATTTTGCACCGGTATTGGAACCAAATGAAGAAAAAGTGCTATCAAAAGTATCAGAACTGGTTTCATAGGAAGTCGAATTTTGGGAATTGAAACTACTCATGTAAGATTCGGCTTTTAAGCTTGAAATTGGCTCAGGTAGAGTTGCTTGATGCACGGTCTCGATGTTTCTGTACTCAAGAAGAGATGTGAATTGAGAGCTACTACCTGAGGTCGAAATGAGCGCAACAACGGTTGGTATACTCAAGTCAAGGACACCTTGGGTGGCACGTTTGGTTAACTGCAGATATTTCAAAAATCCGAAAACACTGAACGAGCCCTCTAATCCAGAGCTTTTTGAAATCCAATTATCGTCAAAGGTAATCTGAAAAATGTTCGTGTTGTCGGCAGTCACGTCGCCCACAATGTTGTTATATACATCAGTTATTTTAAAAGAAGGCTGGTAACCATAAAATGCTCCAGGAATCGAAAAATTTGCAAATGCTCCTTGCGGAAGTTTGCCTTCATGACTTAATCTAATTTCAGCCTGAATTGCATCTCCTTTATACGCTATCAGCGAATGGGTAATGTAATCCGTTATTATTATATTGGAAATTACATCAATATTACCTTGTTTAGCCAAACCTAATGGTGCAGAGGTCTGAGTTGGTAGAACATCGACTGTGTTCAGTCCAGTGTTGGTAGCATGCGAAGTATTGTTAAAATACCCCGATGTAAACAGGTTCATTGTAGAGAAACCAATTGGCTTATCAGTGAGGATTGGAACCATGATAGTCGTATCGCTTTCAATTGGGGCAGTATCAGTAGGAGAATTCGAGCTGACTGCTGGTGGATTCGTGTCTGTTGAGCTTACAGTGACCGATCCATTGACTGAACTGGTGCTGTCTTCACTAGAATTAGTTGAGTAAGTGCCCGTTTCAACAGAGCTTGAGGAGACACTAAGAGTAGAGAAAGCCAAGATATCTGTTGTCAAGCTTGAAATGGGAACCGCGCCAGAGACCGACTTTAAAGAAGTGGCTAATGTTAGAGCAGACACATCGCTCGAATTTGTGCTCAAAGAAGAAATCAGAGCAGAAACGTTGCTCAGGCTTGTACTCAAGATAGATGTCAGAGCAGAGTCACTCAGACTTGTGCTCAAAGAAGAAATCAGAACAGAAACGTTGCTCAGGCTTGTACTCAATGAAGATATCAGAAGTGTTTTTGTAGAAAAAGTCCCGGAACTATTCAGCGAAGAAGAAGATAACGTGGCACTCAGAACAGAGAGCCCAGAACTGTTCAGCGAAGAAATGAGCTTTGTGATCGAAAAAGGTACATTCACGAAAACAGTGTTTGTAGCAAGATTAGGGCCCCAAATGGTAGAAGTGGAAGTCAACAGATCGGCCCAAGTTGACGTGGTCGTAGTCCATGCTTGTGGTACAAATTTCACAAGGGTATTGGTTTGTCCTGGGCTGCCTGTAATCGTTGATTCAGTCGATGCCAGACCGGCCCAATATGATGTGACGGTTACTGTTGGCGTCGGGATGTCAATGATGGCAATGTTGGAGGCCAGGCTTAAACCCCAAAGAGTCGAAGTGGAAGTCAACAGATCGGCCCAAGTTGACGTGGTCGTAGTTCAAGTTTGTGGTGCCAATTTAACAAGGGTGTTGCTTTGTCCTGAATTGCCTATGACCGTTGATTCAGATGATACCAGACCAGTCCAAAACGCTGTGACGGTCACTGTAGGAGTCGGGACTTCTACAGCGACAATAATCGCTGTAGACTGAACCAGGGTAGTTGTTGAAGTGAAACTCGATCCCCAGGTCACAGTGGTTGTAGACCTAGGCAAAGGTTCGAGTCTCAATGCCGTAACGAGGTATCCGACATTCCAACGAATGGAAGTTGTCGTATAAGTTTGGATCCATTTTGAAGTGATCACTGCAGTCAGCTGCAAAAGAGTTGCAAAAGTTGCGGGTTTCAGATTACATGGAGCAGATAGAGAGTTTGGTGACGACGCGGCATATCGAATCGATCCAGTGGAATCAAGTTGAAATAGATTGTGATTGTAATTAGCCCCGACTATAATATTGAACGTGGTGTTTATAATAGTGGTAACATAAAGGATCCCTAGTACAGCATCGTAGGAGATTCCCTGGACATATGTTTGGCCATTTATGTCTGCAACTTGGATAACGTTGTTGCCGCCAAATCCTTGTACTTGAAACAGGGCACCATCGACGACACTGGTGATTTGAAACAAATTATTCCCGCTTTGGTCCAAAAAAGCAAAGTTTTGAGCAGTGGATCCTCCACTCGTGGACATAGCAGCTCCATTTGAGAGTACAACACAGCCAGTTCCATTAACAACTTGCAGTGACAACCATAAACTATTACTTAACCAAATGGTACCAGAATTGACAAAGCTTTGTGAACTTGAAGACATTGCAACGAATTTGCATCCGAAAGTGCAATCATTCCCGTATTTGAAAAAATATTACTGTTAATAGTAACACCAGAATTGGCATTTGTATAAGACATTATAACAGTTCCAGAATTCAGAAAATTTCCGGAATTACAGTTTAGTTTGTAAGTAGCTGTTCCATTGTCTGTTCCATAAAGCAGCCCCGTGATTTCCATATCTGTGCAAGTTAGTGAGGTATCTTTGTAGCCAATTGGCGACATGGCGACATGGCGACAAGACCGCTTATGATCATCTGATTTGCACTCTGTTGACATCATACATATATGAGTCAAAGGTGGATGACCATTTGAATATTGCTGCGTTCATCACGTAGCCTTTTAATGCACCATAGTAGAAGAATTTTTGATAGGCTGCAGAGACGAGTAATACTTTACATGAGAGAAGTGTCAAAAGGATTCCTTAACTAAAACGCATGATATAATCCCTAAATTTACAAAAAAATACTGAATAGCTTCAGCCTAATCTTAAGGCTTCTAAATGGATTTTCCAATTGCAAAAGGCGCCCGAGCTTGTCCCAGCTTGAAGTCCCAAGAAGGATATCCTGTATGTATATACGAGGCTAATAAAGGCTCCTAACCGACCGGAGATAATTCAAAGGTCACCTGGGGTAGCCTTCCAGATGTATAAGAAGATGAAACGAAATATGAGATTGATGAAATTACATGAAATGCCTTGCTTTGATATGTATCTTAGTTTGATTTACATTCTAAATCAAACCCAGGCTGAACAAGTAGCAGTTATTGAGATGAGACTCATTCCTGCATAGGCTCGAGCCCTTTATTTTACGTGCAGTAGTATGCACAAATTTTCGGACCGCCTCATGTATATTTTAAAATTTGGGGTACGAATCTGAAAGTTTCGGCACAGAAAAGGAACTCGAAGCAAAGATAGGAAGGATAGATAAATATTCGAGAATGCAAGATTTTTACGACTGAACCCGTTTCTCTGGTTCGTGAATTGACTAGTTTAGTCGCTACACTCACTGGGACCGTTTTGACAGGGTCCATATGCATTTCTGCATATAGACCGTAAAACGTTGAGAATTTCGTAAATAAGATTTAAAAAATCCGTACGTTTCTCTTCAACGTAAGACCGTTTGAGACATATAATAAAAAACAAATATATGCCAAGCTTCTAACGACCAATTTGGCTCCACTTCAATTCTAGTTGACAGCCACAAGTTTTATAGTGCTTTAATATACGAGATCCGCAGAATTTTACGAAAATTCAATGAGTTCTAAACAAAGTACTTTAAATCTATTTCCTCTTTTAATATGTCATAGACCGCTCGGAGAAATGTAATCTTTTGGTTTCAAATAGTGACATAAACTCCAACTAGACAGATACAGAATAGGCCTAAAAACGGTGACATAATACCCGAAAAGAGAAACCTTTTATAAAAGGGACTGAATTTTGAGGCCATAAAATAATTTTGGCAACAATAATAGTTCATTGGAATTAAGTTCTTTCCGTTTTATTCCTCCCAAGCTTGGTCCAACTGTGAATTCGCTTAAAGCACCTCCTAAATGAATAAAGGCTGTGCTCAAGCAAACCTAAGAATGCAAATAGCAAATTAGAAGTGGAATTTGCAAAGTTTTGGAAGCTACTGTCTGCAAAACTTGAAGTATAGCCTTATTTGGTACCTGCTTAAGTTACAATTCAAGGGAACGCGAACCCAAGTTGCATTGCTCCAGGATGCATAGGTGGCATAAGTTAATCTAATTCACGCAGTAAATTGGAAAAAAGACATAATTTAGCAAAATTCGCTAGTTGTACAGCTCTAAAAATGATGTCGCATAGTTCTCTTGAGCTCAGCGCTTGAACAAGATTATGAGTGACCTGGATTGATTTCAAAATCGATGACTATTATATAAGAATGAAATAGAAATACGATTCTAGCTATTTCTTTGAGCACTCAGGTTGGCTCACGGTCGCTCTTGCAGAAAGTGTTTTCTAAAGACTTCATTACATGTCAAAACAGTGGGTGGGAACAACCCTTTTATCTTATTAACGAGCGCAATGGATCTTAAGATACCTAATCAGTGAATCTTTTTCCCACGTGAATTGTTTTACTATCTGTTATTTAAAGTCCGCGGTCTACAGAAATAGAAGAATTGAAACAATGATGTCTTTCTCTAGTAACTTGCAAAACTTTGAATGAAGAGCTCAAATGCATTCAATGGCAATTCAACTTCATCTGATATGACCATAGGAAATTGACAGCTTTCTTTCATTCCTACGAAGGGCGTGAGCCTCAATTAAGCTTAGTATGCTGTTACGTGAGCTGACATTGTCTTTTATACCATTATATCTAGGAATAGAGATAATGAATTACTCTCGTCGATTCAAGCGCTTTCTCAAGTAAATCTATTTAAGATGATATTTTCCCTTTCTGCCCAGCACAAACAAGCACTATTGTGAAGGAAACGTCCAATTAATCAATCATAAGTAGACAGTTGTGAGGCCATTTTACAATTTTTGTATAAATATTGCTCATTAAAATTGACTTGAGTTGAACCTCGCTCAAATTAAAAGCATACTTTGTTCTTACATGAAAGTGTGGGTCCGCACTCGTACAAACCTTGAAAGTCTGCACCACTATCCACTAACTCAAGCACTTGCATTTACAACCAAACAATGTCCTCTTACTACTTTACAATCATTGGCACAAAGGATAACCCATTATATGAGCTTGAATTCTCGTCTTTCAAGAGCCCGTCATCAGTTCCTGGGGAATCTCAATTCACCCCAAAAGTAAGAGAGCTACTACCGTTCATAGCCAATGCTGCATTGGACTTAGCAGAGGAAGCTCAGTGGCTGTCTAACAATTTTAATCTTGGACGAATCGACTCGTTTGGGAGCATCTTGGTTAACGCTTTTGTGACTCAAGGAAGCGTGACATTCCTTCTCTGCTACGAGACACAGAATCTGCCATCTAGCGCTTTAGAAACAGTCATAACCCCATCTACCAACTCAAAGCACGATGAGAGTTCTATAAAGCACTTTTTCAATGATGCATACGACTTGTATGTCAAGGCGCTTCTAAATCCATTCTATATCGCTAACGACCCACTAGTTTCGCCAGACTTTGACTACAAAATCAAAAATATTGCTAGGAAATACTTGTAAAACACTTCCCGAACCGAGTTCAAAATTCAAAAGAACAACAACGCAATTTGGGTACCGTATTTATTGATGTATATACAAACAAACTTCTACTCAGTTTGTGGCTTAGGCATGTCCTTCAAAACTGCCTCGTTCTCGATGTGATAGTTTCCATTTCCATCATCCACAATGATCTTCTGCAGTTGTAAAACCTCAAACATGTCTTGAGGAACCCAACCACCAGTTGCTGCAAATGGGGTGGAAACAATATCTAACTGATAGTTTTCCAAATCGTGCTGGTGTTGGTCTAGTTGCTCTTGCGTATATGCAATTGGGAACAAAGCTTCTTCAGTGTTTACAAGGCCGTTGGTAGCGTAAACGTTCCACATGGCTTGTAACTGAACAATAGCATTTTCAACAAAAAGGTAGTCCTTGTCGGTTTTACACTCCAAGGCTTGCAAGTAGGGTGCTTTAAGCACCTTGATGTGCGGAGAAGCGATAGCTATCAAGTCATGTCTTTTCTCATTGAGTGCATACTCCCAAAGTCTCTCATTTCTAGTTTTGTAATACATGAATTGATACTGCTGCTTTTCAACATCATCCATCTCGGCGTAACCTGGTATATCCTCCTCTAAATTGTAAACCTTAGCTCCTTGGTATGCGACAAAGTCAGGGTAATTAGACAAAATGAATGGTTTAATACTTGAGTGTTCAAAATCAATAAAGAAATGTTTTCCAGTGTCCTTCTGCATAATGACATTTAAGGGATCAAGATCTGGGAAAAAAAGTCTGGGCTCAAACATCTTTGAGGCATTCATAATTGAGGGAGAAGCAGGGTTGAAGAAGTACTGAGACATGGTGGACATGTGTTCAAAAGTTTTAATTTGCTCATTCAAGTTATCAATGTCCTCGACTTGACTGCTAGCATCTGCTTGTGCCAAAGCCAATCTTTGCCTTATAGCTTCAAGCTGAATCTTAGCCAAGTCTGAGATTAATGCAAGTGGCTCCTGAGCGCTCCATGGGCCACTAAGTTTGGTAATTTCCTGCGCTTTCAAGTGCTTCTTGCCGCGAGAAAACGCACTCTCCACAGTGGGGCCGATTCTCCATCTGTTCAGTAAATTCTCGTTCGTTTCGCATTCGTATGGAAGAGTTTGTTGATGTTCATGGCTCACGTCATCGAAGAAAAATAAAGAGCCGAATTTGTTGAAAGTCATTGACAAGGTATCAACCTGAAACTTCATAACTGGGTCAATTACCTCTTTGAGCAGTTTTTCAGCGGTTTCACTTGCAGGTGTCATAGGCTCCCATTTTTTCATCAATAACTCACCCTCGATGTGTTCCATCAAAATAAAAGGAATTTGCAAAGAGTTTGCCTTTGTAGCACCGTAAGCAATAACTTTTGGAACATTTAAATTCAACTTCAAATCCAAGAAATCAAGCGTAGCAGCCTCACTTTTAATTGTTTGCTCAATTGCAAAGTCCGAGTTTAACTTATATGGGATACGCAAGGCAAGATTCTTGCCGTTAGCTAATGAAATTTTATATACACGATGATGTTTGCCTTCATGAATACTGGCAATGGATTTCACTTCAAAGTTACCTTCTCCGATGATATCTTTGGACCAGTTATGACGCAAGTTGACAATACCGGAGGCAGCATGTTCAGGTTTCAGAAGTGCTCCAGATTCTATTTTGAGGTTTTTAATGACTTGAGAAATACCCTCGATTGAAAAGCGCGTTTCTCTTCTTGCGCGTTCCACCTTGTTGTTTTTCAACCAAGATCCCCAGGTGTACTGAAAAAACTGGTTTCTAGCTGGATCAGAAGAGTTATTCAAAGAGGTAAAGACCTCGCTTGGGTTTTCAGAAATACCTCTGACGGAACACCTAGTGGCGACAGAAGTGCCACGACAAAGACTTTGCACTCGAGGCGCTATTCTGGTCAAAAGCATTTGAGATGTTCTATTGAGTAGTCTGGGGTAGAGGATGAAGGTCTTCAGTTTAGAGTTGGAAGATGCTAAATATGAATAATAAAAGACAAATGTAATACATAAACAATTTCAAAATCGTTAAATATGGGTAATTGTTAAAGATATTTGTAATTTTTTTTGGCTTTCAAAGGTAACCTCTACTTCTATAACGAGTCTACTCTATCTGAAATCGGTCATTACAATTCGTTACATAATATCGGTCATTTGGGGTGTCATAAGCATCTGAAGTGCAAATGGCGTTATCGCAAATTTGGCGTCTTAAAGGCGCTTGGAATTGTCCATATTCATCAACATGACTTTTTCCTGAAGTGTCACTGGTGGCTGTGAAACAGCATCGATATCGGCCTTTCTTGGTTTCGAAGACTCAACAACACCTCCTTGATAGCTCGAATTTCTCAGAGTGATTGGTTGCGTGTTGGCTTGTTGCAGATGCACCATGTTGTTAATTACATTGGCAAAGTAAGGCGAAGGTCCATGCCGATGAATTTTTTTACCCTCGACCCCATCTTTCGTAGCAGTAGTAGATAAACAAGAAGTCATTGAGTTTCTAGATCCCGGACGCGAAATGCTCTCAGAGATCACCCCTTGATTGGTTGCTAGACTAAAAGAGTCTGTATCTGCCACGAATGGATGCTGGTAATCACTACATGAAGATGCGACTGAGACATTGGTGCTTGTTGCAAATAATTCATTTTTGCCTGCTCCAGAGTCGGACTGCGCCATGAATCGCAAGTTTTGTGAAGACACAGAATCATGGTCCCCGACAGGGCGCATGGACTCCAAATTAGAAAATGATTGCGGTGCGCTTTTGTTATTTTGCAAGATGTGGGAACCAAACTCATCATCGGTGTCATTAATGCTGACTCTACCGCTAAAAATCGACTTGATACTGCTATCTGGGTCTGCCATGATGGAAGATGAAGTTGGATGACTAGTGGGCTCACAGGAGTATCAAGAGATACTAATCAGGCGTATTCAATATCCTTTTTGAGAAGTGATAAATGAAAATGAAGATGTTCACGGAGTTATGGCAATGTTGCCCGTAGGCTGTATAATAGCTTAGTGAATTTGCTAGATTTGCAAGAAGAAGCAAAAGATGGGTGTAGACCTTTTGTTAAAACTGAGACTTATTCCCACTAAGCGTTTGCCTGCATACAAGGTGTAGATATTGCGGAGAATCTGGAGATAGATAAGATACAAAGAATAATTGTAAGGTAATCGAGAATTTATTTTTACTTTAACATTTATGCACAAAATTTTCGAAATTGTGTGTAAATTTATTGATGATATTCAAGTTCCCGATCCCGGAGTTTTGATCTTCTTGTCAAATAATATATGAGAATTGTCCTGCATAACAATAACCATATATACAGTCTCGGCGATTGCTCAATCTAATCCACAGTTGATGTGGTAAATCTTCCCTCGTACGATTCCGTGATAAATTGAATTTAGCAAGTCATTACGATCGTAGTATATAAAGGCGACGTATTTCCGGTTGAAAAAAGCCCATTGAATTTCTACCGATGACTCAATTGAAGAGAGTGGCCATCATTGGAGCTGGCCCTGGTGGCTTATCTATGGCAAAGGCCATTAAAATGGAACAGGGAGCATTTGAGGTTGAAATCTACGAGAGAAAAAAAAGCATTGGAGGTGCATGGTTTTATGATGGTGATCTGAAAGCGTTGGCTTGTCCGTCTGTACCTTCAACAGATCCCAATGGTTCTGACATCTTAAAATCGACCGGGAAACAAGGACGTTCTTACGTCTCACCATTGTATCAAAAAATGGAAACAAATTTAATTGATACACTTATGGAATTTAAAGACGTTCCATATGAGCCCAGATTGAGGACTTTTAGGTTACGTTCAGACGTATTGAACTACTTAAAGAAGTATGCCTCTACGATTCCTGGACCAGTACACTATCGCCTTCAAACAAGTGTAGAACAGGTATTTAAAGAAGATTCTAAATGGATTGTCGAATCCTTAGATATTAGCAAGAATGAATGTCAGAGGGAGCTGTATGATTATGTTGTTGTAGCCAATGGCCACAACGAGCACCCTTATGTCCCTGACGTTACTGGTTTAAATGAGTGGAGTGAAACTGATCGTCTGTCTGTGACTCATTCCAAATATTATGTTGATGCCAAACCTTTTACTGGTAAAAACGTACTTGTTGTTGGCAATTATGCGAGTGGAGGAGATTTGGCAACTCAGATCGGCGTTGTGGCTAAGAAAGTGTATGTCAGTACAACTGCAGAAGTTCTTCCAGAGTCAAAGTTTGAGCAGATCGAGTATTACCCTGTGGTGGAGAAGTATGACGTCAGTACCAGATCTGCTGTTACGAAGGGGGGCCAAATTATCAAAGATATTGACCACATTATATTCTGTACGGGCTACTCATATTCTTTACCCTTTTTGGAAAATCAATTTCCGGGAATAACCGACGGGCTGTACATTAAAAACCTTTACAGACAGATGTTTTTTACGGAAGACCCTTCTTTGGTGTTCGTAGGAGTTAACAAATTTGTGAGTCCATTTCCACTTTGTGAAACACAAGCTTCAATAATTGCGAGAGTATTTTCGGGCCGTATTCAACTTCCTGAAAAGTCTTTTTTACAAGAAAGCTACCGAGCAGAAATAGCTGCCAAGGGTGCAGGGAAAAGTTTCCATAACCTCATTGATGCGGACTATACATACTGCAACGAACTATACGAGTTGATTCTTTATACTAAAACGGACAAAGAAGGGTTGTTACCAAGATACTGGGACGAAGAATTTACCAGGGATAGAATTGGTGCTCCTAAGTTGAAGGCCACTCGGTTTGACTATGTCAAGGAAAATGCGCAAAAGCTCAGAAAGCAAGGAAAACATTTCGATTTTCCAGAAAACTGGTTATGATCTCATTCTGCGATTAAAAAAAAAGGACTTATTGTTTATAGACTGGAGATACAATAGATACAACGAAGGTAATGAAATTTAGACCTACAACGAAAAAACTGAAATTGACCGACCTCCAAGAATTGAAAATCCCAATTACTGTTACAAATCATGCCTCTAATCAGCAATCTTTCTATTGGTCTGCAAGTAGTTCAAGGGTACCATAAGCACCAATCCCCATTCTCAACCACAATGATCCAACTCATCCACAAACCTCAAAGAAGAGAAGCAAAATATCTCAAAATTATTATTGCAATTATATATATCTCACTATTTTCAAAATTATTCAATTTTCAACCATTATCTCTTCCGCCCGTTACCTGCGTCTTAACGAACTCACGCGCAGTCCTGCCTATACACATGCCACCACCTTTCTGCCAGGTTCACACTCTTTATCATCTCGTCTCTTTCTATTCGATAACAGCTATGTGGCTTTTCAGCTGGGGTATGTTGACTGATTTTTAGCAAAGCGTACTTGTTGATAAAATCAAGGAGGTTATGAGCTTTGGAACCGGTCATTAGGACCACTCTTTACATCGTTCACTTCGATTCGGGAGGTTCAAGAGTCACTTTGTGGGCTCAGCTCTTGACCCTCTCATGGGCTAAGCTCTTGACCCTCTCACGCTCATTGTCCAACAAATTTCTAACATATTTAGTTCAGGACGTTTTGTCCAGTTTGGGTTTATGGAATAAACACGCAAAGTTGCTTTTCCTTGGTTTGGACAATGCAGGTAAAACCACTTTGTTGCACATGTTGAAGAACGACCGTTTGGCTACCTTGCAGCCAACTTTGCACCCAACTTCCGAGGAGTTGGCTATTGGTTCTGTCAAGTTTACCACTTTCGATTTGGGTGGTCACCAACAGGCTCGTCGTTTGTGGAGAGACTACTTCCCTGAGGTCAACGGTATCGTTTTCCTCGTTGACGCTGCTGACATTGAGCGTTTACCTGAGTCAAAGGCAGAGTTGGAGGCTTTGTTCAAGATTGAAGAATTGAAAAAGGTTCCTTTCTTGATCTTAGGTAACAAGATCGATGCCCCAGGTGCTGTTAATGAGACCGAGTTGATTCTGGCTTTGAACTTGAGCAACAACGCTCTCACCGGTAAATCCGGTGATAGACTCGAGGAGAACATTAGACCAATCGAGGTTTTTATGGTCTCTGTTGTCTTGAGAAACGGCTACAAGGAGGGTTTCAAATGGTTATCTAACTATATCTAATCTTTGACCTACATTTGTTCTATATAGGCTAATTTCTTTGTCAAGTTAAGGCAGGCCTCATGTGTGCGATTATTATTAATTTGATAGCTTTTAAGCAATATAAAGCATGCACTCGATTGTTTTGTAGACTAAGTCTTTATTCTTTACCATTTATTACGACAGTAAATCTTGCTCATTCAAAATCAGAAAATTTTATTCAAGCATTTACTGATCGTCTAAGTTTTTTTGAAGGAATGGCGTCAGTATCGAGAATTCTTCCTTATCTAGATGATAACAAAATCAGCATAAGCCAGTTCATCATTTCCATAAAAAAATTATTCTCTTTATCAAAGTAAGCAAATTTAAAGTATTCATTTTGACATCGTTACCCAGAAGTGGCATAATAAACTTCTTAATAAAATAGCATTGTAACTCATCTCGCTCTCCACATCGAAACTCATCTCATCGCTACTTACTACTGATAAAGACGCAATGAGTGAAAATAAAATCTCCTTGCACCCCGAGCCAAAAAAATGGAAGGCCCCTAAAGGCCCTAAGCCCGTGCATCATAAGAATAAAAATATGATAGGTTTGGGAAGATCCATTGCCAATCAAAGAAGTAAAGAGAATGCCATCGAATACCTACCAGATGGTGAAATGAGATTCACCACTGACAAAAAAGAAGCAGGATGGGTGAAGTTAAGATCTGTTACCCAAGAAAATTCTTTAGACGAATTTTTGAATACAGCTGAGCTTGCAGACCATGACTTCACTGCTGAAAAATACCAACAAGTCAAAATCATCAAAGTTGGAAATACATCACTTGTCAACCAGAATGGACTTCTCTCCGAAACAGAACTCAAGGATTTACGTATTAAGCACCAACTTTTCGAGAACAAATTGGTTGTTCCTCGCCGTCCCAAATGGTCAGAGGGCCAACTGAAACTACAGATCGAGAGACAAGAGAACCTTGCATTCTTAGAGTGGAGAAGAGAATTAGCCGCTTTGACAGAAAATAATGACTTGCTTTTAACCCCATTCGAAAGAAACGTTGAAGTCTGGCGTCAGTTGTGGAGAGTTGTTGAGAGAAGTGACTTGGTGGTCCAGATTGTCGACGCTAGAAACCCTCTCTTTTTTCGCTCAGTCGACTTGGACACTTACGTTAACAGCCTCAGTAACCCTGAAGGAAATAAGGAAAAGAGGAATTTACTTTTAGTCAACAAGGCGGACTTGCTTACAAAAAAGCAACGTATTGCTTGGGCTAACTACTTCAAAAAGAAAAATATCTCTTACGTCTTTTTCTCTGCTGCCAACGCTAATGCTCTTCTTGAGAAGGAGCGCGAGGAGTTAGAACAAGCTGAGCTTTCAGGTATCACTCCAGCCTCTACAAGTTCTCCAGAGGAGGTAAATCTTCAAGATAGTGACGAAAGTGATGACATTCGAATTTTAAGAGTCGAAGAGCTTGAGGACCTCTTCCTCAAGAGTGCACCAAAGTTTGCTAAATCAGTTGAATACCCTGACCGTAAGCTTAATATCGGTTTGGTCGGATACCCTAACGTCGGTAAGTCTTCTACTATTAATGCATTGGTTGGATCAAAGAAAGTTTCCGTCTCAGCTACACCCGGAAAGACAAAACATTTCCAAACTTTATTCTTGTCGCCAGAGGTCATATTGTGTGATTGTCCTGGTTTAGTATTTCCAAACTTCGCTTACTCAAATGGTGAGTTAGTTTGCAATGGTGTCTTACCTATCGATCAACTCAGGGAACATATCCCACCATCATCATTGGTTTGTCAAAGAATCCCTAAATTTTATCTTGAGGCTGTATATGGTATCCACATTCCTATTCAAAGCAGAGAGAACGGAGGTAACGGTATATACCCAACCGCCAGAGAACTTTTGAATGCTTACGCTAGATCTAGGGGCTACATGACCCAGGGTTTTGGTAGCGCCGATGAGTCAAGAGCTGCGAGATACATCTTGAAAGACTATGTCAATGGTAAATTGCTTTACATTGATCCTCCTCCATTCCAATTGGAAGATGGATCTTGGGACATGCCTACCCTCGTGGAAGCTAGAGAATTCAATAAGGATATATATTCCTTGAGCTCATTGCCCGAAACAAGACAACAACAGATTATCCTGGCTATCACCTCCAAGAATCTAGATGTTGACACCTTCAACTTGGAGCGTGACTTGGCTAAGCTTAATTTCTCCATGCATATTTCTGAGGACTCTAATCAAAAACTCACCGGGAATCAGAGCGCTAGCGCCACAACAAAGTTCTATGGTGGAAGACAGGCTGCTTTGGAAAACACAGCTGAGGATTTAGACAGAGAGTTCTTCAAGATGAATGAGGTACAAGCTAAAATGAACACTCCATTCCATGCTAACCAGCTTGGAGCGAAGGGAAACAAGAAGCACAACAAGAAGAACAAGAAAGCCGAGAAGAAGAATAGAGTTGTGGGCTATTAACGAATTTTGCATACGTATGGTAATATATGGTACACGGTTTAACAATTGATGTTATGTTGGATGATTAAATACAATCAAGATAAACTACTAAAACATATTTTAGGGAAGCTTTTTTGAGTCACTATCTTACTTCATTTATTATTATTTTACACGATCACTATCTTCACGGCTTCAATGGGATCCGTTGAGCTCTTTTATACGCTCGTCTCTCCAGGCCTGATAGTCATCTCCCAATATTGTCGAGTTAGCCAAACTATTCGTGCTGAGGCGCGAAACATGGGAGTCCCGGTTTTTGTAACTATCATTAAACCTCACTGGGGACAACGCAAAACTATCATCGTCAACGACACTTGCTGTCATTACGTTCTCCTTATCGATTCCATGATAAACCACTGGCTTACTACTAGAATTGCTTTGCCTAATATTACTTAAGCTATCTCCGCGGAGAGGTGATAAACGTGAGCAAGTCGAATATAGCGTACTACTTTCCCGAACATCAGAAAACATGTTGTTATACTCCGAGGTGTCTGGGGGTAAACATTCATTTAGAGGATGAAGTTGGGAGCTATTGCTTCTCCCAGATGAAGTAGAGCTTGAACTAGCACTGGATATCTGCCTAGGACTCGATTGCAAGTTGAAATGATCACGAGGCTTTAGCGGAGGAGATTTAAAGTCCAGTCTTTTAGAGTTAAGGGGTTGATTGTCTCGAGAAGATAATTTTGGGATCCCACTACCGCCAGCCAAAGAGTTGGTGTACTTGGCGATAGCAATCTTTTGTCGGTCGGATTTCATTGGCGACAAAGTATTTCTGTGAGCAGGAGGTTTTGTCACTTTCTGAGGAGATCTTTGTTTAATTGGAGAAATCGGTCTGCTAGATGCCCTAGATTTCACAGGGGAGACCGATCTTGTGACCTCCTTAACCGGCCTACTTCGGTTCGATTTACTGACGTTGAGATTATCAGAGTCGGACTCGATCATTAAAACTTCTTCAAATAAGTCGACGTCACCTACATTAATTGCCTTTCCTCCTTTAGAGATCAGCTCATCGTTGTAAGCGAGGATCTCTTTCTTTAGGAGAGACAATACTCTTGGCATGCCTTTCTGGACTCTCTTTCTTATTCTTTCTTCATTAAGCAAAGTCTGGCATGAGTTTTTCTCCAACAACCGTCTGGAATTTTTGGAGGATTCGATAAGGAATTTTTGATTCTCAAGAAGCTCTTTTAACTCCAGATAAAGGTCTAAAATTTTTTGTTTTGAGTGATATTCTCTCTTTAACCGCTCAAGCTCCTCCTCGTGATCTGTGAGAATCCTTTCTTTGTCTTCGGTGGTATATGATAAGTCAAGCTCATAATATTTAAAATCTTGTCTTTGAGATGCTGTATGAAACAACAAAACGTGATACTTTTCAATTTCTTCCCTTGTTGTTCCAATAAACTCTTCAATGAACTCGCGTCTCTTTTCTTGTAAACGCCTGAGTTCATTCTCGAAGTTGTAAATAGCGTCATCTGTGAGGTTGTCGTTTCTTTCAAGAAACGCTTCTACATATTCATTTGATTCATTTAGCGTTTCCCACAACCTCACACAAGCCAGCTTCAGGTTCTCGAGGCGCTGCTCCTTGGATTTTTTGATTTCTTGCAATGTGTTAAGTAACTTAGAAATGAAGTTGATGTGTTGATCCTTTAGCCCGAGCTCGTGAGGATTCTCTAAAATGAAGTGTAAGGTTTCTACTTCGATTTGACCTTCACGAGAAACAAGCAGATCAAAACCCGAGGTGCGCAGTCCAGTTTCCTTAAGTATAGTTATGACGTCGTTCTTTCCCAATGAAAGAGCATCTGCAAGCTCAAGGCATAAGCGAAGCTTCTCGCGAATGTGCGCAACTCTTTTGCGAATCTCTTCGTCAGTATTTTCGACAGCCTTGCGCATGTTGGTTAAAATCACGTTATTGAATTTGGACACTTTCAAACCTCGAATTGTCCGCACAATACTATAATTGATATCACGTAGTCTGCTCATTTCATCTTCAAATGATAAACAACGTCCGGAATTAACTCGTGACTCTAGTCTGCTGGAGCTTTGTTTACGTGGACTGGAAATTATGAAGGCATAGTTATCGGTTTTGCCCTCAGAGATTTTAGCTTTATGGTCAAGGCGTTGCTCGAGTTTCAAGTCCTCAAGCATATTATCAAAGTCCTTTATTAGTTTTGCATGGGCATGTGCAGCGGATTTGTTGGGAATTGAACAAAGAAAAGTGTCGTTCACGTCCGGAGTCCAGCCCTCTACGATGACATCAATGTTTTCCCAAAACACCACATTTAATTCATTGAATTTGCGGAAAACCCGCACAAAAGTCTTTAAGGCTTCTAGAAAGACAAAATTGAGGCGAGCCTTGACCTCTAGTAGAGAGTATTGAGGCTCTGTCCAAGTGTTCATTGGGTTGTAACTTTTAGAAGAGCTACTATTCAACTGACTTGAGTAATTAAACTGAGATGGTTGCGGTAGTAACATGTGTGAGTCCTTCGCTAGTTGCAATTTTGATCTCTCAGCCGCAATATCCTGTTTCAATTGTGGGTCGTCCTTAAATAGAAGCCAGCGGTCAGTCAAGGACAAGACTCTTTCACCTCTGTCTTCATTCAGTATAGAGAATATTAGATGGATTTGTTGTCGAAGCCAATCACATTCGTTTTGAATGCTTGTTTTTTCACGTTGTAGGTTTTGAGTGAATGTGAATATTGTTTCTCGTATAGCTTCGAATATTTCGTTCTTCTTAGCTGAAATCTCTTCCTGAGAGTACCCGATTTCACTATAAACTGACTTGATCTCTTGAATAGTGTCATTGACCTTTGTAGCAACCAAATCAAATTGTTCTGCTGCAGGGCTTTGTGAGTTCTCTATAATGACAGAGTCGTCGAAACTGTGTGACTTCAATTCTCGCATGACATCTGTAGACCTAGGGGGAGTATGCGCTTCAACACCTGCGGAGTTTATCGAACTTAGTAGGTCCATTTCGGTTTATTGTAGAAGAGGTTAGCACTGACACTTCGATTGTTCTTTATCCAAAGGGTATATATGTGTGGTATCACAGATTTCTCGACAGGGGGTATAATAAATGTTCACGGACAAGATAAAATTAAAACAGGGTTTTGCTAAGGGCCGTTCAATATAATGTGACAGTAGGAGGTTTGATCTGTATTGTTGTTTAGAGTTGAGCAAAGCATGTTATTACGTTTCCTAATCGGGATAATACATAAACACCTTCTCATGGGTGCAAAATTGTGAGAAGAGGGAGCAAAATCGACAAAAAATTAAGTAAATGAAAAAAAATTCATAAAAGAATACAACATTAATTATTATCATCTGACATTACTTCATTAAATTATGTACTTGTGGGGGGTTTTGCTGACGTCTTTTGCTTGTGTTGGCCACCAGCTATTGGATTTAATACTGCCGCCAACTCTTCGATGAAGTCAAACAGTCGATGTGACAGAGTTGAAGAATTTCCGGAAGGAAGTAAGGAAACAGGATCTGAGGCGGCAAGTTGAAGCTTCTTTCGAATTTCCTTGTTGCGTTGGGTGATCGAGGATTTATACTGACTTCCCTTAACGGGCCAGTTCAACTCTTTGGCAGTCTTAAATAGCTTGGTGGCAGTAATCGACCGCGCCTTGACTCCATTCTCAACCATAATCTGGTACCAACCAAGAGCTTTGTCATTTTCCTTCCTGGAGAGGTGATACGAGATAAACGGATATATCTGATTGAATGTAACAGGAAGATTGGCTTCACGAGCCCTTTTCAACATTTGGAGACCAAATGCGACGTCATTGTGTTGCAAAATGCTAGAATAAATTAAGAGGTCTATAAGATACGTCTTTTTGCCAGTCCAGCGCACATTAACAGTGTTAAAAAAGTCAGAGGCAATGAACTTAGCTGTATCGTAATTGAGCTTTTGGGGAGAAAGCTCCATGCTATCAGGGTCATGTGGCTTTGAACGAAGTAGATACTCCATAAATAGAGAGATGACACTTTCATCAATATTCTTTTCGTGAAAAATACTTGTGTTATTGCTCTTATCCATTGCATCTTTGACATGACTTATGTATGGCTCGTATAGGCCCATAATGAAAGTCGGGTTACATGAGTCTTTCAAGTCGATATTGCGCAAAGTGAGAGAATAAATACGAGAAAGGATTCCATGACTCAACTTTGAGCCCTTCAAATCTTCATGAACGACTGCTTCTTTGATGACATCATGCGATACCTTCTGACTCCCGTCTCCGTAAAGAAGATCTAAAAGTTTAAGGTCCTGAAGCATCCGCAGAACAGATTTGCTTTCGTCATTAAAAAGTGCTGCGAGGTATCCAACGACTATTTGAGGGTGATCAACGAACTTCTTTTGCATTACTTGCATAATTTCAGATACAAGCTTTTTTCGTTGAGATGGCTCTAAATACTCTTTATGAAGAAAATTAATGAGGAACAAAGCTTCGTCAAAGAGACTTTCTTCCCGAAGTTTCTCCAAGACTTTAAGCAACGTTCCAGTTTTAATTTCGAGGCCAGACTCAACGTTGTAGCGAAGGAAACGGATACACTCTTGTGGGCCCTTTAATATCATAGAATGAACAAGCATTAACTCAAGCACATCTTGTAAATATCTGCTGTTTGAGGATTGTTCAAATTTTGTCACGATAAGTTCCAAGTACAAGTTGGATTCTAAAAAGTTTTTTTCCAGAAGTGCTTTACCAGCAAAACTTTTAAGTTCATTAAATGAGAAAAAGCGAGTCATTTGTTCTCTTTGTAAGTCATTAAAGTCACAATACGCTGTGTGATGCCATTTAGGGTCTTTCAAACCAGTGCGAGCAACAAGTTTTGATAAGGGACCGCTTTGTAGAAGAGTGGAATGAAGGCTGCTATAATGCTCACCTTTATAAAATTTCATGTTGCAAATAACTAAGTATGAAAATAAATTTCTTTTCTCTAGTTCCGAAAGGTGGTGGATTAGAAGCTCCAGAACTATTGGAGGAAGGAAGATCTTTCGCAAATTGACGGATCTTAGAGCAGACAATTTATGAAGATAATTGTAAATCATAAGAGCAGAATCTTTTGGATCATCATTCAGTCTTCGAGCCATTTCTTCTAGTACTGTCATGACGTCGGCTCGAGCCTCCTCATCATTGGGGTCATCTAAGAAAGAAACAATTGACTTTCGGACACGATTGCCTTTATATGATTCCTTAAGGAATGCGGATACTGGAAGCTCGAAAACAGATTTTTCAAAAGTTTCTAAAAAGAACGCAGCCTTTTGAGTATCTGATATGAGGGTATCATTTATGATCAGAACAACGTTCAAAAAAAGTTGCTCCAGCTCCACAGGAGACCCACCGGGAATTGATAGTAAGTGATGTAGTTCTTTATCTTTTAAGTTAAGGAGCTCCTCCTTATTGAGGGTCAAGAGTGGATTGGGATATGTGTTGAGGGGAAGTTCTAAAAGATTCGTCGGAAGAGGCCGATCAGTGAATGGATTCTTTTTCAATGAAGGATTTATAGCCAGAGCAGAGTAAAGTCGAACTATGCGATAACTTCGTAGTATCAGGTTTGGTAATCGGAGGATCATATTGGGTAATATACCTCTGCTATATCGATGAGTGAAAGGATGCAAAAAGGGTTTTAAAGGTGTGTTGTCATAGGGTTCTTGATAATGGGGTTAGCGTGAAATATTTGGAATACAGAAGAAAAACTTTGGCGTTTTTACTTTCGAGGTGTGAGTTTAACCGGAGTGCAAAGTCGTTTGTACTTTTCACTCCTTCAATCAAACCTGAGAACCTGGGGAAACGATATTTGCATGTCCGAAGAAGTAGGCGATTATCTTTTTAAAATTTAAAGATGGACTATTCGTAAGTTTGGAGTCTAAACTATTAAAAAATGAAGTTGCTTTTTTGTTAAGTTTTCCAACATTGTTCAGTTCTTAATCATCAGAGACTAATCAGTTTAAATTCAATCAGTGGAACATTGAGTAAGATCAGAATTAATAAAGCAGCTAATGATACTTAACTTTTTCTCCAAATTTTTAATTTTATCTCCCCTAGTGCTTGTAGGTATGAGACTTTATTAGACTCACACAAAATCCTTAGGTATATGCATTCGTAATTGTTTGACATGTACAATCTATGAAACTACAACGATAATTTAGCCTTCCCAGTTTTCAAATCCCATTTCTAATCTCAGCAGATCAATTGGCTTATAGATGCGCCTCTGATAGAAGTATACCATATCAAAAATTATAGTTCCTGAGCTACCCAAGATATACGGAAGTTGCTTCATAAAATAATCATGCTTGTTAGGAGAGGTAAGAAAGTCGCAGCTTGTGAGGATAGAGAGAGTGTAAAACAAATTTCCTGAGAGCGCCGAACTAAAAAGAAGAGGAGACATTCCCTCCACCGACTTTCGCTCATAGTTCTTTAAAAGCTGCGGAATTCTGGAGCTCACATAGACTAATGTACACCCCCATGCTAAAAATGTTGACAAGTGCTGTTTGAAAGAAACAACGGATGCTACATCAACAGCGCCATCTGTCATAGCTTTAACTGCACCAGCATTAAGAATCGCACTCGTTACAACTTGGTTCATCGAAATGTTCTTATCCAATCCGTTAGGGGTACTTCCAAAGGTCCCTGGGTCAGGTGAAGTGCTTGCAGGATCTATACTATGGGTCCGAGGATGCAAAGCTCCTATTGATGAGTGAACCTCGGCAGTTTTGGAACAAGATGACACAATGCTATTACCTGAATAATTCTGCTCGTTTTCCAAATTCTCTTTCAAGTACTTCCCAGAGTATACACTTATGTAGTAGTAGTATTGGTAACAAAGTGTGATATCATTGCAAAGGAAAAAAAGACTTAAGTAGAGCTGGAATTTAAGCGTCGTATCACTAAGAAAACAGCTCAAAAAGCTCAAAAAATCTCCAGAGAACCAAAGAAGTAAAAATGCCGGAGAGATTCCTTCTGCAGATTTCGTAGTGTAGTTTGTATAAATTTGTGGGAGCTGCGCACAAATCCAACTTATCAACGATATAAGACTAAATAGCCTTGATATGCCCAGTAACAGACAATCGGACATGCAAAAGAAAAAATAGGTGTAAGAACAGAAAGGTTTGTTGAATGGCTCTCGATAAGGTCACTCTAGATAAGAGGCATCAATACATGCAGTACCACACAACTTTACTCTCCTGCACACGAATGGCTGCAAATAAAGATTTAAACGACAAAAGCAAGGTAAGAACAAGGTAATTAAGGTAAAAATGAATACATCTCATCGGAAATATACTAGCCGAGCAACAACAGCAAGAATAAACGTTCATAATATGTTAAATCATATATACCTCTTCATTTTAGCTAAGTGTTCTTATAACTTGTATAAGGCATCCAAAAAAGCGACAATAATACGGTCTGCAATACCGGCCGTGGAAATACTTCCGGCAACACCATAAAGAGCAGCAGTATCACTTGTTGAAGGATTTTCAATATCTTTGAGTTCCTTTACGGTTTCAATGAGGTCAGCAATAAATTCATTGATAGCGGGAACTGAAAGTCTGGTGAAGGCAAAGTGCAAAGCTGCAGGATTTTGAAGAGAAGCCAAATGCCAACCTTTTTTCGTCATAGAGTCACCCAACAGGTAAATATTGACCTTACTGCCTGGACGAGTAGTGAAGGCAATCACGGAGGCAATGGGATCTCCCAAAACCATTAAATGACTTCTGAGAATACTTTCCGACTCAATTGCACGCTTAGCAGTATTGGTGACAGATACTATATCATAACAAGACTTTTCATATCCCGCCATTCCAATATGGACAAGCGTTGCCCAACAGCCAGCCATCAAAGCACCTGGACGCGAGCCTGCTAGCGTGGGGGAGCCATACATTCCACCAGTCCAGTCACTCAGGACATAATATTGACACTGTCTTAACTCAGGTGTTCTGTACATAATAATCGAGGACCCTTTTGGAGCAAATCCATATTTATGGGTATCACAGGAAATAGAAGTTACACCAGGTAGACGGAAGTCGAAAAGAGGAATCTTTTTTGAGCCGTGGACTTTAGAGCGTTCCAAGAAGGTGACTATGAACAGACCCAAACATGCATCAACATGAAGGGGAATATTGAACTTAATAGCCAAGTCGGACAAGGATGAGATATCATCAATAATTCCATGAGGGTAGTTTGGAGCAGAACCAACAAGGAGCACCGTATTGGAGTTGATAAGCCTTCTCACCTTTGAAATATCAACCTGAAATGTTTTAGGGTTCAAATCTATTTTGTGGAGTTTCATTCCAAAGTAGTCACATGCCTTCTCAATACCGGCATGAACTGTTATAGGCGCAATAACTTCAGGGCGAGTGATTCCTTTAATCTTCTTACCATACTCTCTAGCTGCAAGACCTGTCAACAACAAGGACTCAGTACCACCGGAAGTGGTGCTTCCACATCCCAGCTCAGGGGCATTGAATAACTCAAGTACCATAGCAACTACCTCAGCTTCCATCTTTCGTATACCTGGAAATACATCAGGATGCAATTGATTGGCCACACTATACATTTCGTACATCTTCAGCTGGAGCTTGAGGAGTTCGGGACCTCCATGATACACAGCACCTGAAACTCTTCCACTTTCCCAATCACTATGATCTAAGACTGTCAATTGGTGTTCCACTTCCTGCACTATCTCCTCGGCATCAAGACCCGAGTCTGGTAACGACGAAAATTGCAAAAGCAGAGGGTCATTTTTGACAACTTTTTCGTCAATTACTTTCTCTGTCTTAGCCACTTCAGCATCCACCTTTCTTTTCACGGACGGTAGACTCATAAGGATGGCTGCGCCACGTCTTTGAATTTCTATCCACAAATCACCCAAAACTTTGAAAGGACCATAAACCCAAATTGGTGTCATAATTTTTAAAGCGCACCAGAGTAAAGCTGAGACAAAAATCACATCTTTGGCCAATGCTAAGAGTCCCCAGGGCTGCTCGACTTCAAGATACGTGGCTTTGGTATACTTTTTGGCATTGTGAATGTAGCCATTGATATAGAGTTCAGCAAGAAATAGCAATTGCGGAAGATCCTTCGGTAAGAAGGGCTGGCCGTATAAAAACTTATTAGCAAGGAGGTCGTTTTCAAGAGACATGTTAATTTTGTGTCGTTCTGGATATCGTGGGGCAATTCTGGGGTAAGGTAATTGTCTAAATAGTAAAATAATTACAACCCTTTTTTCTGTCTATAAAGTAAACCACATTTTAGTCCGAGAAAAACACTCAATAATTTTTTTTTTGAAAACCATTTACCTACTGATTGAAGACTGCTTCACTAAATAGACTCCCTATCGCCTTCGAATTCTTATGAACGGAGTCACCAGCCAAATTAGATTGAGGGTTGGAATTGCATATGATTATGTTAGTTATAGACAAACAGATCTAACTAAGCTGGAAGGGCGTCGACGCACGGCTGCGATTATTCAGACGTCCAGACAATGATGCGGCATGTTCCATTGAACTAGTCCTTTCTCTTACTAAGCGGTCAAATCGCATTGAAAATAGCAGATTAAGAAATTTGTTTTCATTCTCGATCCGGCGAATCTTCCTATCGTACATTGCAAGCTCGTCTTTCCTTGTGAGTGAGGGTATAAGCCGCATCCCTGGTCCATTGAGCTTCTCTTCAAGCAATTTTTGCTTCAGTAATACGGAATTAAGTTTTCCAGTTGCTTTGACAGCCTTAGTGGATTGTGATTGGTAAACCTCTCTTGCTTTTTCGCTTCCTTCTGCAAGCGATTTGTATTCTTCGTCAAGCCGGTCCTTTTCATTCTCAAGATCTTTGACAATTGCAGACTGCTCGTTCATGAGTGAGTCTATCTCCTCATCTGACTTATTTTTTGTTATATCCTCAAGATGCGCCATCAACTTTTCAACCTCGTTGTGTTGTGTCTGTAAATTTTGGTTCTCACTTTCAACTCGATTGAACTTTTTATCCACAGATAAAAGACTTTCATTGAGTTTGCGTAATTTTCTGTAATGGATGCCTACCTGATCCTCCAACGAGTCTATCTCCAATTGCCTAGATGCCTCAACCATTCGAAGATTGGGAAGCACAGATCCTAAACCATCTTCGATAAGAGTCTCCACTTCGTCAGCACGTTTATTGAGAAATTGAGCCAACTCCAGCTTCAAACTTTGGTAGTCAACTGGCTCTTTGGGAACACTGTCTGAAGAAATAAAGCAGCTAGACGCCTCGCCCGAAATGGGCATAAATGTAGATCCCAAAGAAGAGAGATGGTTCTCCTTCACACTTGAAATTACTGCAGAGTCTTCCGGGTCAATTGTAAGAAGTGTCGAATACTCCTCTAGCAGATTTAAAATAGCTGGCAGTCTTACCTTTTCCCAGTTAAGTATCCAATTGCCCACATCCCTGAAAATCTTACTATAGTTTGCAATGACCTCGTCCTGTTTCCGAGGCATAAAGAGATGCGAGCGGTTCACAATATATGTCTTCAACACTTTTAAACGCCACGCCTCTTCATCTTTCGGAGTACTGAAGGAATGGTTTGGCTGAGTAAGAATATGCCCGATATGCTCAATAGAAAATATTTGAATAGGAATAAGGAGTGGTGATTGCCTTTGCGGTATTAAACCGAAGGAAGCTTTATTGTTTCTTCTCCGAAGATCAAGTCCAGGACTCTTCAAGTCGAGTCCAGCATCAAATGAGAAAATTAGGTCTAATGGGGTACTGGAAGGGTAAGTATTATACAACTGATTACTCGTTATAAGGTGAAGAACGAGTTTTGATGGGGAAGTTTCCTCCGCGACCAACCTGTTGTGGTGACGTGGGCGGCGCCAACTGTCAATGCCTGGCGAGTCTCCAGAGTAATCGCTTTTTATCCTAGTTGAGGAAGGTTCCTCGTCATAAAGTTTTCCGCTGCTCGCATTGTAATAGACTAATTTTTTTCCAACGATGAGCCCTTCAATAAGTTCAAGTTCTTTGACGCTCCGGGCGACAACTAACATGTTGTAAACACTTTTTAAGGCACAAGATTCTTGCTTTTCTGTGAGAGAGTCAATCAATTCATTAAAAAGTCGCATTTTACCAGATAGGTCAAGAAGCCTATCCTTTGGGGACAGTAGTAATAATCCCTTGGAAATGAAGTGATCTACCAGTAACGAGGGGTGCATTGAGATCGTGAGAAGCAGATTATACATAAGAGAAAGGGAATCTAAAATCAGTTGTTCGTTGTCTTTTAACAGCGAAGTGCTCTCTAAAAGTGTATTTATACTGGTTCTTTGCTTACGCATAACTATTTCCGACTCAAGCAAACTTGAGAAGATTTGTACTATTGCCTCAGCCATATCTTTTTGAAGGGTTGACATTACACATGGAAGATAATGGATGGTATTTTCAGGTTGCTGGTTCAGTTCAAAACTCGCTAGTGTCTCATAAAATGGTTCTTCGGCCGCTACCGAATTCAGGGCCAGATCAGCAGAAAGCATGTCCATCAAGTTCATGATTGAATACTGCTAGATCAGATTTCGTGGAATATTAGTTAATAAAGTCTATTAGAAGTTTTGAATTGATAAATAGGGAAGTAGTGGTAGTCTAAAGTCAATAGTAGCTGGCGGTAACGGCGTCTGCAGTACTATGGTGTCTGCAGGAGAATTTGATATTGGAATTTGCAGCCAGGCTGCGATGAAATATCAAACAATAAATTCTCCCTGAGTAATCATCGTCGCTTTTTCTTTAATACGACATTGATGCCAAAATTCCCAACACTGTTCCAGACAGACTTGGGAACTGTTTTAGGAAGTTTACGTCCATAAAGACACTGGTCCACGAGCCACATCCCCACCAAAAACTCGGCCTTATTGAGTGTTCCATCCTTTCTAAAATCAACCAAGTCCCAAATTGCACCCAAGACTTCGTTCAGTAGTTTACTGCGCTTCCAAATCCGTTTGACCACAATACCATGAATAAGATCTTCCATGGTCGCATTTTCAAGCCCATGAAGTTCCCCAATGTCACTTTCATCTGTGTCTGCGTTGTATTTTACTTTCAGCGAAAGTTTTGCAGCCCATTCCGAAACTTCTTTCTCACTGAGTTCTCGTTTGTCAGAACTTTCGTTTGATTTCTTCTCTTCCTTTGCGTAATTCACCCCGACCAACCTAGACACAGTTCTATTTACGTACAATCCCTTATTACTAACCCACAATCCCTCATAACGCTTTCTTTGTTGATCAGAAATCATGTCTAGATCGCTGTGATTTTTCCAAGGCTTGTCCTCATTGAAAATGGTTCGTTTTTCTTTCTTTTTGCTCATCTTTCTCAAAGTGGTCTTTAACTTCACAGGCTGTCCAGTAGAAACATGTATACTGGGGAATTGGTCACTATCATCTATGTCTTGATCAGTATTGTTTAAAACAGTCCCTTTGGAAATGACGGGATAATTCTTTTGGGTGGGGTCTTGTGCTTGGCGCTCGCTCAAGCTTCTTGACAGAGAATCTTCCGAACCGACACTTAGTCTCATAAGCTGTCCCTCCAACAAATTTCCTGATTTTTTCCCACTATCTTCTAGATCGCTGCCAAGAGATACCTCCGACGCTGAACCTGACTCTTTTCGAGTTTCACTTGCATATTCAATAAGATCCGGCGGAGGCTTACGGCCAAGTCTGCCCTTAAGCTCATGATTTTCGGGAAGATCGGAGCTAGAACTTATGTATCCTGGCAGAATCGATAGATATGGAACACTCTCACCACCAACTGCAAGGCCTCTGGCTAAGGCATTGGGCGAGGGTGGGATTTGAATGGGTGATGCAGCCACAGAATGAGAGTCTTTCCTGCGCAGACCTTCGTCATCACTATCAAAGTCCGTCACACTCATCTTAATTGGAGGTATTAGAAGCTGGTCTCTACTCTCTGATTCGTACGAGCCAAACGAGGATTGGGAGTCGTTTTCCCCGTAGCGAAAAGGAATGTCTGGCCGTTCAGGTAAGCTCTCGTGTGATGCAGAAATTGGTTTTATTAAATCTTCTTTCGTCACAGCAAATAAAGGATTATGGGAACCAGGATTGGGGGAGATATTTCTTTTACCTAGTTGTCTTCTTTGTTCTAAGCTATTACGGAAATCATTAATAGCCATTTGCCCCTTATAAGCAGAATCCTTATTTACACCTACTTTTGATTTCGAATTTATGGATGCACGGACCAGTTTGAGCATGTCCTCTGGTCTTGTATTCACGCTAATCCTAGAGCGAGATGCAGCTTCTGGCACATCATGTGATGACATAGAATGATTATTAGAAGCATAGAAGTATTCGTGCTCGGAAGCGAGGGATGATTGGTCTTCTCTCGAGCCTTTGATGTTAAAGACTGGTGATGCAAGTGGGGCGCTTACAATTGGAGCCTGCTTTGCCTTGGCGTTGAGAGGAGTACCTGCTCTACTCTCATTAGCTATTCGAGAACCATTAGTATCGAGCTTAATATGTAAACTGGGCTTTCGCTGGGCAGGGGTCTTGCCGTTGCCTGGTTGAGATCCTCCTTTAAATGCTGCAAATGCTGCCGAAGCTGCCGCTGAGCTCATATCCAGAACTGTCAGGATTTAGCTTCCAGTCAATTTAACGGTCTGAAGGCAAATTGATATGTTTTTATTTGATTTCAAGTAGGTATAGCACAAAAGAGATGATGTAGTGAAGTTGTATTAATGCGAAGTTGCAGACACTCTTTGGCAACCAAGAGTCTTCTTGCTATGCGAGTCAAAATTTTACTGTAATGAATAACAAATTGATCGTAGAAATAATTTAAACAACTAATTCGATTTTTTTTGCGGGAGAATGTGCCAGGTGCTTTTGTGTTCCACTACTTCGTCTGTAGTTCTAATATTAGTAACATGACAGATAAGAAGTTAAGATCTATGAAATAAAGTAATTTTCTGAGAATGCTACAAGGCGAAAATTTGCTGAATTTAGTTAATTGTCCCTTTTTATCTCAACTTTTTGTGTTAGTCCGTTAAAACTGCTTCATCAATTCATACCTTTGTAACTTCTAACTAAAAATTTAAAAACAACTACAGAATAATAATCACCGAAAGATTGTAAATTAAAAAAAGCTCACTTTCTCTTCTTCAGAGCATTAGCATTTCTGCCTCTGCCAACCTTTACTCCAGCAGATCTATACGAAGTCTGGAAAGGAGAAATGAAGTTATCAGCACTACCGCCACCAATCCATTCGGAGAGCATCTTCTCGTTTTTCTTACGGTGCCATGCATCGTCTTTGATGGCGCGAGCATACTCCTTTTGATCCTCACGAAGAACAACTGGATCTTGTAGGGACTTGTGTCTGTTCTCTTTATTGTGTTGGTATCCACCATTACCTTGTTTCTTTTTGGAGTTTTTACTGAGAGGAGATGCAATTGAGTAAACCTGACCCTTTGTGATCCATTGGAAATTTGCTTTAAGATGTGGAGTCACTTTTCCTGTCGCAGTGTCAACGGAGACAGCACACCTTAGCAAGGTGTCTCCACCACACTTTGGACAAAAATGCTTTCTTTCACCAGACTTTGGCATTGGAAGCATATGGAAACATGCGTGGCATCTGTACATGTAGTTACGAACCCTCGTGATTTGTTTACCAGATTGAGGATTTAAAAGCTTCAAACCGAGCTGCATCGAAGTATTTTGGCACGCAAAGTCTCCAGTCGAGAGCGCTACTAGAAGCGGCTGTTCACGATTTGTGTCTAGAACAGTTTCATGATCATCTTTCATTATTGTTTCTTGTAAGTTCTCAGGAGTGATCCATTCGCCATCGTCATCTTCTTCGTCGTAGACATTTTCGCCATCTTCCTCCTCTCCATCCTCAACGGATTGCTTATTATCATCTTCAGCCTCTCCATTATCTTCTTCATCAGATTTCTCACTGATGGAAATTTGTTGCAAATTCTGAGTGTTGGCTACTACTTCCTCCTGATCCTTGAGTGAACTGTGCTCGGGCTCTTGTGTCTCAGATTGCTCGATAAGAGCTTGTGCTTTCTTCTTCTGCCATTCTTCTCTATAGTGCTTCCGACTAAATCTTTGTTTACGTTCGACGACTTGAAATCCATCGTCCTCTACTTCTGGCTCTTCTTGTGGTTCCTCTACTTCTTCTTGAATTTCCTTCGTGATGAGATGCTTTTGAGGGAAAACGCGAGGCTGATTTTCATTAGCACCATTGATCTTGTCTTTTTCAAGTTGTTGTCCTGGGAATTGTCTTAAATCAGCTTCTCCATTCTGCTCAACCTCAAGCTCATATGCCAATGCGATGATGTGAATATCATTCATGGAGAGTACGGAATAGTCTCCTGTGAGTTTTGCAAATGCATTAATCCTATCGATAGACTCTTCTTTTGGTTGTCTCACTTTGAGAACGTCTCCCCAGAGTAGAAGTTGATTTCTAGAGTGTTCATCTCTAAGCTCAGCTTTGACACCGGGAGTGGTGTAAAAATGATTAGCGTAGCGTTGTAGAGTAGATGCCGATTGAGTGATCAACGGCGTAGCATCTAACACCAATTTTTCGACAACTTTGTGTTCTTCCATGATTGTATGTTCGAGTTGGCTATCTGGGGAAGATGCGATGCTCATCGCCTACCATCAAGGTTATTGAGAAAAGTGCAGCAAAACAAAATTGACGATTTTAGAATAATTGATGATAGTTAATTTTTTTTGTAAACCAAAAAAAAAATCGATTTTTTTTCTGTCTTTTTATATTTTCGATTCCATATTTTGAAACACCTCTGAACGTCCAAAGTTCTTAGCCGTATCATGATCTATGCATACCTTAATCTAAGCTATTTCTTACAAATACTTAAAAAGTTCTAAAACTTCTTTCGTTTTCTTAATGGTAACATTTTCTTAAAATTTGTAAGCAAGAGTGTGAGCCGCCGGGACGGAACATACTCAACATCCTGATTACCACGAAAAAAATCAGATTTTCTTGGAAAACACAAAATTATAATTCAAATTCAGCCTCAGTAAGATCCGAGGTTCCGGATAATAATATTTTAACGATATTTTTCAGCCTTATGTCATATTCACCTACGTCAAGAGCCTGCATATAAGGATAGTGGCGCTTTTCTGCAGGCTCCATTAATATTGAGATTTAATCACATTCATATCAAGAACCGAAGCAATCTTGATATAAATTTAACATTATATCTCTCCTTTTTTTTAGGATCATTACTTTTCTCATTACTACCACAGAACAAAATGGCCACCGATAAATTCGTTTTACACTAGCATGTAGCAATCGATAATCCCAACCCACCCAAGACCGTAAGGAAGGGTCAATTGCATTAAATACTAACCTCAGTCTTGAAGATTCAAGAGCTTCCCGTATTGTATGGTTGATGGAGTTGTTAGAGCTCGACTACGAAGTCAAGGCGTACTCGCGTTCCTCTACTCACGAAGCTCCTAAAGATGCTAAGAAATTGTCTCCAATGGGATTATTTCCATTTTTGCAAGTTTTCAAAAGTGGATCCGCGGAGCCCTATACTATGGCTGAATCTGGTCACATCATCTCTTATTTGGCACGCAACTACGATCCTCTGGGCAAGTTGAAGACATCAACTCCGGAAGATTATGAGCTTGTAGACTACTACTTGCACTTTTCTGAGGGAAGTTTGCAACCACATTTGGTTTCTCTTTTGGTCGGTTCGATCGCATGTCAAATGACCCCATGGCCAGCCAATTACTTGGTGAAGCAAGTGACTTCTCGTATGGGTAGTATGTATTACGGAGCTAGAGCAATGTCCGCTCTTGAAGTTTTGGATTCTGAATTGGAGAAGAAAGGTGGCGGATACTTCGTTGGTAATAGTTTGACCGCCGCAGATATCATGTTGGACTTCCCAATCAATAGAAACATTTTCGGTAACGAGAGACTTCTGGAGTTTGGTCTCAACTTTGATCCAAAAACAAAGTACCCAAACTTATATAAATGGCATCAACTCACTACTTCTCTTCCCTCTCACATTAGATCCGTGGCCCGTGAGAAGACTGAGCTTTCTAAGCTCTAATCCAGCAAAGGAGAAGATTCATTATGTACCTAAATAAGATTTTACATGTATTTTGTCTAGTTTGCAACATTCGTAACATTTCAATCACAATCGAAAAGAAGTAAAGTAATCTTTTACTTCTAATTTTGTAACCCAATGAAGCATTTTAGAATATGAATTTCATTACTATATCAACCTCACCGCCCATACTAGGCCAACTAGATAAATATTTTTTTCAAAATATTTGCATTAAAAATTAAAGTCGTCACCTCCAATCATTGTACATAAAGGCTATCTGTCATCATCAACTTCCTAAACTAGAGCTCGTGGATATCAAAAACTTCTTTTGCTCGAGAATTTCGTTACAAAGATCAGCCCTTGAGACCTTTCTAAACGTCTCGAGTTTCAAATCCTTGGCGCCACAGAGAAGTTCGTCAATGATCTCCCAAACCTCTAACTCGACATCTCTTCCTGTGCTCTCTTTAAGCGCAGAGCCATAAAGACGGTAACGCCCTTTATCATCGACAACAGTACCGGAGTTTTTAAGCTCCCATGGATCAAGCTTTGGGAAGTTAGCATGCAAAAACATTAAATGAGACTCTGGAAGCTTAGATAATTGCTCACTAACTTGAGGCTCACTGAATTTTTCGGTAATTTCTCTGAATTGAAGGCTTCTTTCATAATCAGCCATTGGATCTGCTTGACCCATTCCGTGACCTAAGAACTCACCATTTTTGAAGTCACCAATAGCACGAACAAAGGTACCAACTTGATAGAATGGCTGATCGAGGATGATTGCACCAGCAAGAAAAGTCTCCTTGTCACCCTCACCCGGGGCACCTTGCGAGAACAATGGGTAATAATAATCAGGACCAAAAGAGTTGTAATAAAATGCAAGCAAAAGAGCCTTCAAGTGACTCTTTTTAGAGATCATCAATTGACCAGATTCAGTGGAAGGATCTGGGATCGTTCCAAGTCGTTCGTGGTAAGAAACTTCGTTTAATGCCTGATCTGGACTAATTTCTTGTGTTTGTTGGAAATAACCGTGATGCTTGTCTGAATAACCTGGAGCTAGTTTGCTCTTACTAACCTTAGCACCGGCAATACTGTAGAATTTAGGACATGTAGAACGGCACCAGAAATCGGGCCATACGACCAAACCAGACGACTTGAAAGGCTCGCTTTTCAAGATTTCCTGTGGAGATTCAATGACAATGTTATCACTATCTAAAAGTAAAACATTCTCGAAACTAGAAAGAAGAAGTGCCAAACATTTGTATTGGTAACCCTTGAAGGTTAACTGGCTGTGGTCTCCATATCTAGAGACTTCGTCCTTAAACAAAGCCATTGGCATATAGATACATTTGGCATTTAGAGATGGAAAAACCGAGGTACAAACGTCAAGTTCAAAGTCTTCAAAAGATGGAATCAAAACTTCAACTGGTAAGGTACATCCTACGGCACGTATTCTTTTGATACTGAGCAAGGTCAACCAATTGAATTTTCCTCCACCGACCAATACGATACCATCACCAGAGTAGAGTCCTTTAGGAGCATTTCCAGGCAAGTTGTCGAGAGCATATTGATGCGAAAGGGTCATTTCGCGCTCCTCTGCATCGGTAATCTGAAGGTAGTTCAGCAAGTAGCTTTCAGGGAAAGTTCTACTCTTCTCCTTATATTCGAACCTCTCGGCACGAAACTTGCCAGTCTTGTATTGATCAAAAGGTTTAGAAAGCTTTGGCTTCGCGTTTACAATCACCAGCAAGATCTTCTTGTAGAACAGATGACCTAAGGCGAGACGGTCTGCATCTTCTTGCTTGTAAAGTTTCTGGATTTGGGCCAACTTGGAAGACTCTAGACTGGCCTGGGCCGCGTTTTTGGAGTTTGGATTATAAGACGAAGGCTTCTCGGCACAAAGAGCAGGCGCTAAGCGACATTTCAAGGGCAAGTTAGATTCGGCACCTGTGTTAACTCCTCTAGTGATGATGTAGAGAACAACAATGAGCACAATGAACAAAAGAGACCGTTTGTGACCCAATCTCGTCACTCTGCGTAAGGGAGCAGACCAGTGTGTCTGCATTTTTGAAGAGACACGTCGAGTGGGAGAAGTAAGTAAGTTTGAAGAGGACTTTCTTTCAAAGGGCAGAAATTTCTGGTGTGTATACTGAGCGCGAACGGTATCAAATGGTAAATTAAATAAGATCGACGCGTAGATTTAAGACGAAGAAAATTTCGGAAGGCGGTGCAATAGTTTTCAAAATATGAAGAATATTTCGAGAACCTATAAAGGTTTTAACTCAAATGGACCAAATCTTCTCTGAATGATCGCGGCTATTTAAGGTTTAGGTATGGGCTCCAACCTGAAACGCTATCTGCCGTAGCTCTAGGGGTTCGCACCACGTTGTATTTTGAATATTTAAATCTCCTTTTGAAGCCCTTCTGTCTTTTTTTCGGTCGTTGTTTCTCGACTTTCATTGATTTTGGCATATAGAACCCCTTCCAAGTGTCAAAGTTGCGCATGCAGGTATTCTTCGGCACACCAAAGTCAAACACCACATTTTCCATACAATCGCTGCTAAAAAAACGCGCTTTAAGTTTTGAAACAATAGCTTGTTTTGTCCCTGCTTCACTTAATTTTCGTGACGAGTCAACTCTGTATTACATTCTCAATTCCAGGTCTGGAAGAATAAACTTTATTTAACCGCACTGCATATGCATGAGCCGCAGGTCCACTTACATATTCTATTAATATCTGAGCTATTAACCACAAAGTCTAGGAAAATTCAAATAAAAAATTATTATAGAAATTTACAGAGATTTTGTTTGAATTGGATTAATTATTTCATGTTGATGAGTGAATGCCAAATTGAGAATTGTCTGGTTTAGATGAGACGTTCAGCTATCACAACAATTAGGCTTTAAATCGGAAAAAATCAAAAAACATTGTTTAAATTTGAAATAATTTTCAATTGTATTTAACTTTTCTAAGTATATGCTCACATTATCGTTACCGCCTAGTTTTGCCTACAGATATGAGTTGGCACAACCTGACAATTGAAGAAAGACAAACTCAAAATTTAATTCATATTGCATTTTGAACTCAACATTCTATAATCATTCTCATTGCACAATTGCAAATTTGCTTTACTAATTTCTCTGTGACATTGCCTCCATTTGCCTAGCCCCATAGTACCTCATCGCATAGCTCATCGCGATAACTATCTCATCTCCAATTTAATGGCAAAACAAAGAGGAAGAAGACAGCAAAACGCTGCTTACAGAGAGCGCACCTCTGAAGGAAATGCTAATGAAGCGGAATTCAATAATATCGAGGAGACTCACTCTCGGATTGACAATGATGCCTCTGATGATGCCCCAAACAAGGAGTTCTCTTCTGTATTCTATGGTCTAGTTGACTCAGATGAAATTGATTACTTCAAGCAAGCAGAGTCTACATTGAACATTAACGCCTTTGATTCTGATGAGGAAAGAGCGGGTTTCGTGCGTTCAGTTTTAGAGGAAGCCAGAGGCAAAGAGCTTAAGCTTGTCACCAACCAGATCTGTTCTAAGCTTATGGAGAGATTAGTTTTGTTTGCATCGCCTCGTCAACTTAAGCATATCTTTCATCAATTTTCCAACCACTTTGCTGCATTATCACACCACAAGTATTCGTCACATGTACTTGAGACTTTATTGGTGAGAAGCGCCGCCTTGATTGAGAAAGAGTTAGCCACAGAAGATCAATCTGAAGACCCTGAAGTTGATGAAACAAACTCAGAGGATGCAATTATTGCAAACACCACATTGGAAGCCATGTTCCTTAAAATGCTTGCAGAGCTTTCGTCCCACTGGTACACCATGATGCTGCACCAATATGCTTCACATGTGTTGAGATTGATCATTCTCATTCTTTCCGGAAAAGAATTACCTTCTTCAACCATGGCCAATTCGATTTTGAGATCCAAAAAATCTAAGGTTGCCCGTAAAATGATAGACATCAAAGACAATGAAGATTTCAATAGAGCCTTCCAGACACCTCCATCATTTAAAGACGAACTCAAAAAGCTTATCACAGAAATCTCTTCTAAACTCGAACCAGAGTCTGCCCGTTCCTTGGCTATTCACAAGATTGCTTCCCCTGTTCTTCAACTAATAATCAAGGTCGAGGGTATCTTTGACAGAGAACGTTTGGTATGGCATCTTCTCTTCAAACCCGAAAAGGAGGGCAAAGATCCAAAGGAAGAAGCCTTCGTTGAATATTTGTTGTCTGACAGTGTCGGATCTCACTTTCTTGAAGCCATCATAAAGAATGATGGTGCCAGAATGAAGTATATCGAGAGACTTTACAAGCTATATATGAAAGAGCGAGTCTTGAAATTAGCCAAACGTTCTACCACTGGTGTATACATCATTCAAGCTTTGCTTCTTAAATTAAAGGCTGGAGAAATTGAGTATATAATGGATCAGATCATTCCAGAATTATCGCTGCTCGTTTCTATATCTGAAAATCAAAATATTGACTTGGGAAAATCTATCATCGAAGCTTCCGCCTCTCGTTTCAATTATGGTAAAGATGAGATTGTAAAACAATTGTTTACCAAATTCGCCCCTAATTATGACATGGAAGAACCAGACAACACCTCAACAGAGTTCTTCGAAAATGTCCTCCAATTAACCGGCTCCACACTTGGTAATACCAGAGATGACTGGCCAACAGCTGAAGAAAGAAGAAAAGCTTTGTTTCTTGAAAAGCTTATGGAATACGACTACTCCTTCGTTGTTTGTGCATGGTATAATTGTATGGCTATGTCATCTGAAAGATTCTTGCAAATGTGTTTCCACGGTGTCTTTTGTCATGTCATTGAGAATGCTCTTGTTGTTCAACCAGCCTCCGAGGGTGAGTCTAAGGAGATCAACATTTCGAGAAAGAAGTTTCTCAATATTTTCATGGGCCATATATCTGATTTAGCATGCAACGCATACGGTTCTCATATTGTTGACAAATTGTGGCAATTTACTGTACTTTTGCCAATGTACAAGGATAGAATTGGCTCAGAGCTTATGTCCAATTCGCACAAGGTCAAAGAGAGTACATATGGAAAGTTAGTTTGGAGAAATTGGTCTATGGAACTTTTTGCAAGAAAGAAGTTTGATTGGAAGAGTCTAGTCAAGAAGCAGCAGCAAGAGTATTATGGAGAAGGAGAAGGAGAGGATCATACTGTTGAAAAGAAGAAAACGCCCATTCAGCTCAAAATGGAGGAGATATTCAAAAAGAAGCAGAGGGAAGAAGAAAACGCTAAAAGACCTAGTGAAGACTTTTCCGACCCATACATTAAGAGGCAAAAAATGAGGGGGCGTAATCGTTAAATTCTTTATACAAAAATATAGATATATATTTTACTCATTATATACAAGCATTACAACTTTTTAACATAGTATTCCGCAAGTGTCTCTACTGGCACATCCGTGGGACTATCAACTACAGGGTCAGATCCCGATTGGTTTTTTGGAAAGGCAATCACGTCTCTAATACTTTGGCTACCAACAAGCATTGCGCAAAGTCTGTCTAATCCTAAAGCAATTCCGGCATGAGGTGGACACCCCATTCCCAAAGCTTTGAGGAGATGTCCGAATAACTGCTCGTAATTCGTAATTTTGAGAACTGACTCAAAGACAAATTCTTGAATCATAGGGTCATGGATTCTTCTAGACCCACCGCCAACTTCGACGCCATTCAACACGAAATCATAATGTTCGCCTCTTACCAGTAAAGGATCCGTCAGTAACAAATAATAGTCTTCTAGATTGGCCATGGTGAACGGGTGGTGAGTAGACTCGATCTGAGTGTCGCTGTAGAGAGGAAAGTCTGGATCTTCGCTGTTAAGTTCTACGGGACTGAAAAGAGGGAAATCAACAACCCAAGACCCAACTGAAACATCGTTGAGATCATAATTCGTTTTTAAAGAACCGTCTGCCTGAGCTATGGCGCGGTGCCACCTACTTGGAAATTGTTCTATCGCCAATTGTCTAAATCTTCCAAGAGGTGTTGGATTTTCGTACGGCATTTCGGCTCTGGTCGAAAAAGCCAAAATATCTCCAGGAGCTAAGCGAAGAGAATTCTGGAGTTCACTTTCATCGAAGGACTCTTTACAATTCAAAACTCCCTTTTCCAAGAATTTCTTATACCAATCCATCGCATCCGACTCATTCTGAATTGCCAAAACTATTGGTTTCCTTAGTTTGTAGTTAATTTTGTCAGTCAAGGCATGGGGAATTTTATATTTTTGTGCGGGATCAAATGCGCCACGAAGCACGCATGCCTCAACAATGCCAAACTGCCCCGCATTCTTCGCGGGAGCGAAATGCTTTGATAGTTCAGTGAAGTTGAGAGATGAGCGAAGATCGGGCTTATCAATTCCATAATTAGACAAAGCTTCTTTGTAAGTAATACAAGCGAAAGGGTCAATTGATTCGGAACCCACCTTCATTTCGCGTAAGTTGTTAGCAGAGTCCAACGTGTAGATTGATTTTTTTCCAATATTCACCCAAAGATTGCTAATGACTTTGTCAATTACCGACATGACTTGTCGTTTATCGTTTACAAAGCTCATCTCCATATCAACTTGAGTGAACTCCGGCTGTCTATCGGCGCGCAAATCTTCATCACGGAAACACTTTGCAATTTGAAAGTACTTTGAAAATCCAGAGCTCATAAGGATCTGTTTGTATTGCTGCGGTGATTGCGGAAGAGCGTAAAATCTATTAGGTGAGCGGGTCGGCACAAGGAATTCACGAGCACCTTCGGGGGTGGATTTAAAAAGCAATGGAGTGTCAATCTCCAAAAAGTCAAAATTATCAATGAGTAAGTTTCTAATAAAGTTAACTGCCTTGCTTCTGGTGCGCAAAGCCATCTGATAGAATGGGGTTCGAAGCTGGAGGTATCTAAACTGGGGAGGTATTTGGCTGGGTGTAGAGTGTTTTAGCTTATCGAGCTGTGCGGCATCTATACCACCCGAGTTGAGGTTTTGGTAATGAGACACTTGCAATTCATATTCGATATCTGTGCTCCCTTTTTTTGGAGGCTTTGTGTTGACGTGCCCACTAACAACGATTGAATCCTCTGCACCACTTGAAGCCAAGAGATCGATCAAATTTTGGTCAGTGAATTCAGGAGCCATATGAATCTGAATTATGTTTCCGTCTTCATCTCGAAGCTCTGCAAACGTTCGTTTTGCGTGAATCCGGGGTTTCCGATGTAGATGACCATGAAGAGTTACAACCTCCTTCAACGGCTTGTTAAGGTTTTTGATTTTATGGGTGGAAGAGGGAAAGCAGAACTTTTGAGCCACTTTTTCATGCAGAATTAAACTCGATGAATTCCTGATCCAAATTCGGTTGATTCTGGATAACATTTTGGCCATGATGTTAGCTCATTGTACAGTCGCACAATACTTAGGTCGCTCCATACATAAAGAAGGTGGTGCTCAGGTACTGATAAACCATCAAATTTGAATTGGCATTAAAATATATTGAATTTGTTTCTGTTGTTATTCTGTCACGTTTATATGGAGTTTAAGTTTCAATCGTTTGAGACTTTCGGTCCAAGACTTTGACTCAATGCCCTGAAGCATAGAAGAGCTACGAAGAGTTACAATTGGCGAAAACGGTGCATTGAGGTACAGTAAAGAGAGACAGATCATTGCAATCATAAAAATTTGATAAGCCATAATTCTTCACAAGTTTTATAATGCATCAACTCTTAGAACCTATGCGCCGTGTCTTCCAGAATTTGAACCCTAGAGGCAATTTTATTCTTCTGCATGCTGCTCTTCTATTCTATCTAGATAATAATGTTCAATATTCATCACATATCTTCGACCGTCGTCTTAGATCATGATTTGAAATTGACTCCTTTACCACTTAAAGACGGTCCTTATTCAAGCTTACACGCCCTCACTATAAGTGCAAGGCTTTGTATTCAATTTGCTTTTTTTTGGCTTCTAAGTTCATTTTTTTATATGTATTCTAATTAGCGCCGCATCCACACTCAACGTCAAGAAACAGAAATGACTTATGCTCAGTTCCTTCTCAAGTTTTGAATCTGAAAATAAATCTGAATCTGAAGTACCAGTAAGTACAAGGATATCAATTCAGTGTCTCGTGTTAAGTATCATTAAAAGCTACAATTGTGAAATTTATCTTAGTTATTCTATATTTTAGCTGAATATTGTTTCATTTGTACCTATCCCCTCTACCTCTTCCTTGACATTTTCTGTTTCATAAATTAATTTATGATCCAACGATAAAACGCATCAGATTTCTATCTGCAGTACTTCTGTCAATTAAAAAATTTATATGCAGTACGATCCAAACCTTAAGGGCGCGCTCAAAGACGAGCCTCATCTGCAGGTACCATTATCTTTTTACGCTCAACTTCAAAAGAATTTCACTACAGCCGTGTGTTGGCTGATTGATTTCTCTACTCTGTTGCACTATGATTCTTTCCCGAAAGAGCCTCCACTTTGTGAAACTTGCATTGGTTGTGGCTTTGTGTCTAGCGCTTGGCTATACTCTTTCGAGAAGCTATTCCATTCAAAGTGATGCGATCTCTAGTGATTATTTTGAGAAGCTCAAAAACCACATTCCCTCGATCCCCGTAAATTTTGGCCAAGAGCCCGTTTTCGATGCCCCTGGTGTTCAATTGAGGCCTGGAGATGTTAAGATTTCATACGTTGAATCTGAAAGTAGACAAGGGACTCCAGGTGAGATTACCGAAATCAACATGAAGAAATGGCAAGAGACGATGAAAAAAAAAATTAAAGAACCAAAAGACTTTGATATCGAAACTATCAGACCACCTGCAGACCCGGCTAATTATGATCGTGAACGGGCTACGATTTTGTCTTTAGTGAGAAACAACGAATTGACTTCTATAGTTAAGTCCATTCAGCAAATTGAAACCAAATTCAACAGTAAGTTCCAATATCCATATACATTCATCAACGAGCAGCCTTTCTCTAATAAGTTCAAAGAACGGGTTCGTGCCTTGACTAAAGCTGAAATCAATTTCGTGCATATCCCTCATCACATCTGGAGAAAGCCATTTGACATAGATGGCGAAAAAGAAAAGGCAGGAATTGAATACCTTCTTTCTGAAGACGTGGCTTATTCCGATGTGGAGTCATACCACAATATGTGTCGATTTTACTCAGGAAATGTCTTCAGGATGCCCGAGTTGGCCAAATACAAATATTACTGGAGAATAGAGCCAGGCGTTAAGTATTTTTCTGATATAAAGTATGATGTTTTCAAATACTTAGCTGGAACGGGTAAGGTTTACGGCTTCACCATTGCTTTGTACGACAGCCCGCAAAGTGTGAAGACACTATTTCCGGAAACATTGAAATTCCTCAACAAGAACGACAACTACAAGTATGTAAACCCGAATGGTGCATTCCAGTGGGTCACCGAAAATAAGCAAAACCCTGTACATAATGAACTTACGGGCGGTTATTCAACATGCCATTTCTGGTCAAATTTCGAAATCGCCGATATGGATTTCTTCCGAACCGAAGCTTATTCCAAATGGTTTGACCATCTTGAGTCAACTGGTAAATTCTACTACGAAAGATGGGGTGACGCTCCTGTCCACTCTCTTGGAGTTGCATTATTTGCAGACAAGAAGAAAGTACATTGGTTTAGGGATATTGGCTATTTTCACTTCCCATACTACAACTGTCCTAATGCTGAACTCACATCTGGTTGTAATGTCGATCAATTTGACCAAGACAGAAGTCTTGCAGACCAAAATTGTTTGGGGACATGGCTTCAATTCGAGCTTGAAGCAGACACTGTATATTAGCGCGTATAATGTAATTTATAAGTCCGGTTTATTAAAGGTATTTGTGGATGAGGGTATTTATGTAAAGAAAGAGACGAAGCGGTGCCTTCACTAATTAATTTATTGCAATAATGCCTTTACTTGTTAAATGTTTTGTACATTTCCAGAACTTTCTGATTTGTGACATGTGAAATTCGGCTGTAAATCGGATCATTCTTCACCTTATCGCACCAAGCAGCTAATTGCGGATATTTCTTGTGAAGCTGAGTCTCACCGCAACAATCTTTCACGCCGATTTCATTGTCAAATAAATTCTCATAGATTGGGAAGCTTAGCATGATATCTGCAGCTGTGAGTTTAGAACCCACAAAGAACCCACTCCCATTCTCTAGTAGCTTCTTGTCTAGGAATTGCAAATTCAAATCGAACTCAGGTTTGTAATACCCGTAATTCAATCCTTTTGTTAAAAGCTTGGCCATAGTCTTTAACCCCATTGGTGCTATTCTTTTGGCTGAACTGTTAATCAACATGGACATCAAAATTGGCTGTAAAGTTCCTTCTGTGTAATGAATATAGTAATCGACCATAAGTTTTTCAGACTCAGAATCAGGATTCAAAATATTTTTTGGATCGTAGTGTTTTAATAGATACTGGGTGATGAGACCAGATTCAACTAATTGGATGTCAGGGCTTCCGTCAGCGAATTTTATATCTAACAAGGGGGCTTTTCCTAGTGGATGGATTTGAAATAATTCTGGTGGGCCACGCAAAGTTTCAGGATGACGAAGGTAGATGTCTATTTCGTAGTCAAGGTTTAGAATCTCCAACATCCACATCACACGGAGACTCCTCGACTCGCTAAGAAAATAGAGGGTGAATTTGTCTTTGGACAGGTGCATTGGTACAGAAGAAGAAGAAACGGTCATAAAGGTACCCAAAGAGGGCTTCAGGTTGTATTTATTCTTTCATTTCCATCAGTTGCACCTGAATAGGTATCGAAAAAGCTTTAACTCAAATAGGCAAATAAACCTAATTGAGAATGTGGGGTTATCGTGTACTGTATATAGATCTGTCTTTTTGGATCGGGGCTCAAATAGAAAGTGTAACCTGCATATGAACAACTTTAATATTGTTTAATCGTAATTTTTCAGTATGAAAACTTTCTCGTTTTCTAAACAGGTTGGGTTGATGAATATCCTAACATGAATATTTGTACTTTCTTTAGTTCAGCCTCTTCAATGCACCAATTTGTTGGGCGAGCTACACGTTCATCTTGACAATTGGACTATAATTACCCCTTTAAGAACTCCTGATATAATATATAGTCCTTTTGATAAATGTCATAGAATATGCGTTGACATGGCTTATTCCCTGAGCAGGCTCACCAATTATCAATTGAACCAGATTCTCAAGTAATTAAATTAGTATTCATCCTTGTGAATTATCTAATAGCCGAAATTCACAAGAGCTAATACATAGTGTATAACACTACTCTGCAATCGGTTACGGGCAATTTTAAGGTAGCATTGAATGCACCACAACGTTAGAGCCAAATCGCATGACACATTTGAAACAAAAAGATCGACGATTTGTAGCTCCTCCTAAAAGTATACCGTTTTTCTCAACAGCTTGTCAAAACACCCTTCTTAAAGATGTATGGATACTACGAGCCCGACTCTCCTTCCACCTACTATTCTAGTTCCGATTGTAGAATGGATTCTGATTCTAATTGCGACACAGATTCTGAATCTGACTCCGGTTCCGAGCCCGGATATTATAGATTATCTCCATTGGCTTATGCCCTTTGGGACACGAAGCAAAACCTGCTAGTTCGGATTACGGCAAATCGATCTGTGGATGTGTATTTGGGGGATCACTATAAAACCAAACTAGGAAACTTCGTGGCTATTGATTGTGAGTGTGTAGGCGTTGGTCCTGGTCGAAAGTCGGCGCTTGCGCGGGTAAGTGTGGTGAATTACTTTGGTGTTGTCTATTTGGATGTGTATGTCCGGCCAAATGGGCAAGTGACAGATTGGAGAACGCTGGTGTCAGGAATAACACCAGAACTTATGCAAAATGCTATCTCATATAAAAAGGCCCGAGAACTTGTTGAGGAACGCATTGACGATCGTGTTTTGGTTGGCCACTCATTGTCGCATGATTTGGGCATTTTAAGGTTATCACATCTTGACTGTGTAATTGAGGATATTAGCAAATACGATTATTTCCGCAGCTTTGTTAATTATTCCACGCCAGGGTTACGTTTTTTGACCAAGGAATTTTTGGATTATGATATTCAACAAGGTTCCCATTCGCTGGTGGAGGATGCTCAGGCAACAATGGCCCTTTTTCGCATTCACAGGCGTCTCAAACGTACGGGAAGAATTTAGTAGGCCAAGTCGGAATTGGCGCGCTTAAAAAGGGTTAAATGAGATCCTTTCTGTGTCCCATTTAAAGATACAAACAAGCGAGCTAATATCAATGAACCACATGGCAATACTCAAAAAATTTTTAGTAAACACTCCATGAATCATATCTTTTAAAGATAAGCTAGATAGACTTGAACTTTAGTAAAGGAGGTTTTCCATTATCTGGACTAACAAATTTGAGATTACTGTGACCAGTTCAATCAACATGCACAACGACAAATATTACCAATCAAAAGCCTTCAGCAAACCAAAGAAGATGAACCTGAGAGCTGGTCACGGTAGTGACCAGTTCTTAGAGGATCAAGGTCTATGAGAAGATTCAAATATTCTGAGATCTCATCGTCAAGAAGTGACTCTTCGGTCTTCTGATGATTTATTAAGGCTTTAATAAAGATCATCATCTTCAAACAACCCACATTATCTTCGTGGCTTATACTATCTTCCTTTTCTAATTCGTTGAGTTCTCTTACGTTATCGAGCTGTTTTTCCAAAATTTGCATGTACGTCTCCTTAGAAGAGACTTTGAGCTCATTGACAAAAACATCATCAGTAAGTAGCCACTGCATATATAGCCACACTGAAGTATCTGCAGCGTCCATAAACATTCCTGTTTTGACTAAATCGAGTTCGTAGTACAACAACTTAAGAGGTGATTTGAATAAATCTGCGGTAGCAGAAAACTCGGCCAAATCATCACACTCTGTATATGATTGGAGCTTTTGAAAAATTCTTGGAATAAGCTTTGAACGATTGTGCCATGCACTAAAATTGGATATGTTTTTTTCAATCTTCTTCGTCGCGTAGACAAATTCTGCAAGATAAAGCTTGAGTTCAAAAGTTTGACCATCTGCTTCGCATATCAGCTCTGAATACTCTTTCTCAATTGAGCCCACGATATATCTTCTATAGTGCCACCCGTGGAAGTTACGACTATCTAGCTCAAGAACCTTCAGCACAAGTCCTAATTCATACTTCCAATCGGCTTTGTGATCTTTACCCAATTCTTCGAGACACCAGCGCCTATGGTTCCAAATCCAATAGCACTTTGGATATTCGCGCATCATGCCTTTTAACATTTGTAGGTCCTCACCTAGTAGATTGGCTTTTGTACTTGGGTCTACTGATATCAAATGAGAGAAGATATCTCTCCGATAATTCCAAATGGCATTAAACTCTGGATTGAGTGTTAGGAGCTTAGTGGTATCGGTAAGAATTTGCGTAGTGAAGACCTTTTCATGCTTTGCTTTGAGGACATTGGCGGTGAGCTCTCGGTAGTTAGCTATTCTAGCTTTGTCTCTCTGAATCTTTTGACCACGAGCTAGCTCAGTGAGTTTTTCCTTTTTGACACCGTGTTGCTATCAATTAGTATGGGAGACATAGATATATATTCAAGGAACATACCATTGAGTTGAAGGGATAGTAGTAAGCTTGAAGACTATGGCTCAATCTGGGGAACAGCATCATCATGAGTGATCGGGCCGCAAATCCGAATTTTCTCGAATATCAAGCTTTAATTTTCTAAATTTAAATTTATTTAGAATTGTGTTGTATGTTTAAAAAATCTCTTGACTTGATATACTATTAATACGTTAAGACACCACTTCAGGATGTCTAATCAAGATATGTACAATTATGATGAAGCTCTAGCGACTTGTAAAAGTCTCTTAGGTAAATATTTACAATTCTCAAGCAACTGAAACTTCAGCTTGAGGGGTGGCCACTGGAATTGGATAAAGACCCTCTCCCAGATTGGAGGCCTTAAAGAAGGAGTAATTAAGGACAACATCGTCAATATTCCTCATTGTCGAATCTTTGACAAAATCAGGATCAATGAAGAAAAATACGGGCATATCGACTTCCTCGCCAGCTGCTAACCTTTGTTCTTCGAAGCAGAAACACTGAATTTTGTTGAAATATGGAGCAACATGGTCCGGAGAAACAGAATATGTAGCCATACCAATAATGTCTTCCTTCGACATATTCTTGGCTCTATAGAAGACCAATGCGGTTTCACCTGGCACAATGTATACCTCCTTTTGTAATGGTGTAAATTTCCACGGGAGTATACCAGATGCTTGACATGTAAACGAAACTCTTATTCTCTTATTGGTTTCAATGGGAATCACCTTATCTGGTGTAAACACACGGGCATCTGTGATTGGAACTCCTCCCCATCCAGTTCTCTTACAAAGATATCGATAGAATGGTACAGCAACACATGCAAGACCTGTGAAGAACATGATCACCGAGCCGGAATAGTAAGCAGCACTTCTGTTTCTCAATTTGATGTGCTCTTCTCTTTGATTCTGCATGCGTTGGTATTGTTCTTTAGCTCTCTGAGATGACTCTTCTTGAAGTCTTCTAATATTTGAGACAAATTGTCTATGTGACTGTGAATTTGGCTTGGACCATTTGCCGATTCCTAAGCCTGAGAAGCTCAAAGGCTGTTTTAATAACCTAAGCATTGGGATGTATTCGGGACTATACGATGTGGGTGTGGTGCAACCTAGTTATTAATAAGGAAACAGGCCATATTGTGGAATTACGTTTTAAGACATATGAAGCACTTAAATGTGATTTATGTAACTATTCAATATAATTTTATCAAATAAATGCATTGAAAAAATTCGGAATTTTCAATTTCCTAATTAAATCTCTATTGCAATAATGATTGCAACTTTTCGCAAGTATACTGGTCACAATGAGACATGAGGTTATTAAAATTCGCATCCCCCATTGTTTGTCGTAAGTTTCCCAATTCAATTCTAAGGAGACTGGAAACATTTGTCGTTAATACCGGGTCCTCGCTCTGAAGAAGGGCCAGGTACCTGAGCTTTTCACCATGAGGAGCGATATCTGGGTCCGAATAAGCGTAATTATCTATGTCGGTATAAATATAGTCCGATTCATAAGCTTGGCAGTTGCCAGCTTCATTCTCGTTGACTTCTTCCAAGAATAAAAAGCATCTTCTAAACACTTCTCCAACTAATGATTGCATTCCATGAAGATTTTTTGGAGCTCCATAGTTGATTAGAGAGACAAGCGCCAAAAGGTTGACCTTTTTATTTCTTGGACTTCCGTTGTTTTTGTAGTAGGTGACCCATGTCTCTAAGAATTGGGTCACATTTACATTCAAATGACTCAATATCGAACAAAACATTTCCGGGTTTCTGGTAGCAAGCCTTGAAAGAACAAGGAGCACTTTGTTAACCAAAACTACGCTATGATTTTCATCTAGTACATAATTGGCCATGGCATGCATCAATCCACTGTCTACCAAGTTGGAGACAAATTGAGAGTTTTCGCTTTGCAGGAGCAACAAAATGTCCATGAGAGACACGAACGCTTCAAATGAGTCATCTCTCATAGAAGGGAGGTAACCCGACAAAACTTGCAAAATATCCCTTCGGTATGGGGATTGGAAGGCACCCGGTACAAGCAAAGCGTATGATCTTACTATGGAGAGGATAGTTGTAAGAATCTCTGTAGAGTCCATAAGTGCAGACTGGAGAAGATCAAAGAACTCAAGGAATTCGGGCTTCAATTCGAGGTTGAATGGGTAGTATTGTAGCGTTGCTAGCCACAAATCATAGCCATCTTCGGCAAAGAGGTAGTTCCCTGAAGATTTTGTACAACAGGATCTGATGAGAGGAATGGTAATAAAATGGGTCTCGGCGGAATTCATATTCAAAGCCACCACTAGGTTCTTTAAAACCCTAAGCAATGAAGTTTTGAGTATAGAGTCTTCACTTTCTTCATTAGACTTGTCCCAGTACTCCGGAATAATCTGTAGGATTCTCATCAATGATGTTTGATCAACTAATGGGTTACATCTTTCGATCAATGTTGCAATTGTATCGAGAACAAACAACTTTGACTCCGTGAAAGATACTTCGTGCAACATGGAGATGGATAAGCTGACGAATTCTTGCAAGAAAGGTTGAAAGTCTTGTTTGATGAAGTTCCAGTCGTTCACGACAGTTCTCAAACTCTGAATTGTTGTCAACTTGACAACTTTGTCGTTAATTTTGTTTTCAGGCTTTAAGAAGTCTATGAAGAGCTTATATATTGCTACTCTACTTTCAGCAGAGCAGTCAATATCTATCCAAGCGCTAATTATCAAGCACATACGCCTCTTAATGATCTTGTTTTCAACTACATCATTACGCAAACCCTCAGGAATGAAAATTTGAGAAAGTAATTGGTTGAAATTAACCTTGTCTGCGATAGAGTGCGCAGAAAGTTGAAATATGCAAAAAGTAGAGTCCTTAATAAGAATTTTATCGGTAGAATCATTATTTGAAAGTCCCGAGGAGATTTTGTTGAGTATGAACTCGGAAAGGTCGTCTTTAAAATATCTGATCAAATCTTGAAAAAAGTTCTCTGCGCAAGGTCTAACTTGGTATTCCCAGCTAGAGCTGAGTTCTTCGTTGGTCCATTCTTCAGGTTCAAGAAGCCAACTTTCCAAATCAGATGGCTTTAGCCGCAAATACCAATTGATTATAAGATCGCATAGTTGAACAATAACTTGTGGGGTAAATAGCTGGGTCTTCAAAGTATTAATTGCATTTCTAACCTCATCCTTGTCACCTCTGTCCTTCAATGTGATAGCACCACCTTTAAATATATATGCAACCATTCTCTTCATTATTAAAAAGCCCTTTACCGCCAATACCTCCCAAAAGTCATTGTCCTCAGAACTATTGTAGACAGCCTCCGCCTTGGTTTGCAATAAGGTCATGTAGGTGGAAATAATCTCCTGAGAACATGGCATAAGAGTAAAACTCGTCTGTTTACTGTCAATTAAGTTTACGTAAAGTTTACTGTAGCACTTGATGAACTTCTCGATCATATCTGAGGCGTACTTTTCGTGTTGGGTAACCAAGTCCCTAAGATGGCCAATAGAGACTTTCATGAATTCTACGATATCTTGGTTTTTATGAGGCTGTTCAAACCCTTCAGGAATAAGTCTGCGGAGATTTTTTAAACAAAGGTAGCAAATTTCCAGGATAGTCATATCTAGTGAGGAAGTCCACATCTGGAAGAACTTCATGTACAGTTTAACAAGAACGGGTAGAATAATTGGTGCCTTACTTTGAAGTGCCTGACGAGCTCTACCGATTCTTACCATAGAGACAGACTTGATCATTTGATTAAGAATAATCAAGAGATTATTCGTTGCAATAAGGTTCCCCTTTACAAAGACATATTCCTCCAAGCTCTTGGTCACATCATCAAATAGGTTCGGCCATTCACTAGGGAAATCAAAACGGACAATTCGTGCGATGGCATGGGCATTTTGGATAGTCAACTGATTGTTCTTGTCATCGATGACATAGAAGAGACGGCTTCTGATTTGCGCTTTTTCCTCTTTACTAATTGCATTCACTCTTGAAGATCTCCAGTACTTTTCAATGCCATTCTTGAAGCAAATAATTGCCATCCAGCGTGTTCCTAGTGGGATCTCTTGCTTGATGTAGATGTCTTGCAAAAGGTAATGGAACCCCGGTTGCACTTCCCACAATTTAAGCTGCTTTTCCGCATCCTCTTGTAATTGACTCCTCTCAGATCCATCAACAATATTCAACGCCTCAGAAAGGGAGTTGAAGTTTAGAGACATCACTTATCTAAGGTATTATAGTTTGGAGATCGATGCGCAGGATGACCTAAGAGTAGGTTAAAAAAGGGCACTAATTTCAGGAAATAATTACAGGATAGAAAATCTACTACAACTTTTGGTCTACTACAACTTTTTTTTATTTTTTTCTATTTATGTGTTTCCTCTTCCTCGTTTTCCAATACCTTCAAAGTTTCGTACTGTGATTATTATTAAGTGTTTATTACTATATCAAAGCAGCAAATAAATATGACATAAAAGCTACAATTTTACTTTTTTCACCATCTGTGCGCTTCATCACCCTCCGACCACAGTCTCTCAGTGTAGCCCAACTGCTCTTTTACCTTGAGAAGTGTTGCCTTGTCGCCCATGTTCTTACCTAAATTATCACTTATTTTAATGGCGTGTTGGTTGTTAGCACTTGTCAATTTGATGACAATGTTAAGTGGCTTTGATTTCGTTTCAGGATTGCTTGCATTTTGGAAATCGTTGGTAAGGTAAGTGCCAATGCCAAAAATTGGCTTTAAGCCGCTCTTTTCAGCTGCCGCCTTATAACGAATACACTTGTCAACATCTAGAGAGTCAGAGTAACATATTATTTTAGACATCGGCTCGAATCCTAGACTTTTATAATGTTGCGCCACTTTTTCTGTGTACTGTTCGGGATCTCCAGAGTCTTGTCTCACTCCAGAGTAGCTATCAACAAGCGGCTTGACAAAAGATTTTAGGAACAGATCTGTTCCGAAGGTGTCAGTGAGAGCCAAGCCACAGTCTTTTGCACCGAATGTTTGGATCCATAATTCCATGGCTGTCTTATTAGCATTCACGTAATCCTGTGTTACAGCAGCGACACCCATAAACCATTCATGAGCAACAGTTCCTATGGGTCTCAAATTGTATTTTTTAGCCAAAAGAACATTGGATGTTCCCAAAATCATATTCGTGTTTTTGTTCTCACTTTTGGAGGCTCTTGCAAGCTCCTTCACGACCAACTCCTGACTCTCAAACGAGCGCCGACGCCGTGTACCAAAGTCACTGAATGGACAACCGTTTTCTAGAAGACGAGATATCTTTTCAGCAGCCAATTGGCTTTGGCCATTGTAGTTCCAGTCGGTATATACGAATTTGAAATACGCTTCCGAAACAAGGGCCAACAATGGGATCTCGTATAAGATTGTGTTATACCACAGACCAGAGACTTCAATACCAAAATTCTCGAAGTTTTCTTCAGTATTCAAGAGCAGAACCTGAGCTTCAGGATTGAGTTTGAAGTCTTTAAGGCTGTCAATGTACACTGAGGGTAACATGGGTAAGGCGTCTCTGAGGTAAGCCAACTCATCTTCAGAAAACCTCAATTCAGCGAGATACCCTATTTGCGTCCTTAACCATTCAATTGCTGGCTTATTAAGAACCATTTGTGGGGTCCTGTTGGTATATTTGTAGGTTACTGGTGTATCCTTGAAGTGCTGGAAGACAGCAGCATGCATGGACAATTTGTATAGATCGGTATCTAACAACGAAACAATTGCTCTTTCACTCATATTGCCTTTTGTATTATTTTGCGTTTAATGGCAGAGTCGTTGTATTGATGGGATTACTTACTTAGGAATGTTTTGAAGGTGGTAATTAAGGGCCCTCTTATATGTGTGCTACTGCATGCGCCTATATGACTCTACCTTGATAACGATAATGATCTGACTCATGTTGATTATTGACCTAAATAGGTTTTTTTTTCCTATCTTAAATTGTCATTTTTCATTTTTTATTTTTACTTTTTCTGTTTTTGTTGTTATAGGTTCACTTCTTCTCAATTTGAGGCACTCTCAATGACATGTTTGAAGGGAAGTGGTGAAAGAACAGAGAAGATAAGAAATTTGAGCACTATAGAAGCGGCGAAGACTAGAGAAAACACTCTACTTGGATCGCGTACCTGAAGTCAATTATTTATGTTCCTTTTTATTGTTATAAATTCAAATGCTCTGGATGTATGGATTCACTTTACCTTCAAATGAATAGACAAAAATCTTTTCGTAAAACTCGACTTGTTCCTTGTATAGCTACGATAAATTAGATCCTGACAGATTATTTTAGATTATTATTCAGAAAGAAATGAACTTAGTGCTCCAAGATACGCATGTTGCCTGTCACAACCACGTTCTCCAAAATTGAGCCGTTTGGAATGTCGATGGACTCGTTCTCATTGACCACAATGATCACAGTACCCTTCAAAGTCACGTCTCTACCGACCTTAACGTTACCAGTGATAGTCAAGTGGTCCAATTCCAAAATCTTAGGCATGTGAGGAAGTCTCTTTTGGAAATCGTTTACCTTCTTGAAGTGAGATCCCAACTTGATCAATGGGTTAGCAAATCCGTCTCTGGTTGGATCCAACTTCAAAGCACCATGTTCAAGGTAGAACAAGTCGGACTTGACCAAAAGCAAATCGGAACAAGTCTTGACAGGCAAGAATCTAGATCTTGGAACATTGACACCATGAGCACCTTCAAAGTGTCTAATTGCTGCACCAACAGCAGTCTCCAATTGCATAACATTAATTTCAGAGTTACCTTTGGTGATTGTCTTGGAGTTAGGGATGATTTCAGACTCAATAGCGTTGGATTCCACCAATCTCTTGACTGCCTTCAAGTTAATCCACAAGTTGTTTGTGTTAAAGTACTTGAACTTCTTGATACTCTTAAACTCCTCAACATGCTCTTTTGGAACTTGTGCAATTTCCAACAATCTAACTTGACCCTCGTAGTTGATCAAGGTACCACCCTTAACATCAGCTCTGGTCTTATCAGTCAATTCCATAATGTACTCAGCACCAGTCTCAATCATGTGGTTCAAAATCTTAGTGTCGACAGTAGCACCCAAGTTGTCACCGTTGGAGACAAACAAAATTTCTCTACCTTGAGCCAATAAAGCATCCAACTCACCGGAAGAAACCAAACTCTCGAATAAGTCACCATGTCCAGGTGGGTACCAGGTCTCCAAATCGTCATCGTAAGACTCAGGGACAGGCAACAAGGAGTCCTTGTAGATACGAGGGAAACGAGATTGGTTGAAGGTTCTGACTCTAATTCTGTGGCCAGAGTACTTCTTGATAATTTTAGCGGTATCAGCATCAGTGTTGAAAGAGTTCATCAAAAGAAGAGGAACGTCAGTGTCGTATCTTCTGTTCAAGTGCTCAATTTGTCTAACGGACAAGTCCAAGAAGGTGTTACCGTCTCTGACTTCAATGACAGACTTTGGACCAACACAACCCATGGAAGTTCCCAAACCACCGTTCAACTTCAAGACAGCCAACTTGGACAAGGAGGCGGATTCTTTCTCGATGTTCTCAGACAAAGTAGAGTATTGCACAACCTCATTTGGAGAAGGAGACTTGATCTTCTCCCAGTCAACGGCGGTACCAGAGGCTTTGTCGGCCAAGTATCTTCTGAACAAGGCGAAGAAAGAATCCATCTCGTTTTCGAAACGACGTTGATACTCCTTGTCAGTGACGGAGTCAACCAACAGGTTCAAGGTGTTACGCATTTGCGACGCAGCCGTCGTAGTGGCGGTGTTGTCGAAGGCCTGGAGTTAGTTAGTTCAATTCGATAGTTTAGACTGAGATAGCTTGGTTTGGGGTTGTCGAATTGAGTGAGACTGACATTCAGCCCCTCGTTGCTGGATAATGCCTGGGTGAGACACTTTCAAGTAGGTGCCTCAAAAACCGTCCAATTGAGCTGAAAACAACGACAATTGACACCAACCCATTCAGGAATGAAACTAGATACATACGAAGGAAGATTGAGTACGAGTGTGTCTCTTCATGATTGATAGTTGTTGATGGAAGTAGTATGGGGTAGGGAGAATCTACTCGAGGATCTGACCAAAGGGTGGGTGAACCACACCCGTACACCTAATTATCCAATGTTTAGGGTGTGCATCTAGAGACAAGAGGGGACAGTTGGGGGGCAGTAATCATGGTTCCATGAACTTCAGAAGCGAATAGAGAACCACAAATAAAGAAATTATATAAATGTGAATATATTAAATATAATAGCATTAATGATATTTTTTTCTTTTGTGGGTTTTTCCTCATTCGGATGCTAACCCTTGTTTCAATTCCGGACCTCATGGTCCCATATTGCCCATAATCCAAATTCACGTAAACCCAAAACCAGGGCCCGTAACCATTGAACGTGGAAGCACTGCGGAGTGTCCTGCACATAAACACTTATTCCACGCCTAATCGTTCATGCCTAAATGATTGATATAGCGGGGTTAATTGAAGAGATGGACGATGATGATATTCTTCAAATCTTAATAAATGAATTTTGTAACAATTAAACTATTTTTTTTTTTGAGATTGTAGTGATTTTGTCGAAATTCATACCATAATTCATCCTGATTAGGCGAACAATGCCGTGCCATGGAAGAATTCGATGCAGGAAAATAAACTCCAGCTATAATGGTGGGGCATAAGACCATGTTTGTATGCAGTACAGATCAATCATCAATGAGATTGACATGGTGAAGCAGCGGATAAAACTGGGGTTGTGGTAAATTTTTTCTGGGGATATTTTTACCGGAAAGAGTAATTTTTCAAAGAATTAAATGTTCCAAAGAGTTGCCTTTTTTGGCGGTAAATAGTAAAGCTTGCGATACTACGAGTTTCGGAACATCTTTAGGTAGTCGGCCATAGCCATGTTCGATCGTGAGTTCACGGAAAACAAAGTCCGTATGGGAATTTTTTAACTCATTATATGATTTACCATGCAGGGTTAGGGTAATGATACGACGATTAATTGGATCCGATTGTCCCGTTAATTAATCGTTGATAGTGTGGTTTACCGCTGATGGGAGTAGTCTGAATGTAGATGTCGGTTGCAATTTGCCATTGTGACCAAGAGGTAGATAATAGGAATTTGCTTGAATTTTCTTAGATGTGTTTTGAGATAGTCTGATTCAATTGACAATTGTTAATGACGATTTTTAATTGTTTGCAGGTTGGTTTGGTTTGGTTTGTTGGTTGGTAACTTTTCAGCGGTGACACAAAACCATGACAAATGTAAAAATCAAGGGTGGACGAATGTGAAAATAAAAATTTATAAGAAAGAAAAAAATTGATTGAAAAGAAAAACAAAAAAAGAATCGATTGAATAGAATTTCAAAAAGAAGTAGAATTACTGATTTAATGCTTTTTCAATTTGATCCTCAGAGCTTCAGTAGATTCTGTCAATTATGGCAATTATTGTCTATATTTCTAAACAAAGTAGAAAGGAGATAGTGATTGTAATCGCAGCCTAACATAATCCCAAGATTCACTATTACAAAAAAAATCTTATAAAAACCAATTAAATATATTAAACCTCAATCCAAAAAATCTGTATATAGTTACAGTGGCCGAGTGGTTAAGGCGACACCCTGCTATTAGCAGTTCAGGTGTTGGGCATTGCCTGCGCAGGTTCGAATCCTGTCTGTGACGACATTTTTTAATTAACCAATTAAGTTATATTAATTAAGTTGACTATATTAATTAAGTTAATTTGTCTCTTATTGTGGAGAAAACCGCCGCCGACCCCTTATTTTTGTTCTGTCTATGATCCGTTTCCTTCTCTTAGGCAAGTGATCATACATGTCATATGTTACAGGAGTAAAGCTCGTGACCTTATTGTTTGAAGCCGCAAATGAAAGAACGCATTAACCTAACCTAAAGTTCAGGGCTTCTAACCATGGGTTATGATACCTCGTCATTTTCATGTTTGGTTCCTGGATGTTCTGTATTAAGCAAAGCCGCCGCTGGGCGAAAGGAACCTCTCCCAATGCGAACATGTTGTTTTTTCGTAAACAACCAACACATACAAAAAAACAAATCAAAATATCAAATTCCAAAGTAAATTTCAATTTTCTCATTAATTTAAAATGCCGTGATTACTTGCCCGAAGGGAAGTTTTCGCGCCCAAATGGCGTTTTTTCTTGGAATCCCGCATAAGGTAAGGTGGGCCCTAACGCCGATTTTTTCACCTTCTGTCGTGCAGGACAGGTTAAATGACGGGAGTTCCTACAAGAACGCTAACAGTTACATTGTGTGCACATTACGAGCCAAAACGAGATTTTATTCGTTGAAAATGCAATTACGTAAAGAATGGCATAACGTGTTCGGTTTTTTTTTATTTTTTTGACCCGATCGGTGGCTGATTTATTAACCCATTGTACTTAAGTTTCCGGTATCTTGTAAGATCCTCGATGCAAGGCCTAGGCTATATGCACACCCTGACTTAGCGGACCAGACCTTTAGAACAATCAACTCCAACCGAGTGTTCCACCAACGAATCTATCTTCAAGCTCTTTAGATTCACTTATACTTGAAGGATCACTACACTTATAAAGATATTTTTTGTCCTAATTCAACTCTTGTCACCTCTAGTCTGTGACGTTTACCTGACCCTTTCACTCATCACCCCACCTTCTTTGATCCTATTATATCCTTTCAGCTGACCAACCTTTACCTACAATGCCCATATAATGGCTAACCAATACCGTAATTACAACCAAACATCATCTTCAGTCTTTGGCGAAGAAAGCGGAACCCAATCTATGAGAGCGTTTGACGACGTTGTTCTTGACAGAGAGTCCCAATCTGACCTTGTTGCCAATTTAGAAGGTCAGCAATACACTCAGAACGGCACTTCGGGCCAATCTCCGAATTTCAATTCCTTTTCCTTCAACACATACAACAACGCTTACCCTGATGCTTTAGAAGACATGAAGGCCATGGCTGGTCTTCCGGTAGCCTCCGCGCCACTTAACGATAATCTTTCTCCAAGAAACCCAGAATATGTCAACTTGAACCCTGGTCAGGAACAAGACCCGAATCAGCTACTAAACGACTACAACGTCAAGTTTGAGCCTGCTGATAACGTATGGCAACAACCTAACTCTGTTTCGAGCATTGAGAATGACTTCCACTACTCATCATATCAACAACAACAACAACAACCTCGCGCTGGTTCATCAACAATGGTAATGGCGAAAGATCAGCCTTACGCACAAGAACCTAGAAAGCTGCAACGCAATGCTAAAAACTTTCATCAGTCTTCGCCTGCTATGCCACAGGCCAAAAGGGAAAGCAGCCCTCCTCTCAAAGTCGAGAGTCCTGGGGATGGCGAAGATTACTCCAAAAAGGGCGGAAGAACACGTTCTGCTCATAACATAATCGAACAAAGATACAGGAATAGAATGAATGACAAATTTACTGCTCTTCAAAACTGTGTACCCACTCTACGAGTTGCAGCAAGAAGGGGAACGAAAACAAGAAACGATTTTGACGGGGATATGGAACAATATGCTGGAAGTGACAGTGAGACTCGTGGCAATGAAGATTTAGAAGGTTTGACGCCTGCTACCAAGCTTAATAAGGCCACGATCCTTACTAAGTCCGTTGAATACATCAAGTTCTTGGAAAAGAAGAACAATCGTATGCGTTCTGAGCACCAGCAACTTGTTGAAAGAGCAAGAATGCTAGGAATATCGTTGAGTGATGATTTAATGAATCCTGACTTGTTACAGAATTCAAGAACCAACCGTGGATAGGTTTAAAGATACCTTTAGCTATTTATTTTTCGTCTATGCGGTCAAATCAAATCGTTACAGTCGACATGCAATCAATTAAAGGTGAATTGATTTAACAATACTGAATTGCAATTCTCTTTGTTTTGCTGAAAATAAAATATGTCACTTAATGTATATGAATACAATTGTTTATTGAATTCAAACGCTTTCGTGACAGTAATGGCGTCGCTCTCTATTCCAAAAGCAGCGCCTATAAGTCAACACTATTTCATTCCATTAAGCCTTGCTTAGATGTGAATTGAGCGGCCAATACATCCAAACTTTTACGACAACGGGCTTTCAAACGCTCTTACGACAATCACGGGGTCCCCGTTTGGTCTACCGATTCGTTCCTGTACGGCTCGATATATGCGATTATGAGAGCTATTGGTTCATAGGGACCACCAAATGCTTTGAAAAGAGCCTTTATTAGTAATCCATCATTGAGCAACTAAGGGAATGCGAGGTTTGACAAAGTTGAAATTAAAAAAGACATCACCTTTCTTTCAAAAATTTACTTTATTTTGGTGTTCTCGCTCCCTCGTATCTTTGACATCAGTCCATTTGTATTCTCTAAAGTGGTTTTTTTGCAGCCGCTTAGGCCACCTGCACAGACTACCTTTAGAGAAAACTTCAATACCTACTGATTCTAGCTCACAACGTTAATCAAATTACCTAAAAACTCAAAGATTCTACGTAAATCATAATTCTAAACAAGTTCAGTGTAATCTTAGATTTTCTTAACTCACAAAATGAGCTGAGTGTAATCATTCAATCCCAGTTGGTGGATTTGAATCAGAGTCACGTGATCTCAGATGGCACCACTACGCGCGCTGATGGCTCTTATGTGTTTCTGCATCGCGCCCGATAAATCCTGATCGCACCCGTACACCATCGTATACACAGCGAAAGTACATAAATGCTGTAATCTTTCTTTACTTACTATCCAACTCCAAAGTCATAGAATAACTATTCGAATAAAATGGCTCTTGCAGACTTGGTCGTGGCCATCTACGAGCAGTTTATGGCTCTTAGTCTCACTTCTAAAGTTGCTCTCTTCATCTTTGGTCCGATTGTCTACAATGTCATCTGGCAGTTATTGTACTCTCTTAGAAAGGACAGAGCGCCTTTGGTGTTCCACTGGATCCCGTGGCTTGGTTCTGCCGTTCCATACGGTACTGACCCATATGTCTTCTTTGAAAACTGTAGAAAGAAGTATGGTGATGTGTTTGCCTTTGTGTTGTTGGGAAAAGTTATGACCGTGTACTTGGGACCAAAGGGTCACGAATTTGTGTTCAACTCTAAACTTGCTGATGTTTCTGCTGAAGAAGCTTACTCTCATTTGACCACCCCTGCGTTTGGTAAAGGTGTCATTTACGATTGTCCTAACCACAGATTGATGGAACAAAAGAAATTTGCCAAAACTGCCTTGACGAAGGACTCCTTCCAAAGATACGTCCCAAGAATCCAAGAGGAGGTATTGGATTTTTTCAAGACTTGTTCCTCTTACTCCTTGACTGAACGTAACAACGGTGTGGTCGATGTCTTGCACACTCAAGCTGAGATGACCATTTTGACAGCTTCCAAATCCTTGATGGGTGATGACATGAGAGCCAGATTTGACAAGTCTTTTGCAGGTTTGTACAACGACTTGGACAGAGGCTTCACCCCAATTCATTTTGTTTTCCCTAACTTGCCTTTGCCATCTTATTTCAAAAGAGATGCTGCTCAAAAGAAGATTTCCGGTACCTACTTGTCTTTGATTCAAGACAGAAGAAAGACTGGCGACATTGTTGAAGGTAGAGATTTAATTGATTCCTTGATGTTGAACTCCACTTATAAGGATGGTAAGAAAATGACCGATCAAGAGATCTCCAACTTGTTGATCGGTGTTTTGATGGGTGGACAGCACACCTCTGCCGCCACCTCTTCTTGGTTTTTGTTGCACCTCGCTGAAAGACCTGACCTTCAAGAAGCATTGTACAATGAAGTTCTTTCTGTTTTGGCTAAAAAGGGTGGTAAGCTCTCCGACTTGTCTTATGAAGACTTGCAAGAGATGCCTCTTGTTAACAACACCATCAAGGAGACCTTGCGTATGCACTTGCCTTTACATTCCATCTTCCGTAAAGTTATGAACAACTTGGTTGTTCCTAACACCTCTTATGTTGTCCCCAAGGGACACTACGTCATGGTTTCTCCTGGTTATGCCCACCTCTCTGAACAATGGTTCCCTAACCCACAGAAGTTTGACCCTCGCAGATGGGAGGAAATGGATGCCGCCAATGTTCAAGATCCTAACTCTGATGATGCTGAGGATTACGGTTTTGGAAAGGTTTCTAAAGGTGTTGCTTCTCCATACTTGCCATTCGGTGGTGGTAGACACCGTTGTATTGGTGAGCAATTTGCCTACGTTCAGCTTGGAACTATCTTGTCTACTTTTGTGTACAACTTAAAGTGGAGCTTTGCCCCAGGTCGCTCTGTGCCTCCTGTTGACTACCAGTCGATGGTTACTTTGCCAGCGGCACCTACTGAGATTGTCTGGGAGAAGAGAGAAACTTGTGTCATCTAATTTTATGATTAATGTCTACTGAACATTTTCACTACTTTTTTCAAACGTGGTTATAGCACTGTTTGATATATGAGAGTAAACTCGCCGAAATTTGTGGTGCACACATACGAAGAACACTCAGTGATATGAGTTCATTATTGTATACTTAAAGTTCTGGAAGTGAACCATCATATAGCACCACATGCTTGTTCGGAGTTTTTTCATTTTATATAAAGCGTCGTTGTTAGATTTAAAAAAATAAAAGAAGAAATAGATCAAAAATTTAATTCATTAAATCTGAATTTGTTATAAAATCTGTCTTGCAGACAAATCTACACCAACAAAAGCTCTAATATATATGCCGTAAAAGTCGCTTTCCGATTAGGGAGGTACGGGTGTATGAATCACGAAACTAGTTGGTTGAAAAATTATTAAAACGATCAGACCTCTGGCTTATACCAATATGTCATCGTATAAACTAAAGATTCCGGCTTCCAGTGCCAATATTGGCCCTGGTTTCGATGTTCTCGGAATTGGTTTGAACATGTACCTTGAAATCGATGTTAAGACAGACAAGCTGGTAGACACATCGGCTGATAAGTACAATGTTAAACTTTCTTACGAAGGTAATGGAGCTGCTGATGTCCCGCTCCAGAGTGAAAAGAACCTTGTGACAGCCACCGCTTTGTATGTGATGCGTTGTAATGGCGTTGAAAAGTTCCCTGATGGAACCTTGGTCCATGTCACGAACCCAATCCCACTTGGCAGAGGCTTGGGATCTTCTGGTGCCGCCATTGTTGGAGGCGTCATGTTGGGTAACGAGGTTGCTGGCCTTAAACTTTCAAAGGAGCGTATGCTCGATTACTGCTTGCTAATAGAGAGACATCCAGACAATATTGCAGCTGCCATGTTAGGAGGCTTTGTGGGCTCTTACCTTAACCAATTGTCTGAGGCTGAAACAGAGGCTAAGAGCGTTCCTCTTGAACACATTTTGCCTAAGGATTCCACTCCTGAGTCCAATTATGAGAAGCGCCCACCCCCAAATGCTATTGGCCAATACTTGAAATACAACTGGAACAACAAAATTCGTTGTGTTGCCATTATTCCGGAGTTTGAGGTGAAAACTGATGACTCTCGTGCTGTTCTTCCTACCTCGTATAATAAAGAGGACATTGTGTTCAACTTGCAAAGATTAGCTGTCTTAACTACTGCCTTGACCCTTGAGAAGCCAGATCATAACCTCATCTATGAATCCATGAAGGATAAAATCCACCAGCCATACCGTGCGCTGCTTATTCCTGGTCTTGAGACTGTTTTGAGGGATGTCACCCCTGTCAGTAACCCCGGTTTGTGTGGTATTTGCTTGTCCGGAGCCGGTCCTACAATTTTGTGTTTGGCCACCGAGAACTTTGAGGAGATTGCCAAAACCGTCGTGGGAATTTTTGCCGAGAAAAGCGTTAAATGTCTGTGGGAACTCTTAGACTTAGCATACGACGGAGCCACTATTGAATACCAATAGAGTAGTACCAGTAGAGCAGGTACGAACATAATAGATGCCAATAAAATAGAGTATACTTGCATAAACGATTAAACTAACACCTTATAATGACACGTTGTGATATTGGTTTTGAAATTTCTCAAGTCAGTGTCTGCTCGTCTCACATTGCAAGAATGTGCTCACATCACTTCAAGAATTGCAATACTGGCCAAGCCATTACCTAATATTGAATAGAGCCAAATTTGATTCAATTACATTAATTCAAGGAAAATATTTAGTATTGATAATTTATGTGAATTAACCCGATTTATGTGTTTTAGTTTCTCGTGCGTCCGGCCAATCAGCTCTACATACAAGTGAATCTACAATTGTAAACTCATAAGGATCTAACCAAAGCCAAATGTCGGGCATCACAGAGTTTCAACACGAGATTCTTAAGCTGAACTCATTGAATAATGCCAACTCGCAACCCGTCTATGTGACAAAGGTGGAGGTAAATGGAGGCAACAACTTCTCCAGACAATTTTTCAGTAAGCTCTTAGCACCTGTTGTGGAAAACAGTGACTATACCTTGGCTCAATTACTAGCGCATGTAAATAAATCCAAGGAAAACTTAAGTAAAACTCAAGTTTTTTCAAAAATCGTGCCCTCTTTGCACATAGATTACGCACATCCCACACCCAAAGCCAAGTCTTACAACAAGGACCAATCGCTTTTAACTAAAGTTGTCTTTGACCTCGAATCGAATGAGCAAAAGAGAGGCGAAGTCTATTTAGATTTCAATACCGAGGACAACTTGGCTGTCAATTTGGGTTACTTCAACAACAACTTCAATAGAAACGCTGAGCTGGTCCAGATCGGTGTCAACTACAGACCTTACAAGCCTTCTGAGCACCTCATCCTGAAGATCCGCATGGACTCAGCTTTAAGAGATCCTTCCTTCAAGTTTGTTGCCGAGCTTTACAATACTCATGAGAACAATCAGATATGGCAACATGACTCTGCCAAGTCTTTGGGCGGACTCATCGGTGTTAACTACGCCAACGCTAATAGTACAGTAGCATTTTTTAATGGGCTTGGTTTGAGTCGCAGAACTCTATACGATTTTGATGAGCAAGAGGCTCTGGCTGCTGCTAAGAGGTTTGCTGGAGACTTTTTGAAGTCCTCTATAGTCACAAGACTTACGTACAGTAGCTTTGGCACCGAAGAACCAACGCTTCCGTCGAATGGTTTAAAAATGTCCGCTTCAAATGAGATTATCTCTGAGCAAGATCAACTGAACTTGAATCGTAAATCCACAAGTTGGATCAAGAGCTCTGTCGCTTTAGACCTGTACATTTCATTCGGCAACGACACCTACACAACCCACTTTTTCGGTGAAGGTGGTAACATTAGTAGTGCCGACAGAAGTCGGGTCCACGTATCTGATCTCTTCTACTTGGGAGGATTTGGCTCATTTCCCGGATTTTCTCGTAACAGTGTAGACGTCAACGGTGGCGCTCAGTATTATAAAGCAGGTGCTACTCTTTATAGCAGGCTTCCATTTGCCAGAAAGCTTGAGCATGATGTTAACCCATTGAGATGCTTTGTCACCGGAATGGTTGGAAATGTTTCCGATAATATCTTCAAAGATAGCGGTGTAGCCAGCACAGGTGTGGGACTCCGTTACTTCAACAGATGGGTGAAGTTAGACGCTGGATACTACTTGGCCCTGAGGCTTGATTCGGAACACGACATCGGAGTAAGGGATGGGTTTCAATTTGAGATTTCAATCGGCGGTGTTAGCCAAAAGGACTGATAAATTGCATGTATTAAAAATGCGTCTTGATATATGCGAGCAAGACACTAGATCTCAATTCAATTTGAAAAAGCTTTAAAAGCTCAAGTGATACTCAAGCTAAATGACTTGTATGATGGCATCTTTTAAGAAATTAAAAGAAAAATTATTATGTAATAGAGTCAAAAGAATATATTCTTCAATTTTTAAAGGCATTTCTCGTGTATATTTAGTTTCATGAATACAAGGTATATGCCAACCAGCCTAAGCAGTTAACTTGACCCCACGATTACATTAAACATCCACTGTATTCATAGCACTTGAAGAGAGATTCAGTTGAGTCCTCCAGATTAAATAATCCCGTTTGATTTATAATTTCTTTAGAATATCCCATTTAATTCATATTGCATCATATTGGGAACCTCAATTCATCTCCGCCTTCTAAACATCTGAAATACCTTAGAGGCTCAATTGACCAATTCTATAACTCAAGAAACCCGGAATTCATGAGCAAGGAAAGCGATATCATTTCAAGGGTCTTGCTTACGACTGAACAATTTAAAGGCTCGTTTCCATTGTTTCGTGCGGCCATTCTACTGAACGAGTACAACTCAAAGAGTGACAACTTTTCGAGACTCTTACTATGGAAAACATGCTTCCTCACTGAAACTCTAAGCATTCCTTCCTGGGACCTGAAGCTACTGGCTTCGCGTGCCGTATATCATCTGCTAAGGCGAAACCCAGAAATGTCAGTTCCTTGGAACAAACTAGAAAGCGACAGTGAATTCTACTCTTATGTTGCGATAAAATCTCTGCTGAGTAGAGCTTCGACTCGGCTTGTTCGTATAAAAAATGTCAATGACGATCCTTTGGGGTCCAATGGTGCTACTACCAGTACTCTTGCAAATACGACATTCCAAAGCACAGATCTCGAATTGTTGGAGGCAATCATTCTTGATGTCCAGAGATTATTTCCTGGAGAGGATATGTTTAATAACGGCTCTGACGGTGCCTTTGCTGCCAAGCGTCAGCTAATCACCATTCTCTACACCTGGTGCAAGTGTAATCCAAATGTTGGATACAAACAAGGGATACATGAGATCTTAGGCCTTATATACTTGAATATGGTCAAGGAGTCTGTTATTTTGACAGATACGCAGGATTTTACTACAGAGGAGCTCAAAATTCTTTCATTGTACAACCTACAATACATAGAACATGATGTTTTCGCGCTCTTCAATCGCTTTTTCGTGTCTAGTGGTGTTGTCGGTGACTTCTACGAGACAGAAGCACGACTCATGAACTCAATCGAGTCATTTAATGGACTCTTAATGAAGGTGGACCAACTAATTCATTATAATTTAATTACGAAACTTCGACTCGAGTCCCCTTTGTGGATTATCCGGTTCTTGAGGTTATTGCTCCTACGAGAATTGAGTAATGACCTTGAAGTCTCCTCACTGCTTTGGGACAAGCTCGTTGCCGCTGAGCTGGAGAAACCTGTTGGTCAAATGTGTTTGTCCAGCCTAATCATCAACATGATTATCGTCTTGCTCATTCACTTAAAGACCGAACTTATGCTATGCGACTTTTCAGAAGCTCTTTCCTTGCTTCTTCACTACCCCATCTCTGCCAAAATGCATGTCTATCCAGACTTCATAAGCTCATTATTCAAAAATGCATATAGCCTTCACTCTTTGAAGGACCAAGACCTTAAACTTTACGAGTTCGGGCTCAAACTTAACAAGTTTTATAATTCTAGAATTAAAGTAAACATGGGCGGTTCTAGTGGCTCCGTGACACCGTCAACGCCTAGCGTTCTCTCTCCCAAGTCATCCGTGGATTTACCTTCGGTCGCTGATACCAAGGCTGCGAAAATGCAATTCGAAAAAAATCGCTTAGAGATGCGTTTGAAAAAGAAAGCACAAGAAATCATTAAACAATGAGTGTTTATTACTCGGTGGTCACCCAATTTAAACATCCCGAAATGGACAATACCGTGAATGAATTAATGAACGAATGAATCATCAAGTACTTTAAAAATCAAATTACTCCAGTTAAAAGTAACGCCTAACGAAAAAACTCGTTTTTTAAATTTAGTAGTGGTTTTTTATAACTAATCAGATCAGGTTTGCAAATAGGTGGGTACGGGTTTATATGAACCCTACTTCCAGCTACGGAAGATCTAGTTAACACTTTCTAAAAGCCACAATATACAATGGGGAAAAGAAAGACCGCGGCAAAGCCGCAAAAAAAGATCAAGGTAAAGCTTGACGTGACCTTTAGATGTTTATTTTGTAATCACGAAAAGTCTGTTATCTGTACCTTGGACAAGAAGAACGGTGTGGGCGACTTGCATTGCAAGATCTGTGGTCAGAGTTTCCAAACCGCCATAAACTCTCTATCACAACCAATTGATATCTATTCCGACTGGATCGACGCATGCGAAGATTTGGCCGAAGAACAAGATGGTGATGGAGAGAGACAAAATGAGGGTGGGGACTACAGTGATGAGGAAAAAAAGGGCGCCTATTCTGATGACGAATATTAAAATGGAGCTTTTTGGGGGAAAAGATTAAAGGATATTGAATAGTGGCGACTTTTATCAAATCTTAAGGGGTTTAGATGTGTTTATTTAGGTAAAGTCATGAGACGTTTGAAGGAGTGGCACACACGCAACATTTGACGCATAATTATATTGTATATTAAAAAATTAGATTGTGGATCGATCTCAAAGATCATTGAAATATTGAAATAAAAGTATATCATGCACGAGAGTATTTCAGAACTGAGCTCATTTGTTGAATTTGCTCAATATGCGGTCGTAGGCATCGTTAATGTCCTTGCTACTCATTGATTCGTCGGGAATTGAGCTTTCAGTAGAGCGGGACAAATCTATTTCCTCGCTTCGATATTCTTTAGGCTGCTCGGACGGTTCCTTGCCATGACACGCCGCAAATCTTTTAACATTCTCAATCCTCTTTTTCAAGTCATCTTTGAAATTATCAATGAGAGTTTTGTCGTTGAAAATTTGCTTGAAACAAACTCCTTTTTTCCTAGCGCTGTTGATCGTATCAATCAAGTTGTCAAGATCTGATAAATCAAAATTCATCATCTTTTGACGAATTTCCTCACCAGTATAGTCATCAAACTTTCCAAGTATGGAGTCGTTATCGGCTAAACGTGATAATTTCATCACAGATCCTTCTTCTTTGTTAAGCGAGGAAAGAGTTGCAGAAGATTGGTTGCGTGATATTGGAAGCGCCGCTGAATCAACTTGTGATAAAGAGTTGTTGTTCCCAAACATGTCATCGGAGTCTTTGCTAAGTGAGGAGTTTTTCATTTTGTTGTTTTCATCTTCAGCCAAATTCATGTTGATGATATCGGTCGATGTAATACTGTCCTCCTGATTAACCAACGATTTGTCGATCAACCTGAGACCGCGCTCAAGTGATGAGTCTACAAACAAGAGCCTAATAAGAGCTTCTTTTCCCTCAATGTTGAGATCTCCACTGTACTGCAATGCGAATAAATCTTGGATAGATTCTTGTAGCTTCTTTCTGTACATTTGGGTGCGCTGGATAAACAGCTTGACGTTTGGCAGCTCGAGATCGAACTTGTCGTCATTACGCTGTGAGAGTAATTTGTTGAGTTGATCTGTAAGTGCTTGGGAATGCAGGTCATCTGTTTTAGTGTCCAGCGTAGGCTTTTTGCGAATAACCTTATGATAGTAGTTCTCCATGTTTCTCATGGAATACGAACCAATTCTTTCTTTGAACTTTTCTGGCAAACCCAGAAAATCTCCATCTATGGTCATAAGAGAGGTGGAGTTTTTTAGGCCTTGAATGAGAGATGTTGCAGAGTAAATATCTAAATGGTTGCCGATAATGGACAAGTATGCTAAGTCTTTACAAAAGGGAACAATTTCGAACAAATTTATCAAGCTCTGCGAGGAAAGGCCATTGTTATCGAGATGCAAGCGCACTAAATTTTTAAATGTTGGGAGAATCGAGCAAAAATAACTATTGATGCTCTCTGGGGATATATTGTTTGAGTGGTCTTGTGAAGATGTCTCCAGCGACAGAAGCGATGAGTCCTCATTTGCGTCATTATTCAATATCGTAGCGTTAAAATTGCCAAAAAGTTTTGGGTTGTTTGAAAAATCGAGATACTTAAGATTTGGGAGTATTGCAAAAAATTTCTCGTAGACCTCTTTAAACAAGTCATTAAAGCGCAAGTTTGTGGCATTGAGACTTAGGAAACCAAGCTTGGATTGGGATATCTTCTCATGTAGATGTTCCCTTTTGTACAATTCGGTAATAATTTTAGGAAATGCAGAAGACAGTAGATCATTGTATCCAAGATCCAAACCTCTGGTCGTACTGGAAAGAAAATATGAGTCTAAAACCACATAAAATTGTTGGGGTGAAAGTTGATTATACGCAAGACCAAGCCTTGCCGTTCTGATGGAGATTGCCCGACGAATAAGCGTCTCAAATACCTTTAGGTCAGTAATACAGCAACCAGTGAGAATCAATTCTTCGATACCGCCACGAGCAATGATAGACGCAGTGAACATTGACCAATCCATGTCGGATCTATTCTCTTTGTTGCAGACCATCCTTAGAATGGCCTCTTCCTCTGGCTTCACTTTCTTCTTTTTCTTAACAACAGACAATGGTGGGCATTGCGTGATGTCAAGTTTGTTTATGTACTTGTTGCGCGACAAGAACCAACAGAAAAGAGTCCAACCTTCAGGGTCTAAAGGAGTGTTACGGAGACTGAGCTTTTCTAATTGGGTCTTGGCGCACATTGCACTTAAGAGAATCTTGAGTTGCTCGTAGGAAAGGTTGACGCCGTCGAGGGAGATGCAAATAATTGGTGCGATTCTAATAAAGTCTGCGAAAGTTTCGATTTCTATCATAGTTGGAGTAGGGTTCCTGAATTGTAGAAATGGCAACGGAGCCATGGACCCCTTTGGTATTTGTTTTGCGATACCAGGAATTGGAAGAATCTCCCGAAGATGGCAGCAGCGAGAGTACATTAAATCAAGAGCCATCTTTTTCACCGGAGCTTTGTAGCCAAATTTGGTGGTCGAGTGCATCATGGGTTTCTCAATACCAAGACTCTTTGCATGCGAATCAATTTTAGGTTCGCACTCTGAGCTGCTGTCAGAACCTCCATTATCGATTGTGGATTTGGAGGCTTCTTTATCCGTGGTAGCTACTTCCCCATTTGCAGCCTGTTCTCCATCCTGAGCCTTGCATTCTCGTTTTGTTAGCCCAAATGCTCCAGTTCCTCCAACAACCAATCCACCACCTTGGCCTCTCAAGCTTTTCTCAATTTGAATTTTTTCAGCCTCTGTGAGAGGGTTGATCCGAACAACACCCAGCGGCAAAATCTCAACGTTTCCTTTTCGAGGGGTACGAGACGGGATCTGCTGTGGAGGGTCAATAAGAAATGTCAGAGAATGGAACGCCACGTGCTTCAACGGCCTAATTTTTTTGAAGTTTGGGAGTCCGTTCTCGAGCACAGATTCTTTTGATGGTGCCTCTGAATCGGGTACCACCTGTGAGTTATCTGGTATTTTCACTGGAGATGTTGCCACTGGAACCGTTACTGAGCTTCTCCGCCTAAAAAGTGAAGACAATTTTCCGCCTTCGAGGGCTTTGGGGCTACTTGGGATTGGGGTTACTATTTGATGGGTTACGGCACTATTTTTGAGGGGACAGTGCGTTGCATTTGGCTTTTGACCTGGCTTGGGTTGCAGTTGGCGGAAAAACTTAACATATTCTTGTAACCGCGGATCATCAAACTCTTCTTCTGAATCAATAGATTGCTTGTCTCTAGCGGACATTGCCGATTGTGGGCTCTTTGAATCATGAGAATCCGCATAACTATATCCATTTATGGAAGTATTGATGATCGGCATTTCTCGACCTGGTTTTTCAAACTCAAAATCTTTGCGAAATAGCAGTCCATTAGATGTGGATGCAGATGCGGACTCTGATCTTTGTAATCTATGTTTCAATTTAGAAAAAAACTTACCGCCATTCGAGCCATTATTGCTGACGGAACTTCCTACACTTGCGAGGCTCGATGCACTGTTCCGCCTTTTTGGATCTTTTGACGGTAGTTCAGCGGTTGAAATGCTCAGCACTGATTGAGCCTCTTCTTCTTGTATGGAAGCGATCGAGGGACGAGTTTTGGATACACTGAATTCATTAGTGTTCAGAACCTGCAAATGTGGAGAGGATGGCATGACTAAAGTCGGCGTGTGGACTTTTTCTTCGGAACAATTCTTTTTCTCTGGTGTGGACGGTTGTGGTTTGGATGCTTGGTCCAGGATACTCACATTGGAATCTCTGAGGAACCAGTCAACATTATTGATACCAAAACCTTCAACGACTTCATTTGCCTGGTCTATGACAAGTTCGTGGACTTTGTTCCAGTCCAATGGTTTCGTTGAGGCATCCTCAGTCATGGCAACCTCTTATCTATTGATAAGGTATTCTTGAACGATTTACAGGGTATAACAAACACAGAAAGTTGAAAGGCTTCAAATTATAATCCTGTCAAAAAAAGTCAACTAAAGTGCGAGGAAATCGAGGCGTACCTTCTTGTAGATCTGATAAGTCCTTCAATTGAACTGTGGAGAAGCTGGTGATTCAATCTTCCACGCTTTTGATTGTCGTTCTAATGTGCTCCTTATTTCAAATCTTTTCCTAAAGATGCGATCGCAGTTGGATTTTTAAATTATTTTTAGTCGCTAGATAGTTGACGGAGTTTAGGTTTTAATAAGTTGTGGTGTGAGTGGAATGGTTCCTGAGAATATACCCACAGGAGAGCCAATGAGAGGATTCTATCGCTAGGTAGCAAAATTTAATATCGAGATGAATTTGATCTGATCACGAAAGAAAAAAATATTCAAGAAAAGGAAAAAAAATCTTGGTGTGTTGTGCTTTGATCCCAATCATTTGCAAGGGAGGTCATGACAAGAGGTCACATGATCATTGATCCAACTAAACCCATGGATACCAAATTTCACATGGTAAATTGAACTTTTTATCAAATTCTGCTTCGGAAGAATCCTTGTAGAATTATCAGTTTCTAAGGCGTTTTATTTATTCTTATGTAAACCAGGACAATTGATGTTATAACGATAAGTCAGGACCCATAGGTGTCTCACATCGGCTGCTACAAGAGCCGATGCCGAAATGATCAACAAAGGCTTTAAATTGTATCAATATAAATAAATTTTGACGCTTCGTATTTTTTTATTAAGACTATAATTGCGCTTGAAATTATGTAGGTATATTTATTGGCCCATTCCTCCCATACCACCTAAGCCGCCCATGCCTCCAAACTGTTGCATCATCTTCTGCATCATTCCTGGGTTTTGCATCATTTGCTGTGCTTGTTGCATCAAGTTGGGGTTCAGTTGCATCATTTGCTGAGCCTGCTGAAGCATTTGTGGGTTGTTCATAAGAGAAGCCATGTCGGGCATTCCTCCAGCACCTGCGCCTCCGGCACCACCACCGAACATGCTCATAGCTTGTTGCATGAAGTTAGGGTTGGACTGAGCTTGCTGCATCATGCGCTGCATGTTAGCACCACCGCCTAATCCAGGGGCTTGACCACCCGCAGCATTCATGTTCTTGGCATGGCCAGCCATAGAAGCCATCATCTTTTGTTGTTGCAACACCATCTCAACTTCGACAGCAGTACATCCAGAACCTCTGGCAACTCTTATTATTCTCTCAGGTTCGGTGACGAAGATTCTGCCATCACTTTCCAACTCGGCGTTGGTCATTGAGTCCATAATGTAAATCATGTTCTTAATTTTATTGCTGGTCTCCTCCTCTCCGACTTGATTCATAATATTTGACATTCCAGGAATCATGGAGGCGATATTCGTAAGTGGCCCCATTTTTAGGAAGTTGTTCATTTGTGTTTGGAAATCTTTTAACGTAAATTTACCTTCTTTAAAATTCTCAATAGACTTTTGGTGGCTTTCATCATCTTGAAGGTTCAAAGACTCAACGTGCTCCATCAAGGATTGAATGTCACCAATGCCAAGCAATTTCGATATGAAAGAAGTTGGTTTAAACACCTCAAAGTCTCCAACATGCTCACCTGTACCAATGAAGACAATTGGGGTCTTAGTGGTAGCAACTGCTGAAATGGCACCACCTCCTTTGGCATGACCATCCAACTTAGTCAAAATAATGGATCCGAAATTGGCACTCTCTTTAAACGCCTTAGCTTGACCCTCGGCCGCTTGACCGATAGCAGCATCCAAAACCATGATAGTTTGGGTTGGTTGCACAGCCTCTCCAATTTGAACCATCTCGTCGAACAAAGATTGTTCTTGCTTGTGACGACCCGAAGTATCCACAATAATAATGTCAAACATATCTTCTTTAAACTTCTTCACACCATCAGAGGCTACCTTCACTGGGTCAGTCTCTAAGTAGGAACCGTAGAAAGGAATCAGAGACTTGATAGCATTTTGTTTTAATTGATCGAAGGCACCAGCTCTAAATGTATCCGCACAGACCAAACCAACTTTGAAGCCGCGACGCTTGTAGTAAACAGCCAACTTTGTACAAGATGTAGTTTTACCAGCACCCTGTAAACCGACAAACATGATGACATGTGAATCTGCCGTCTTTTTGACAGCCTTTTTACCTGGACGCGTAGGTTTAGCACCGGTCTTTGTGCGGTTCAATTTTTTGGGTTTTGGAGGTTCTTCGTGTGAATCGACAAGTCCACACAACTCATCAAAGACAATCTTTTGAAGTTTTCTACGCTTATTTGCTGCAGACTCAGTATCCTTTTTGATTTCTTGGGCTATCTTTGTTCTGATGGAATCTCTCAACTTAGCCACCAATCTGACATTCACGTCACTCTCTAGCAAAGCCGTGCATATATCTTTGATCATAGCCTGAACTTCGGTCTCCGAGACCGACTCGACTGAGCTGAGGGCATTACGCAAACGAGAGCCCAAATCAGCTAACACCATTGTATTTGAAGTTACTTAGATGGTCTATGGTGGGTTCTGTGGGTCTAGTGAAATTTACCCCGAAAAAATGGTCAGGTATGCAGGTGTATCAAAAGGAACTTACACTCTTAGGATTATAAATCTTCAGATATAATTAATTTGAATTGTAGTTATTCTCTAAAGAAACTTATTAGAATTTACACTACCTTTCTTGCGTTTGTGAAGACTTCGTTTCGATGTCGTTGAGTATTAGAGACGTCACATTAAGCTACTGAAGAACACAAGTGGTACAAAGAGAAGCTTGGAGGGTCTATCGATGAGTGTTCTTAATTAAATTTCCGGTTTTTCCTCGAATATTTAATATTTTCGCTTTTTTTAATTATTTGTCCAAATCGAATCTTCTCAGATTCTGTTAATTTGTTAGAACTTAGGTGTTTTTGTGTACAATTGAAGTACCCTGAATACAAATTACCACAGGAAGAAAAAAAAATATAAATTCATCATAAAATTGTGAATTAGTAATTCCAGAAAGCGCCAAATCAATTTTAAAAATTCCGAAAAAGTTTGTTTCTATACATTGACTATCCTCAGATCAATGCTTCATCCTATGACACAATGACACCAACTAACGGAATAAGCTAGATTTTCAAAAAAAAAAAACCATATAAAACAAAATCAAATTTCTTTCAAATTCATTTAAATGAATTCCGCTCACTAATTATTTTAATTTTGGCTTCGATATATTGCTCCTTTTGAGATCCCCTTGCCATATACTATAAGGAAGTCTAGGCTCTACACCGGCATCCATGCCATGTTCCATCCTGCAGATAACAATACCATAGACCTATGTAATCTGACCTATTTAACTAAATCAAGGGCCAGCGTCAAGACAAAAACCTTCAAATTTTATCCATTAATTTAAAAAAACAATTACCACTAAAGTTCTTGTTTTTCTTTGAAAAATAATGGCCACTTTGGAAAGAATAGACGGATCCTAACCTCCTTCTATATTTTTGTTTTGGGAATACCTGCAGGTAAGGTGTCACGTGATGAATTAAAAATAGAAGACTCTCGACTACAAACATCTCCCACTTTCTCCAGTTCAGTCAACTTCTTCATTCTTTTATACATCAAAATGAAGTTGAGTTTCTTGGGTGTTATTGCCACCGCCATTTCGGCCGCCTCTGCTATGGGTGATGTATGTATTATTGACGCTTATTCTGTCTTTGATTGCTTTTCTCGTCTGCAAATCGTTCACTAGGTAAAAAAAGATGCTGATGCCATTTTGAGATTTCAATCACATCTTATATTTCTTGAATTTCTTGCTCACGAACTATGCCAATTCATTGACCTCTTTTTACTTGCTATTTACTAACTTTTCAAGCTCGGTTTCAACTTGGGTGTCAAGGACAACCAGGGTAACTGTAAGACCGCTGATGAGTACGCTAGCGACTTCAAGGTCTTGCTGGGTTACACTAAGGTTGTCAAGACCTACGCTGTGTCTGACTGTAACACCTTGCAAATCTTGGGTCCTGCCGCTGAGAAGGCTGGTTTCCAAGTCATGTTTGGTATCTGGCCAACTGACGCTGCTCACTTCGAGGCCGAGAAGGCCGCTTTGCAGCAATATTTGCCAAATATCTCTAAAGACACCGTCAAGACTTTCCTTGTCGGCTCTGAGGCTCTTTACAGAAAGGATATGACCGCTACTGAGTTGGCCAACGCTATTGGCTCTGTCAAGACCCTTTTGAGCGGCATTAAAGATAAGAACGGTAACTCTTACGGTTCCGTTTCTGTCGGTACTGTCGACTCCTGGAACGTCTTGGTTGACGGTGGTTCTGTCCCTGCTATCAAGGCTGCTGACTGTGTCTACTGTAACGCTTTCTCTTACTGGCAAGGTCAAACCATGAACAACGCATCCTACTCCTTCTTCGACGACATCATGCAAGCTTTGCAAACCATTCAAACCGTTAAGGGTACTACTGACCTTGACTTCTGGGTTGGTGAGACTGGCTGGCCAACAAGCGGTTCCAACTTCGAGAATGCTTACCCAGGTGTTGACAACGCTAGACAATACTGGAAGCAAGCTATCTGTGCCATGAGAAACTGGGGCATCAACGTCTGTGTCTTTGAGGCCTTTGACGAGGCTTGGAAGCCTGACACCTCTGGTATCAACGATGTTGAGAAGTACTGGGGTATTTGGGACTCAAAATACAACCTTAAATTCCCATTAGACTGTTAAGTTTATTTTCTATCTTTCCGTTTTCGTCTTAGAGATCCCTGTGGGATGCATTCGTTATCATTAAAAAATGGCACGTTTGGTTTTTAATTCTTGTAGAATAAGAAATTGATTAATCTGTGAAATGTTATTGGAGGCACATCGGTTCAAAAGTAGAATGAATGATGTAGCTAACGAAGAAAAGTACTCCTAATTTTTAATCTACTCAATTGTTTAGACATTTTATCTATTAATATTAACTAAAGAGAGAACCAAAGTACTATTATGCAAAACCTAAAGCAAGTAGGCGGAGAGGGCAGCCAAAGTCAAGATGACACTACCAACAGTGTAAGAAGCACCGTTTACTGGAATAGTGCTAGGAACAGCGCTAGACTTAGAGGTAGTTGACAGAATGATGGTTGTTGGAATAGAAGAGGTGCTTGGCTTTAGGGATGTGGTAGTGGTGTTTCCGAAAGAGGAAGTCAAGGCGGAGCCAGAAGAAGTGGATAACTTCGATGAGGAGGTAGTACTGATAGTAGTCGAGTTGAAGAAACTTGACGAGGCAGACTTTGAGGTAGAGGAAGAAGAAGAAGATGATGAAGAAGAAGAAGAAGAAGTAGAGGAAGTGGAATTGGAAGCGGAGCTAGAAACCGAGCTAGAAGCCGAGCTGGAAGAAGAACCAGAAGCGGAGCTAGAAGCCGAGCTGGAAGCCGAGCTGGAAGAAGAACCAGAAGCCGAGCTAGAGGCTGAGCTAGAAGAAGAGGAACCAGCGTTAGAGCCAGGAACAAGACTTCCGAAAGTCAGTTGAGCCTCTTCAATGCGGCCATTGACGGAACCATCCTTGGCCACGATCGATTGCCAGGTACCGCTTTGGTCACTGTACAGGTACTCAGTACCAGTGGAATAGTCTGCGACCTTGACACTCTTAATGTTCATGGTGAAAGGAGCCTTACTGTAGTCAGTAAGACCACCAGCCCACTCGATAGTACCAGGTTGATTAGATGGGTCACCACCGGCCCAGTTACCGGCCATGATGTACATTGGAGTTTGTGGGAAGCCTTGGCCGTTGTTTGGCAAGACAGTTCTCACGACGTTACCATCAATAGACCAGGTAACTTGATCCTTTGTGTATTCAATACCGTAGGTGTGGTAGTTGTCCATAGCAGAGCTAGAAACTGCGTGCTTACCACCTCTGTTCCAAGTGGTGGTGTCACCCTTGGAGAACCAGTTGGATTGAACCTCCATGGTGTCACCTCCAGTCCATTCAAGATCAATCTCATCTAAGTCATCACTTTGAAGGTAGAAGGAAGAAACGATACCTTGGCCCTTTGCTGCCTTGAACACAACCTCGACCTTACCGAACATGATGTAGAAGTTTGACTTGATGGATGGGTTGTCGAATCTCTTACTGATTGTGAAAGCCAAACCGTCATCAGAGTAAGACAAACCGTTCTTGTTTACTTCATTGAAGTACTTAGAAGGTGCTGAGAAGTTTTCAGCGAAAGACTTACCAAGAGCTGGGTCTGCTGGGCAAGACGACAGCTTGAGTGGGTTGCAATCAGCACTGACCAAAGTGGCTGCAAGTAATAGGGAGGGAATTGAGAATTTCATTTATGCTAAGAGGTACAACGGTGAATATTAATCGACGATCAATGCGAAGATGCTTTTTGATACTTAGTCGAAGAAGTAAGAAAAGATGTCCGTTGAGAATTTTAAACTGAATGGGGAATTGTCGGCTTAATATATGAAACGAGTTTGGCCTTATTTAACCGTGCCTTTGAGCGCGTTCTATTTATAAACAGATATTAATGCGCACGGCGCTAGAAAATACAGGAACAATGCACAATGTGCAGGATTAAAAATCTTTTATATGCTCCTCAAAAGTATACGGAGAATTCAATTATGGGCGAAATTGAAACGCCATAGCACATAAATTGATTACATGGTTCGGCTAGAGAAGGGCTCTCTTTGAACCGTTTCTGGACGATCTTAATTGGCTCTTCTCTATGATATTCTATATGTACTGTGTACTGTTTACTCGTAATATTCTTGGGGACTGCATCTAAGTGAAGGTCCATTACCCTTTTGGTAGCCGTTGGATCGTGACTTGGGTTTGGAATTTGCAACAAGAACACGTAATACACAGCCACCAGTGATCATCTATAAAATTTAGTAGTTTAAAATGAATTTTTTTCTTAAGCTCTTCGAAATTACTTTTAGTTCAAGCTTTTCTGCGTCGCTACAGACCTTATGCCCGTGTAAAAGCGCTTCTCATAAAGCGCCGACCTGCATACAACCCGTTCTCTCAGGTATTCTGCTGGCTCTTGGACCAGATCTGGATAGATCTGTCTACACTAAATCTAGCCGGGAAGAATCAAAGATCAATCCCCCACAAAAAAAACCTTGAAATTGTGTATAAATTGATGTGGCAATTAGGTCTAAATTCTTAAGGCAACTAGAGAAATATGAACCTCATTAGACTCCATGTCAACGGCTGCAGGACGTGAATACGGGCGCTAAATTTGGCTGTCAAAACAAACGACGCGTACTGCAATTGAGGTGCGTCTACGAACTCCTAATTGACCAAATTGAATGTAGAATTTATTTAATTATTCCCTCAATAGGTAACTAATTAACTGCAAGGAGTATCGTAATGATTATTTTTACAATTGTCGCTTAATGTGGTTAGGATACTGTGCAACGACTGCGCGGCAGATACTATGGTGTATTTATATAGGGCATCGAACATTGGATAAAAATAAATCAAGCCGAACGAAGCTACGGATCATTTCTTACATTTACGTCATTCAATTCAGGTTTTCGTCTCATCTTTCTATTTTACATGTGCTTGAACATATCAAGCGTTTTTTTTTTTTTTTGGTTACTTACGGCGTTTTGGTGAGCGTATTTCGTTTTGCATGAGCCGGCGCTGAGTTTGAAATTCTTTTTGTAAACACCGAATTTACTGGCGCAATATGACGACACTTGTGATTTGAGTAAATCTTGATGTCGAAACTTGAAAATTGACTGGTGATTCAGTTGTAAACCGATTTGATGAAATGCCTCGTTTTAAATCGTCTATATCGTCTATCTTCCTCTCCATGGAAGAGTCAGACTTTAAGGTACATTGATGTGAGCTAAAACAAATCAATTGAATAAATTTCAGCACCCCCTTCTATGCTTTCATTGTGAACTCCCTCGATTTCAACTAACACGAATCTTGTCTCGACTTGCGAACTAAGCTCAAAGGTGGTAGTATTATGTCGTGACACAGGTTTGATTTTCATGTACTCAGTTGAATTAAACGGAGCACTGATTTGAACTGCTTCCTCGTATATTTGCTCGAAAAACTCGTCTTGATGATATAATTTGTCATTAAGCTTGGCGTCGAATGACAACTTCTCAAGCAATTCTAGGGTCAGATTAAATTCCATTTCATTATCTTCTTCCCGCGACTCAGTATGTAATTTGAATAATTTTGGAGGGTTGGACCCCCAATTGATTGTTCCTGCCCTAAGTGATTTTGTTTCTTTCAAGTCTATAAGAATCTTTGTCGTCCCATCATGAGCGGCCTTCCATCTTGTACTATTACTCCCATCATGCATCAGAAGTGTAACATCTCCGGCCGTTGCTTGGTTTAAATTTGTAAACCAAGCGGAGCCACATTCGGTGAGACTGCCTTTTCTCACTTTTTTTCGACTAGAGACCTCAAAATATACTGTTTCGTGGGGTTTTAACGTGACAAAGCTGTTACTGGAGACCTCCTTAATATTAATGATCGGTGGGCTTTCGCCTTTGTCATTGGCTGGGCCATTATTTGTAATACTTAAAGTATCCTTGGTAAGGTTCAATTGTAAAGTCTGGTTCATGTAATGGATTTCAGGAAAGAAAACTCCATTTGGTACCAGTGAAAGAGAATGGCCTTTAAACTCCAAGTATCTAAATATCTTTGTGCCGACAATTTCATACGTGAATCTGAATCCAAGTAAACCGTGAAGAATGGCTTGCAAGAACCCACCATGTGCTGTTAAGAATGGGAAGGCAGGATGAGTACCTCCATTCATTTCAAAGCTATCGCTGCTTTGTTCGGAAAATTGGGCGAAAGGTGCTCTGAGATACGGTTGAACTGACTTCATCAAGTACGATTCGGCGGCACATCCACTATTGAGGACCGAGGACGCAACAATAGAGAAAATTGGAAAGGTCATAGCAGGACCAGTACTAACTTGGCGCATGGCGTAATAATCTAGATTGGCTTTTGCATGTTCGGCCGACTCAAACTCGTAATCAAGAGGGTAAGCAATCATTACAACATCTGCTTGCTTAATCAAAGCAGAATATGGCATATCGGTATATTCCAAAATAATTCTATCATCATCAGAAGATGTCGGAATATGGATGTTGCCTGGTATGTTTCGAAATATATCTGGTACCGTCTTATTGAGATGATCTGCAATAACTACAGCCCATTGTACCGTCTTAGATATGGCAACATTAGTGTAAGCTCCATTATCAATGTGATTGGCAAACTCATCTGGATCAGTCAAATTATGACTTGTATACTTCTCGAGGGTTTCATTGTAGTAAACGTAGGAGGAGAAAAAGCTAGCTGCGTCATGAATGATTGGATAAACTTGGCTTTCCAAAGTCTCCTCACTAATCGAACCACTCAAATATAGATTGAATGCTGAATAGGCAATAGCTGAATTGATATGGTACTCATAGTCGAAACATGGTCCAGAGGCAGTGCAGTTCCCATATCTGCCGCTTGTCCACGGGTAAACGGCTCCTTGAGAATCTGAAAAGGGATTTGAGGGACTCTCTTTATTTTTAATTGCTTGCAATCTAGTATGTGATCTATAATTAAGCAAAGTTGCAGCAATCCGAGGGTTAAAGGGTAGAATACCCAGCAGTATCCATAAGTCAGTATCCCAAAATACTTGGCCACCATAGGCATCTGACGATAGCCCGGATACTCCGAGAGCGGCTGTAAGACCTTTAGCATTATCACGACTATTGGCGTGCAAATGATAAATTGAAGATCTGGCTGCAAGAGTCAAAAGAGAGTCGTCCGGGAAGATGACTTCCAAAGTGTTACCCAATGAAGCTTTCCATGCTTCCTGATGTAAATCCGAAAGTATTTCGTAATCAATCGTTGATGCTGCTTTGTTAGCTGCTTCCAAAACTTTTCCAGCGTGGTCATACTTAGTAGGATCAAGGTCGGTAGTTACCACCCCAACAACCTTTTGAAGAAAGGCCGTGTCGTGAGGTTGTATGTCTAAATAAATGTTTTTCTGAAGTCCCATCTTTGATGCCGTAGAGCCGGATTCAACATCCTCTGTGGCATCGTATGTCGTTGTTAGTCTGGAAGAGATCGCGCCGAACACATTTTTGACGTTTGCCGGCGAGAACATCAAAAAAATACCATCCTGAGTTGGACCAAGCGAATGGAATTTGCAATTGTGAGAAGTTTCGAAGTCTAGTACATCCGAGGCTTTAACAAATACTACTTCGTCTGTTGGATTGTGAATTTCAAGAGTGACCATTCCTACATTAACATCGTGCTTATTCGCTGTCACAGTAAATTTCAAGTTTATCTTGTTCAACCAAGTAAACGAAGTCGTTACTGTTCCATCCTCAAAAGAGAGCACTTGAGAGTAATCTGTGATATTGCCCCACTTCGAACTTGGGAGTGACGGGTCCAAGGATTCACCTCCGACGGATGTGAGCACCAAAGTAGTCCACTGAGGAATTGCAGAAAGAGTACTGTCGGATCCATATTGTTCAAGCCACGGAAAGTTGTTGCCACTCAATTTCTCTTGAAGGTTATAAAACCCTGCCACGAAAGCGCCCGCAAATCGCTTATTGAATTGAGGCCAGCCATTACTTAGATCCTTAAGACTAGAATCACTGCTATTTGAAAGCAGGTCGAATGCGAAACCTTGGCCCAAGTTCGGAATTCTAGCGCCAATATATCCGTTGGAGACGTAAGGTTGTCTTTGAAACAGATGATAGGGCGGAAAGTTTAGAGTGCCAACAATATTTTGCTCTTCATCAAAAAAAGCATTCTCTGAAAACTGTAACTGGGAGAAAATTTGCTTATTCGTGCTTGAATTCACGAGACCTTTGTATTTTTTTAAAGGCGAGAAGCTATCACTCTTTGTGAGACGAGCGCATATGATTAAAAAAGCAAGATATATAGCTATCATATGTTCAGCCTTTTGAAGTTTTTATTCTCGGTCTTTGAAACGAAATAATTCAAGTGATTCGCATCGGTTTTGATTATTGAAGAAGCTATGCTTGCATTATTACGCCATGAAATTGCACCAAAACAAATTGCCAGATTGGGCACTTCCTTTCATGTGGAGTAAGATACAATATGTAGATGATCTTAATTCATGTTTCCGGGTGGACTCATGATTGCAGCCACAAGTTTGAGTCGCTCAAGATGGTAGGCACTACTCCTTGTAATGCTAAGGATATAACATTTAGTCTAACACCATGAACACATAAGATTTCTTCTTTTGAAAGAAATAACTTTCGGCTTAATAATAGTTTCACGCTCAGAAGAAGCAACCTGGGGTGGCTGGCTATAGTTGCAATACTCAAAGCCCTTGCAAGACTTTCATTTAAAGATGAATACAACATGAAAACAAATTTAAATATTTTTGTCTATACTTTCACAAAATCAATTCCTTTCAAATATTTTCTGGTTTGAAAAGAAGTCGAAACCAATTCTTATCCCTTAGTGCGCCTACCAGTAGTCATGAGACTACACAAAGTGACTCCCCCGATAAATGATAAGAACTGATATAAGTGAAGTGGAATAAGTCCAGATAATGTCGTTACTCCTACTTGCTTTACTACCTCATGTCTCTAAAACACTAGCTGCTCCGATTTCCAGTAATGAGACCGAAGATTTTGATGCCCTCAATTTAATCCTACTAATCACAGTTCTAGTGGTTTTCATCATCTTCTGCTTAGTTGTGGCAATTGTCAAGACTATCAAATATGTCAAAGAAAAGCTACATATAGATTCAAGCTTGGAAGAGGATAACCAAGCGTATTTAGAACTAGATCTGGATGAGCAGGAATTGTTTTTCCAAGCCAAAGAGTTTCTAGCTAACTTCCCCTATATCAAGGATGAACTCACTCTTTCCCAAAACCTTGACATACAAGAGAAGGGCATAAGAGCATGGGAGTTTTCAAAGGACTCTATGTTACTGAATAATGATTTGATTATTGTCAATAAGCACGAACTCACATTCTTCAAAAAATTCGAGTGCTCCACTCAGACAAACTTACCTATACCAAGCACCAATGAAGTTTATTACTTTGAAAGTAAAATATACTCTTTGCCACATCCCGAAGAAACCATGTTGTCTATAGGCATTGGAGTGAAGCCATACCCGTGGTTTAGACTTCCTGGCCGACACGCACATTCAATTTCATACGATAGTGACGGCTACCGTCGCCATAACCAACCATTTAAAATCAATACCCCTCCACCATTTCCAAAACTCATAGAGGGTGATGTAGTTGGCATTGGTTATAAAGTTCGCTCTGGGACCATATTTTTCACAAGGAATGGAAAGAAACTAAGCGAGCTGAAAATTGGTGGCCATATAAAAAATTTCAAAATTCCTAACAATGGAAGACTATACCCTATTATTGGAGCCAATAATCTTTGTTCCGTGCACGTAAACGTTGGACAAATGGGGTATGTATTCATCGAGGGAAATGTCAAGAAATGGGGCTTTGCTCCACTTGAAGGAAATGGTCCTGCCCCACCAGCCTACAAGAAATTCAACGGAGACATCCTTTTAGAAAGGTCCGAAATTGATGAAGAAAATGATCTTTCTGAGCGTGAAAACGATTTCCCGCCGGATTTCTGGGAGCTTCATCCAAACGACGACAGCGTTGCTCCTCAATTTAGCTTTAATGCATACAGTGACGTTTCCGTAGATGAAAGAATCACAATGCACAGTTTAATCCCCAACGTACCCCCAAATTACGATGCAAGTAGCATTGCTCAGACAGATGAGGGAGATTACACAGAGGATAGCATTCAACCATACGAGGAGTTTCGAAGTGCTCTTGAAGATACAGAATCAATTGAAAATCCCGATTTCAATGATTCGGTAGCGACTGACAACATTCTAGATGAATTAGAGGATCCTCCCGTGGATACCAATGACGAAACGAGCCAAACGTGACCTTCATGAATAAAAAACTTTACCAATGTTCAATGATCATACTAATGTGTAGGCAATTAAAAAAAGGGTGCGAAACCCTTGAAAGCTGTCTTTGGGTTAGAGAATAATTCCGTCTTTCTCTTAGCGCCAATCGCAGCCGCATATATGAATCATAGGCAGCGCGGCCCAATGTACACCAAATGGACAATGCAACGACTTGTGAGAAAATATTTAGAAATTAAGAAATTAAGAAATTGCATAAATAGGTCTCAAGTGACAACTTTATAGATGAAATCCAAAAAAAGCAATTTTCATTTGCCGTAATTATCAGCTTTGTGATTGATTACTCATAAACTGCATGTGGCGATAACGCGCTAACTGTCAAACTTCCCGATAAGGCCTATTATCTAGAGCACTATAAATAAGTTGCAAACCCCAGAAATGGTTCCAAAACAAGAGTCATGTTTCAGTTAGGAGCGGTATTCGTGTTAATTTTGGGCATTTTTGCCTGGAAAAATCACCAGCGGAAGCGTGCTCGATCTTTGAAGAAGGTATCCATCGATTCAATAAAATCAATCGGATCAGACTTCAATTGGAAAGAATGCAAGCCACTACAAATGTACCCATTTGTGGGAAAGAAAAATTTCAACCCATCAATGGGTGTCAAGAATATTTCTGACCGCCGAGAGGATCTTTTTCTTATTGAGAACACATACTTAGATTGCATCAATCTTCGCAAAGACAACCTAGAAAACTATGAGGAAAAGCTCATTCATTGCAATGAAAGCAAAGAAGCAAGTCGCGCAGTTTGTGAATTTTACGACATGACCGTGAATTTCATGTGTCAGCGGTATCCACATTATTTCACTTTAAGTAAAGATGAAAGCTTCGTGAAGAATCTAATTACAGGCGAAGAATTACCTTCAACTTCACAGGGTCAAAAACCGCGCCATCTTATGAAGCTACTTGCATTAAATACTGAAGAAGACATTCTCATTATGTTGAAGGACGATCCTAGTGATGAAGATCAAGAGTATATACTTAGAGCGTCGCTCACTGGTCTGCCAGCCGGTTTTGATCCTTCTCATAACTATGATGAACCCATATCTCATATTCACAAGCCAGTTCCTCAATATAAAGACCGGCTCCTGTCGCCAATGCACCGGTTTTTCAACAAACTTAAGCCTACCGATCTTTGGCAGCGAGGAAATTGGTCGATTCAGACCAACAATGAATTTTTTAAATTAGAAAATCATCATGGCCGTTCAGGCGATATTGTAAAGGAATTAACGAGCGACGATATAGATTTTGACAACGGCTGTTTTCTTAGATGTGAACGTCAACTTCTCACTCGCCTTCCCTCGTCAAAAGCCGTTGTAATGATTGTAAGAACATATTTGACACCTATTAAACAAATCAAAGAAGAAGGCTTTGGCCTAGAATTGGCCAGAGGAATAGAATCACTTCCCGATGATTTGGCTTTCTATAAGCGTAGAGGAATGTGGGGCAGTGCTGTTAAAAAGTATCTATTAGAGAAGTGAAATTGAAACTCAACAAAACCAGTTTATCTCTATTATTTAAAATCTATAGTGGCGAGTCAAGAATGACTAAACTTACAAATTTTTGAAATTTAAACAAGATAACTTTTAAAACTCAATTTTAGTGCAATTTAACGTAGTTACCTGGGAAGACACCGACCTCACCAGTAACAGAGTGCTTACCAGACCACCAGTCTGAATCGATGAAGTCAATTTCCACAATAAGATCACCTTCTTTGAAGCTGATCTCATTGTCTTCCTCTTTATCGTAGTCATACTCGGCAGTAGCTGACTGAACCTTCGATTTAGCGGGTTCAATGGCAGCAGGTTTATTTTCCACTGGAGCAGCATTCTCTACTGCGTCTCCCTCCTCTTCGTCCTGAGCACCCTCAAGGGTCACGTAGGAGGCAGGGAAAACACCGGATTCGCCAGTTCTGGAGTTCTTACCAGCCCACCATTCGTCATCCACAAAGTCAATTTCAATAATAAGATCACCTTCAATAAATTCCACCTCATTGTCCTCGTCTTTCTCGTAGTCATATTGAGCAAGTGCGGATGGTCCAGACGACTTTGAGGGAGCGGGGTTGCTTCTTGATGGAAGAGAAGGAGGTGGGACAGCAGCAGCGGGCTCTTCAATCTCCTCTTCTTCAATCTCTTCTTCCTCATCCTCCTCGGGTTGAGGCTCAGGCTGCAAGTTTCTCGTTGGAAGAATAGGCTCAATGTTTCTTGGGGGTAAGCTACGTTGTGGCAAAATGACAGAAGGCTTAACAGGCTCCGGCTCGTCATCTTCATCTTCTTCTTTCTCGTCTTTCTCATTTTCCTCATCTTGATTGTCCTCTACAGATAGCTCGGCTGTACCAGATGTGATTGGGACATCATCGGTGTTTGACTCAATTTTGTACTTGCCTCTCTTTTGAGCCCACACTTGCGCAGGTGTGAGACCATTCTCATTACCATGAATTTGGAAGACACCTTCGGGTTTTTCCTTTTTAACTGGATTGGAACCAAAAGCGGGTTTTGAGCCAAAAGCTGGCTTATTAACATCACCACTGGGTGTGTATCTAGAGGCAACACTGTTGCTTGTCTTTGGTTTAGGCAAAGATGAAAGACGGCCATCGTTATGAGTACTGCCGATAAAACGGTCGGTGGCCTTCTCCTTTGAGTCTGTGTTTAAGTTGTTTGGCTTAGGGACAGAAGATATGGTATCGGACTTTTGACTTCGCAATTCTTCAATGTTAACCTTAGTAGGCTTATAAGCAGAAGGCACGTCTTCCAAAGGTTGCTTAGTGAAGTCACGTTCCTCAATCTCCTTTTCCTCTCCCCAACCATCATCGGTAGAAGCGGGCTTTGGAGCGGGCTTAGGAGCTGGCTTAAAAGCAGGCTTTGTAGCTACAGGTGGTTTAACACCAAAAGATGGCTTGGCGCCGAAGGCTGGCTGAACTACTGGAGAGAGCTTACCAGTTGGAGCAGGAGTCCCAAACACTTTAGGCTTCGCGGGCTCTGAAGAGGTTGCGGAAGGGGTCGGACGAGAAGCAACTGGAGCAGGAGAGCTTTTAGCAATTGGCTTATTTGGGGCAGCCTTAGCATTGATTGAGGCATGAAAGGTATATCTTGCACCAGCAGCTGCACCAACTCTTGAGAGAAACTCTTCTGGGTCTAAGTCATCAGTGTCCCTAGCAGTAATTTGAATATGGTAGCCAGAAAAGATGCGGGCCACCTCAGCAAAGTTGGAAGCAAACAGTGTGCGCAGTTTCAATGGGGCATTGTCGGGACACCAGCCTAACAAGATGTTCTTGAAAACGTCAGATCCTGGCACTGTAACCCTCACAAAACCAAATTGGACCTGACCATCATGGAATTCTTCAATGAAATCATCCAAGGAACCTGATCCGGTGTTGGAAACGTCTGCAACTCCGCTTTTTGTGACCTCAAAGACCGCATATGTGGTCAGGCCGTCTCCTTGAACGACACTATCGTACGCTCCCTGAAGCTTCTTTGAGTTCGTAGACAAGTCAATTTTCTCCATGGTGGTTATGTTAGAGGGAATTGAAAGATTTTAATTTATTTACTTTGGTCAATTGCGATATAAGGATGATAAACCGTGGGTCCTCCTGAGGGTGCTTTAAGGTGTTCAAATTGGCGGCAATTGTGCACTCCTTACAATAAGGATTGGGATCTGATAACAGACCATAAATCAATTGACTCAATATTGGTTGCTTTTTATGAAATTTAAAATGACAGGTAATTGAAGAGGCATAGGTTTTAAAAATTTGGTCGTACTGTTTACTATTCTCTATTAATGTTTCATGCTACTAGTAGGAAACCAGGTGTAGCTAAAATTATCCCTCAATTGAAATGGTCTAATTTTTCAATTCTTAGAAAAAAAAGAACAAGAATAGACATCGAATTGAAAGACCAGAAAGCTGTCCCTTGATGTCATTTAGACTATCGGTGGAACTCACACAGCATCTGTTAAGGAATATTACTAGACCAACACCAAATACGACAAACATGAACGCTTCATCCCCTTTTTAAATATAGTGCGCTCTTGTTTTACTTCACTAAGGCAAAGGTAAGACACCACATCATGACGAATCCAGCCACACCGGTTGAAAGCTTTTCCACGAAAATCTCCTTAATCGGAGACGCAAAGAAAAGCTCAGGCTTACCTTCACAACAAAGAATATAGAAGGATAAGTTTGAAAGTGACATCCCAACAAGATATAAAGCAACACCCGCTAGCGACTCTAGGCCTAGGACACCTGCGGCGACACCCAACGCTAGACACATTACGTCCTGCTGTGTCTGGAGCTGTTGTTTGTTGAAATCCACATTTGGTGTATATAGTTTGTTTTCACTCATTGCTTTCTAAAAATCTGCACTTGTTTTACTTCTGCCTTGTCAAGAAGACTCTGTTAATGGATTAATTTGAAGGTAAATAGTTGACTGGGACTAGAAGGCGGAGGTGAATTTCCATACCATACATCGAATATGGAGATGGATCTTCAATTAAACTTCAATTCCCTAAAATAATTCCAATAAATATTACTAAATCTCTGCCCATTTTCTAAATTATCGTTGGCGTTGGTTGCAATCAAATGCACCTAGCCGATCGGTACGGCTAGTACTCGTTGACTGGTAACTGACTAAGAAACGCCACTCGACGCCCTCAAAAGACACAAGAGGCAAACTTGTATATATAATTTTAGCATATCCTGTTTTCACCAGAAATATAATTTCTGCAATCAACGGGAACGTTTATCTCCACCCACCTCTCCTTTGAATTACAATACCCTTATCTTTGACGTCTCTGAAGCTTTCATACAAAATACACTAGGCCATGAATACAGTGGATCCGCCATATATAGAAGAGCTTAAGCGGTTCTTGCTTGTGTTACCTATGAAAAGCAATTTTGAATTGGGTGAAAAGGCGAAAAAACTTCTTCGAAAGACCCTCTGCCAGGCCGTTTCTTGTGGTGGAAAGCACTACCCCAGCTTATTTCCAAAACTTTCTACACCAGGTTCCACAATCGCATCTCTTATCGGTACATTAGAAAACGAACTTCAATGGCTGTTTGCAAAATACGATACTGAGGTGCCCACACCAGAGAGTTATTCGTTCTCTCAAGAGACATTCAGTCATCCACGCGACCTGCCGTGTGCTCGCGTTTTTCGTCGAGGAGAGCCCATTTTTAAATGTTCCACATGTGCTTTAGATGAAACTTGTGCGTTATGTGCGTATTGTTTCCATCAAGATCAGCACGAAGGACACGTAGTCAATGTTACTGTTTGCCAACGTGAAAATGGTGGTGTGTGCGATTGTGGTGACCCTGAAGCTTGGGTCCATCAGTTCAATTGCCGTGATGGCATTGACAAGCAACTGATGGCTGATATTGTACCTTCAGATGTCAGCGACGATTTGCATACGGCATTTGCTCGCACAATTGATATTTTGCTAGATTTTATTATCGATGTAATGTGTCAGAGCGATCTACAGTTTGATTTACCGTGGGATATTTCTATGAATTCTAAAAGGTATGCTGCAAGTAATCCTCTAGATCCAAAAAAGTATGGATATCCTAACAATAATGTTGACGCTTGTGAGTTCGATCCGCCAAGCGAAAAGTATAGTTTAATTGCTTATAACAATCAAGTGCATCACTTTAGAGATGCTGTACAAAGAATCCATATAGCTAGCAAAAAAGTCCCGGAATTCGCCGTGATGGTTGCAGACCAGATCCATCGACACGGTAGGGCCAGAGTCATCCAATCCAGGAACGTTGCCCTTCTTTTTGAGAGGCAGAAAAGCTTAAGTTCTACAGGGCTCATATCGTGCATCAGAAATGCAAGAGACGAGTTTAGAGAGAATATGTGCCATGAGATTCTTCTCTGGATTGGTGGATTGGTTGAGCGCGATGTATTTAAAAGTAGCGACAAGTTAAAAAATGCATTGTGCCAGTCATTTTGCTCTAGATGGGTCAAGGGTCTTCCACATGCCAGTTTCAATCATTCGCACGGCCCAATTCGAGGTAAGTTAGATTCAAACTTTAAATTCCCTCGCGTGGAGCCCATCAACAGGAGCAACACTCCCGACTCAAAATGGTATTTCAATCCAGCAACTAAATGGAACATATCCAATGAGCTTAGCAAGCAGTGTGAATATGACCAAACTATAGATGACTATATTTCCAGCTCTTTTCAAGGATCAAGATTTCAGTATATGATCTACCTTGATATACGTTTTTGGAAGTCAATTCGTGTTGTTCTTCATACTATCTACTCGACATACCTCATCACTAATCTCAAATACAAAGCTGTATTTTGTTGCCAGTATGTTGACATATACCCGGGAATTGCTGACATGTTTCTTGCTCTTGATGGTGAGCCCGAAGTGAATATCATGTGCACACTATCGACACAGCTTTTCACATGTCTATCGAACTCTACTACCATCATCAATCGTGGCGATGCTTCCAGAATATTCGCCTCTATCTTCAATTTCCTCAGAACGGGAAATGTGCCTCTCTTGGAAATACCGCCAAAGGATCAGTACAAAATCTCCCTTTCCAGTTTAAAAAACCGCAGATGGGGACAGATTTTGTTTGATATAGGATATATTCTAGGCAGGGGTAGAGACAAAAATCTTATCCTCAAAGATTCACTTATTCCCATGGTGTGTGATATCTTGACCTTATTTCAAGGTAAACCCATTATGGTGAGAGAAAAGGAAAACCATGTAGAGTATGAAAGTTCTGACTACACTGCTTTTTTTCAAGCTGTGCTGGTTATATACCAATTTGCGGAATATGTAGCTCACTCAGTTACTAACTTGACCCCGGACTTGAGGCAAAAGATGGCATTGAGATCCATCTTTTACGTGATTCAACAACTTTTGGTTATAGAGGGCACCGTGTCCATTCCACAAAATGCAATCGATCATAATTCTACTGATTATGGGTTGAGCCTCATGGAGAAGCGTGATTTTCTCGACGATGCAACAAACCGAGACCGGTTGAGACAAAGTTTTCTACACCCCTTGCACTCTTTTTTGTCGTGGCTTATTGAGTTTGGGGCCTTCAGAAATCCTGATCAACTTTTGCAAGTAATTGATGAGGTTCTAGAACATTTCAAATCAAGCCATCCTGAGGTTGCCACAGAGAACTTGAAGCTGGCACTAATCTATCAATATCCTTTACGAACAATAGTTCTTTCTTCACAGATCAAGTCTGGATTTTGGGTTAGAAATGGCTTCAGTGTAAGAAGCCAGTTGCAATTATACAAGAGCACCAATTTGCGAGATCAAGGCTATTTGCGAGATCTTTTTCTAGTCCAAACCTTCGTGGCCATAACTCCACCAGAAACAATTATGACAGATATGCTTAAAATTTGGTGCTTCTATGACTGGGCCACACTGGGAAGTACAACACACTCATTTTACGAAGCTGACATCTTTCCTTACATGTTGGAAGAGTGTCTCAGCTCGTTTATTCACATACTTACCGAGGACTTGTTTTTGCGCGGTGCGACTAGCGACGAGACCACCCAAAGAAAAATTCGAAACGAGATTATTCACAATTTATGCTTCGGTCCAATGTCATTTTCAAAGCTTTGCACCCAAATTCCAGAGCACATAGCTGCTGACAAGCGGTTCGAAGTTACACTTGAAAAATTGGCAACGTTCAAAAAACCAACGACTGCCAAAGACACAGGCTTTTATACTTTAAAAGAGCAATACTTGGATGAAATAAACCCGTTTTATTTTAACTACACTATCAACAAGAAAGACGATGCCATTAAATTCGTCAAAGAAAGAGTACAAGCCACAAGTAGTAGAAGGTACCATGACATAGTCGTGACCCCAAAACTGATCAAATCCGAGAGCCTTGGAATTTACAGACATATTGGTAATTTCACAACTTCTTCACTCCTTTCAATTTTCTTAGTGCTGACTTTGAGATATATAAAACAAATTGGGTCTAACAAGTTAGAAGGATTAGTGGAGACTATCTTGCATCTCCTTCATATATGTGCCATGGAGGAAACGGTCGACCATAGCAAGTATGACTCTTTTTTTTCTCGTTTCTGCGAGATTACTTCCTTTTCCGGCACATCATTGGCTCATGAACTTTACTCTTTGTTAGATGATGAGACATTCAAAAACCACCATGCCAAGATCAGAGCAATTTTTGTATGCTTTAATTTAAACCAAAGTAGTGTATCTGAAGCATTGAGTTCTTCCATAGATCAATTTGACCCCACTAAACTTGTGTTTGCTCACAATGAAGGTGAGGCTGAAAGCGACGAAGATAGGAAGAAACGTTTAGCCAAGGAGAGACAACAGAAACTCATGGCCAAATTTAAGAAGCAACAATCGCTGTTTCTGAAGAAAAATGATTCTCTGAATATTGGTAGCGATACCGAAATGACAGATGCAGAACCCGAGGGTTGGCGCTTTCCTGATACACATTGTATTGTCTGTCAAGATACAGCGAAGGAAGCTGGCCCTTTTGGATTACTCAGTCATTTATCAAAATCATCTGAGTTTCGAAAAGTTCCGTTCCAAAACCAATATTGGTTTCTCAAAGCCTTTTCAGATAACTCAAATTTAAACACACACCCTGATTTCGAGGTCATACCCGAAAAAACCAGCCCAGAATGGCAAAAATATATCTCACGCATTGAGGAGGATGCAATTATTGGACCCGGATTCACAGAGCATGACTGCGTGGAGAGAAATGTAACGTCTGTCACTTGTGGTCACGGCATGCATTTTCTGTGTTATCTTCAGTACCTATCAACATGTAGACCACGCCTGAGCCAACTCACACGAAATCCACCAGACGTAGTTGAAAACCGCGAGTTTTTGTGTCCCTTGTGTAAATCACTTAACAATATGTTCATTCCCGTCTTGTGGTCAACTAACAATCGGCAAATGAGCAATTTTCTTGAGCCGGGGCAAAACGATGTAGTTCTACCTGAAACATCAATCGTTGCTCAAATCCACCGAGATGAATGGTTTGACGAGTTCATGACAGTCAACTCTGAGTCGTTGTCAAACTTCCTGATTCTCACTCCTTCGGTAGTTGAAATGTTTCAACGTAACACCTACTCAATGAGTATTGACCTGAAACATGACTTCCGGCTTTTAATTGCCAACATGTATAAACTCTTAGCTATGTTGAGTTTCCCTGTTGATTTTGAGATGGAGTATCCCATAGTGTTTATTAATAGTATCAAATACGCCGAAATCTCATTAAGGGGGCTCGACAACAATTCAACTTGCATTTTGAGTCAACTTTCCAACAATACGCTCATTAACTTAAGAGTTTTTAACGAGTTTAGGCTTACATTGATGCAAATGAAGGCTAGTCATTGGTTTCCTCAGCCTTATGATACTCGGGATGTACACTTGCGCCAGCTTTCCCACATTCAAAATTTATCCGCGGATCACTTTAACGAGACAATCTTGTGCTCTGATTTTTTAGAGGTTTTAGTGAATGCTTTTCCAGTGCCAGCGGCTAATATCTCATTCAATTCCATCTTAACCACATGTTTCATAGGTATCATCATTCAAACTGCCAATATTCTTACTTCCCAAATCATCACCAATAGATTTTTTGTGAACGACAATTATAGCATATTAGATGTGCCTGTCTCGGGAATGATTTCGGATCATGAGGCACAAATGGCTAGCCGACTTTTTGTTAGTTTGCAAAGGGCAAAGTTCAATGCATATCTTCCACCAACAATCGTCAAAGACAACCGCTTTGGATTTGCTTTCTATTCAATGCTTCTCAAATCGATAACTCCTTTCCTTAGACAGGCTCTTATCTATGTTTATGCTTGTTGTGCGAACATTGATGGCGTCAACCTTGCAACATCAGAAATGGTATTTGAAGCCGACCAAATTTGTCAAATTATGCGAATTCCAACCTTAAACGCAACTGTCACGGCGATGGTGTCTGAAACCATCGAGAATACTACTGAGGCTCGTATCTTACGTAGTTTCATTACTCATATTAGTAACTCCAAACTGCTTGAAGAACTGGGAGTGAGAACTACAATTGATTATCCTGGTAAGGTGCGTCTTATTAATCTCCCTGAGCGTCTTGACCGCTTCTTCACGGATTATTATTATCTGGAGAAGTATCAAAACCCACACCTCACAATTGAAAACCCTGCCATTTGTATGTATTGTGCTACTGTTGTGGATGTTCAAAAAGGGGCAATTGACTCGAAGTTCGGCCAATGCAGTGCCCACTTTGCTACTGAGTGTAACAATAGTGTTGGAATATTCCTTTTACCCAAGGAACGAAGTCTTGTGTTGTTGCATAGGAATGGCGGCTCATTCTATGATGCTCCATATCTCGATCAACATGGCGAGTTATCCGGGGAGAACAAAAAGGGGAAAACGGCTCATTTGCTGGTCGAAAGATATGATGATTTTATTAGGAACATGTGGCTCATGCACAATATTCCAAACTACGTGGTGCGCAAATTGGACAGCACCATTGATGCTGGTGGTTGGGAGACTCTTTAAACTCGTTTAATGTTATCTACTTACTGAGGAAATTTACAGTGTTTGCATTTTCGACATATCCCTGAACTTAGTACATACGCCAACTTGACCTAAGGTATCAAATTGAGAGCTATATCTAATCTAAAAAATCTGGACCCATATCCATTATAAGATCGTAATCCTCATCTTCTATTTCTTGTTCATCGTCCTGGTCTACCTCTTCTTCGATTGCTAAGTTAACTCTACGCAAATAATGACCATAGTGGTTTACACTGCGGCTCATGACCCCGAACAACTCATTGTTTAACCAGATTTTGTTAAGATACAAGTATCGCTTATCATTTAATTCCGCTTCGCCAGGTATATCGTCCAGCTTCACTTCCCCATGCTCTGTCATATATGGACCTGGTAGATGCACTTCAAAAATTCCATCCATCTCAGCATAAATGGTATTGACACTCAGGCAGAAGAAAATTCCGGTCTCGATACAGCGACGTGAGTGCATTGTCTTTTCATTCAAGGATAGGGTTTCTGAGCAATGAAGACATATGAAGGACGATTTATAGGGAGTAGGATCTGAACTGCGCACCTCCAAGTAAGATTTTGGCAACTGTATCATTTTCTGTACATTTGGATAGGCAATGAGGCCTTCTCCGCTTTTCGAAGGTGCATATTCACTATAATCTTCCATCACTTGTCGTTCGTATGAATCTAAATTACCCATGGACTTTAATATCTCATCCAAATCAGGTATATTTAAACATTTACAGAGAACTGAAATGTATTTTGAGGTACTCCATTGGTCGTTGTATTCATGCAACTCTTCGAAGTCTTCGAGACACAAGTATTCGTTTTCACCTGTTTTGCAGCAGGTCAACACATGCTTGAACATCACGCATTGACGCAAGAATGGAATGACAATCTTTTGAATTGCTTGATAAATGAAGCCAGCCTGTTGATCTGTGATATTAAAGTCGTGGGTAACATAATACAAAGCAGACGCAACACCCTCTATAATATCTTCTGGCACTTCATCTCCGGTTTCTAAAGTAAACGGGACGCAGTTCTTTTGAAGCTTATTCAAAGAATCGATTATCATACGTGCGAACCCGGCTCTAATATGTGTCTGGAGTGTTTCATTTGTCAAAAAGAACGTGTCAATCGTGTCTGCGAAATGGTCATCTCCAAGCTCACTGAAGCTCCAGTATTTCTTTGCACATTCCTCAAACTTCATGGTTGAAGTTTCCGTGCGGGTTATATTAAAAAGCAACACTCGATTTTGTACTAATGAACGACAAAGGGAAATTGCGGAAAATGGGAAGCTTTCGACGAAATTAGACATGCCGACCATTCCGTCGAGCCTGGCCGCAATTTCATGAGATTTGATAGAATGTGCAATCAAATTCGAAATTTTTTTCATGTGATCAAAAACTGTAATAGCGTCTGGTTTGTGCAAGCCAAATGGATCATACGTTGGCATTTCGATGTCTGTCTTCAATTGATCATTATCGAAAAAATCGTTATGGAGGATCGAGCGGAGTATTTCATCATTCTTAGTAACGGATAATTTTGCGCACAGGTCAAAATACTTTGGATTTTTTGGTTCACCTTCCAACCATTTTGTAGGAATAAAAATATCATCTTTGTGGTAATATGAGGGCAAGATCTTACCGAATTTTTGATTACATAATGGGCAAACAAATTTTTCGTCCTGAACCCTAGTTACACAGCATTTTTTGTGTATGTAGTGCAAACATGTATATGGCAATTCTAGGGGCTTCTTCCTAGATTTCGGGAATGTGCTTTGCTTTTTGCTTGCACGAGCCAGGGCGTTAAATCGATAAATTGCGTCTGGCCCAGGTTCATCCCAATAATCTTTAAACGCAAACTGAAAAAATGGACCTTTAGAAGGTATGTACCAATCAATGGCTTGTTCTGACAATGCAAAGGGTAAACAGGCGGTTTTCTTTATTGTTTCTGTTTCTCCACAAGCCACACATTTGTTTTTGTAAAGCTTATCGTCGGAACCCTTTCCATCGTCACCAATGGAATTGTGTTCCATAAAGGTCTGTCTCTGTTTGGCAAACTTCAGTAAGATCTTAGCCTTTCTCGCTTCAACTGCATCTTTACTTCTCTTCCGCTTTTTGTCTGTTGCATCTCTTTTTTTATCTCTGTAGTTTTTGATATGCATTTCACCGAAGCACAAGCTTAAAGATTGAAGAATGTTATCGTCCTTAGAAATAAGCGTATCGAGAACGAATTCTGCTTTTGAAGAGACAGTCGGGGAGATAGTAGCGTCGGCGATAGAAAGTAATACGTTACAAATTGGGTATTGGAGGAAGTATTTGTTGATGTGCTCCTTCCCGTGGATTCTTTCATCGTCCACTAAAAGCGCGTGGATCAAGTGCAACAAAGGTATAAGAATGCTTTCTTCTTTTTCGTCTAACCCTACTTGCAAAAGTTTATAAGCGAATTTCGAAAAAAGCCTTGTACGGAGGAAATCGCCCAAGTGACTATTCACGTACGCGTTCTTACACGGATGTATTTCTGGAACCAAGCAAATCTTTGCAGGATCAACTCCCTTAAGTTTTGCAATGCTCTCAATTAACAACAAAAGGGTCGATTGCGACAGTCCTGAATCTAGAAATAAACCAATCAGATCTACCCCTTCGAGTAGTTTAGGCTTGAGTCTATACACCCCCGAATCTGTGAGACCCTGAGGAGGAAAATAATCTGCAATATTTCTAAGTATATCAGTAAAAGTCTCAATAGTAACTTTTTGACGCTTCATTGCCCTCCAAAGAGTCGAGAAAGATTGAGGGCCTTCAGCAAGTCGGTACACCAAAGACTTGCTGATTAAATAAGTAGCATCTTCTTCTGCATCATTGTGGTCGAAGAAATATCGTTCAACAAGTAGGTTGTAAATAAAAATGATAAATTGTTCGCACGCAAAACCAAATTTGTCTTCGTAGACAGTATCTTTGTAAGATCCTTCGTTCAACATCCAACTCAGAAATTCCCATCTTTTCAACAAATAATCGATAAACACATCGGGTTCCTCAGTCAAAGCAGCAATTTGCATTAGATGAAAATCGCTGTAATAAGACATGTCAGCAAATTGCTTGCTGAAGTAAAGAGAACTTATTCTTGATACCAAATCGCCATTTCTCACCCATGTACCGATCTTCACTTGAGAGGCAAGAATAATACTTCTAAGAGAATAATCGTAAATTCCCTTCCATAGATTTCTGTTAATGTCAATGTGTTTCAAAACCAGAGATATTTCGATGCGTCTGGCAACTGTGCAAATAAGGAACTGCAAGGGGTTAATGAAGGAGGCTGGAATTTGTGATACTGGAAATTCTGTAAGCCAAAGCTTGTTAGATTTCCTATTTGTCATAGCCATAATGACCTGTAATGCATCCTCAGCCAATTTTGGCTCGAGTTCCTTAGCCTTGTTGACAGATTTCACAAGAATGAGAGCTGTAGTACAAACTTTGATCAAAAACTCAAAAGCGTGAAAATTTTCTTGCTCGATGTGGTTTCCAACTTCGCGTTTGATCTCGCCCGCGGATTGGAAAAGACTAAGATAAGCTAAGAAAGCTATGAGTGTTTGTCTTCTAAACAACAAATTGAGCATATTTTTCGAGTCGTTTTTTGTGAAGACCCGATATATGGTATCCATTCCGCGGCTCATCGCGACATATCTTTTGGAAACTTTGGGATCAAGATGAGCTGAGTTAAGAATGTCTTTGATGTTAAGATACCCGAAGCTGTTCATTCCGCTGAAGAATGATTCAACTAGATTAATCACAGGCACAATGAGATTACATACATAGTCACTTTGTAACACTGAGTTGTTTGTTGGCGGACACATAAAAACTTGAACTGATATCGTCAGAAGGCATGAATCAAGGGCATTTCCGTCGGCAATAGCCAGAAGGTATAAAAGAGTCGGATATGCCCTAAGGAAAGAGAATGCAAACTGATCTTTGCATTGTTGGTCATGCATAAGGGACTGAATTAGCAAATTGTCTAAGCGCTCTCTTATGTTTCCTGGAAATCTGACTTCATAGGTCAATAAACGCAGTACCATGTCACAGTGGTCTGATTTGAATTCGTATGAAAAATTTTCCATTGGAACTGAAGAATAATTTTCCCGGGAAGTGTTAGGTTTGTAAAAGAGAGTGCCTCCTTCGTACAAGTTCTTAATTGTGATATCTGGCAAAAATGTGGTACATTCTTCAAGACCAAAGTCTCTGAGGGCGTCAACTTGAGAACAATCTTCTGGTTTATCGAGAAGAATATCAGCAGCGACAGCTTTGGAGAGTGTCTTGAGGGAGAAGTTCCATTCGCAACACATGAGATCTTCAATCCACTTGAATAAAAAATATACAATCTTCTCACGCATACTATCCCGAGACGGGCGAATTTGGGTCAGTACTGCGAACATTGATAACGCCTCTTGTTGAGTAAACATAGCAAGAAGGTCTGTTGACGCAATTACAGTAGGCTTCGCATAGTCACGTAGTTCTTCTAAAAGATCTATACGCTTGTCTAGAATTGAGTTTTTGTACTTGGCTATTTCATCCCTTGCTGAAGTTGGAACTTGGCTCTCATTCCTCATCACCACCAAGTCCCACTCTATGTCCTCTTCATCTTCGAGGACATCACCGGGACCATATTTAGCTTCAGGAAGGGTACATCTTTCGAAAATTACTGGTAACGTTTCCGAACTTTTGATTTCTTCGATGTAGGTCGCGACTTCTGGTAAATCCAGAATTGTGATATTTCCTACATCAACAATATAATTCAAAATAACGGACAAAACCATATAGAGGCGCGAAGTAATATCCGGGCTCAACAAAGCGCCGTCTGGATCTTGCAGGCATGCGCAATTTAGTTTTCGAAGAAATGCAGACTCGTCTCCACAATCACACATGCCTCCACCCATTGCGTTATACTTCAACACCTTGTGACCTACGTGATCTGCAGAATTGAAACAATCCTCACATAAAATACAGGAGCTATCATAGAAACAATCTGAACATCGAAACAGAAATTCGCCATCTTTAAGAATGCGAGCACACGCCTGGCTCTTTGCGTGGGAGTACTTCTGAGAGGAACTACCGGAGAATTTTAAATGTGGATCTACTTGAATGGGATCCCAATCCAAGCTTTCAGGCACCATTGAGTTTTGCTTATTTCCAACTCCAAAGACTTCTTCTGTAAATTTACCTTTCCCACAAAGAGCATAGTAGCAGGCCATGTCGACATTGGCCCTTAAATTAAAAGCATTCGCACTTCCAAGCTTTATAGGTAGACTTGCAAGGAAGTAGCGCAATTCACGTTCAGTAGCTTTGATCTCAGACACATCCACATTTTCCATGAAATTGTATTTCAGGGACGCTGAGCTCTTGGCTGATGCTACCCCACTCATTGATTTTTTTAAGCCGAGTTGGTGTGTAGTGATAACCAATCACTTTCCTATTCTAAATGAGTATGGCTTATTGATAAAAGGTTTGAGATAAAACTGTGTCCCAATCGGCTTATAGCTTGATCTCAGCTCCACAGTTCCTTAGCTTGACTGCATAGGTCTAATCAGTGGGACGATATGCCAGAAACATCGTAGTCCAGGCTATGGAGATACTAGGATTTTTTTTTTTTGATCCAAACAAAATGGAAATTAAAATGAAAATGCCGTTTAAAAAGATCTAATTTAACGAACTGATTCACATGCATTGCCGAAATGATACTCAACAAGGCCAAAGACTCTCTCGAAAATATGGAAAGGGTCACGAAATTTGTTTTTCCGATAACAAAATTAGTGCAATCATGTTCGCCTATCTGAATTTCTACGATTGATTCCTAAATAGTCCTAATAATTAAATGATGTAAGTGGTTTTGTATAAAGTCTACTCAATAGCAGCTAGAGAGTCAAATAAGACAGAAATGGACTCTCCGAAGTGGTCTCTTCTAATGCACTCAGCGAAAATTGGAGAAACGTCGATAACAACCAATTTGTCATTGGCAGTAACTTGCTCTTCAGCAATAGGATACGTGTTGGTGACCACAATCTTGTCAATACACTTAGAGGCAGTTAATTCCTCCAAACAGCCATCACTGAAAACACCATGTGTACCTACAACGTAGACAGCCTTGGCACCACAGTTTAAGCGCAAATGCTCTGCAGCAGCAATAAACGACAGTGGCTTATCGATCATGTCATCTAAGATAATGGCAGCCTTATCGTGTACATCTCCGACCAAGGTAATAAGCTTTTCTTGAGCAATTGATTGTGGCTCATCCTCGTCATCGGAGTTAGCTGCATCGTAGGAGCCTCCCAAGACGTCAGAGTCGGTTAAGGCCAGTTGCACCTTGTTTTCTGGAATTTGGCTATCTGGGTAGTCGTCGTCAACAACGTGACCCTTGACCACACGAGCAGTTTGCATTTCGCTAGCAATGTTGTCACCGGATTGGTCGTTAGAAGAGATACCTTTAAGTTGACGGGTTCTCTGGAAGTTATCTTGAGTTCTACGACGGTCAGTGTGAATCATGGCGAAATTAATCTTCAAAGAGTCAGCCAAAGCAGTTACTCTCTTTGTTCCACCTGGGTTCTTCGAAACAACAACAGCGTTATTCCAATCTGGGATGTTGTGACGGATCCATCTGGCCAAAGTTGGGGCTCCATATAAGTTATCGACAGGTTTCGTAAAAAAACCTTGCATCTGAGAAGCGTGCAAGTCCATCGAGACAACATGGTCAGCACCTGCCATAATTAGTAAATTGGCGAGCATACGGGCAGTAATTGCACCTCTGTGCTTCTTCATCTTAGACTGTTTCGAGTATGGGAACTGAGGAATAACAGCAGTAATTTTTTGTGCTGAGCCACCTCTACATGCTGATATCAAAATTAAAAGCTCCATGATATGGTCGTTAATCTCTGGGGATCCGGACTGGATGATGTAGACGTCCTCATCACGAACGGATGTGCCTATTTGCACCGAAGTCTCACCATTAGAGAACTTCTTCAAAGTGCATGGGGCCGGGTCGACACCCAAACGTTCACAAACAAGACGACCCAACTCAGGGTGCGAAGACCCAACGAAGATCTTACACTTACGCATGACAGTGTTGGTGTTGTGAGCAGAGGTAGTTGAATGGAACAAAGTGCTGGTCGGAGTTTAGGCAATCAAAGGAGACTTTAAATCGAGACAATTGAAAGGATATGGAACCTATAACGTATTAAATAACGTTTAGAGTCAAGTTATTTCCTAGTTATTGTCCTGGGGCCACTGAATGTGTAACTTATTGGCAAATGGTAGGGAATAATTAACAAGATGAGATATACTAATAAAATTTGTATACGTATGCAGGTCACTTCCGGGGTACTAAATGAACCTCATGTCAGTCATAAACCAGTAAAGAAACCAAATTTTCAATGTTTAAGAGATAAAATTATTATAAATTGTATCTTCAATTTAAATTCTTGAAAAAAAAAATAGTGTTTATGCATCGACTTCTCGTAGAGATGCAGTTCAATACGATGAAGGTAACGAGCGAGAAATAAGTATGCTAGGAACAAAGAAGAATACTTTTATTATTCATTTTTGAAAACGTTAATTAATTTCGAATATGAACAAATTAGTTCGATTCTTGTAAAATTTTTGGCTTTTCTGGAAGTAAGATCAACTTCTAGGTGTTGCACATTTACCCCCATCTAATTGTAATGACCTCCAACGATACACAACACATCACAGATAAGCTCCTACGTCATAAGAAATGTATCCAGTCAAGTCTGTTATATACAGATACTATAGAGCTTCTAAAGCCCCTTAAGTTTGATCGCATTCGCTGTCTAGCGCTAGGTTCGCCATGTGAAGAGTTTCAAGCACTCTATCAATTGGCACTTCTAGAGCTACTCATTGATGAATTTAACATTCTGCCGAATTTCGTCTCTATCTATGATCCTGCTTTTACAGAAAAGGATGAGTCTATGTTTAAAGACAATGGATTTATAGTTGAGTCCAACAATGATTGGGACAGCGGGTCTACTCTTTTCTACATGCCACATGCCCCACGGAGCATGACAGAAATTCTTTTGAATGAGAAAAAACCACTTTACATTCTAGGAAATGACTCGTCTGTTACGATTGGAACCTTAAGCAGCGCCAAATTCCTCGAGAAGTATCCCACTCTAGCGACAATTGTGCATTTGCACGAACAAAAGGAACCACAAAAAAAACCAGACGATAATTTCATAGTGGCGAGTGGACGAAGGAGAAAAAATAAACAGAACAAACTAGTCTATGTTGCTCCTGAGCTAGAATACGACATTGAAAGTATGTACTTCAAGGACATAAATATAACTCGCATCTTAAGTCCTGAAAGCCCAGCCTGGAATGATTCATTTAGTGATTTCGCTTTAAATACATTCACGAGCAAGGAAATCAAAACAAACGAATGCAATGGCGATTTGCACAAGGGTATAAACACGAATGAGCTAGTGTATGATAAATGAGCACTTAAAGTTTGGTCATATCGTTGTTGAGAGATTCACTTATAAATAGAATCTAAGTACTTATTTCTCAACTCAGAGAATAGATTATTTTTTATAGATAGGGCAATTACACAATTTAAATACAATTATAGAAGTAGATGTTGGACGTTGACATTAAAAATGTCGCATGATCCTAATAAAATACAACTCAACTAAGCCAATCTGCTCTTCTTCTGCAGTGGCTCAATCCCGTCTAAAGGCTCTAGCAAACCGGGAGTCATCATTTGAGCCGAGGTCATAGATGGGACTTGCTGCATCGGAATTGTCACAGCAGGGTTTTCTATTAACATACCTTGAAGTTCTGGAACAGTGGGCAGCTCTTGGAAGCTTTTGGGGCCCAAGAGGTGTTTACTTAGCATAAGATATAGATCGTCTTTTGTGAATGGCTTAGCTAAGATATCGTTCATACCATGATGAAGGTAGTTCTCCAAATCCTTTTGTTCGAAATTACTGGTCATAGCGACGATTGGAGTATTTTCGTCAAACTTTCGAATAAAATTTGCAGCGGAGGCACCATCCAAATTCGGCATGACAATATCCATTAAAACCAAATCGTACTTGGTTTGTTTAGCCGTGTCAATCGCAAGTAACCCGTCAGTGACCACAGTCACTTGACAGCCGTATTTGATCAAGTGCTTTCTGCAAAGCTGAATACAAACGTTATCATCTTCCACGAGTAAAACATGGAACTTTGGATCAGGTAAATTAGTTGTTGAGATTGATCCATACATTCCGTTGTTACCCATCTGAGGCATGAGATGATCTAGGCCAGCACCTGGAATGAGATGAGGGTCAGCAGCCATTGGCCTATTAGGATCAGGAGGTTGGATCAGATGTACAGAAGGTATTCTCTGCAGAGGCGCGAGGGTGGTTGGCAGGGCGTGTATACTTCCGTTTGAAGGCACTTTCTCTGATACTCTGGTGTCGATGGCAGAAGAATTACCGCCTGGTATAGTACCAGCAGTCGCTCTTACATTCGGGAGAGGAGCTGAGACATTACCAGGGGTCATCATACCTATCATGTGTGGACTGGGCAAGTCAAGATTTGGGATTTTGATTCCAGCTTGGGTCAAACAATTAATGAGAATTCCCATGGAATGATAATGACGCTCGTTGTACGTACGACAGGCTACTACGGTATCGAACAATGCCCGGTAACTGTCAGTTGTGGCTTTAAGGTCACTCTGAAGACGGGCAACTTCAAACAGTAGAGATTGGATTTGAGAATCAAGCTGACCTTTCATGTCCGCTGGAATTTCTTTCTTTGTTGGTGGTTTTCTTCGGATATTCTCCAAGGCATCCATATCATCTCTTTTGAAGTCAGGGTGTTGGAACTCCCACGCATCGTCGCCATACTGGTATGTTTGTTTCTCTTCAGTTGGAATTTTCACCTTATGGAAGTCATATTTGTTTAACTGTCTCACGAAACTTGCAAAATTGCTATGTTTGAAGTGGATTGGAAGAATGTTTTTTGTGAATTCATTTGTGTTAAGCACCACAAAGCTAGTCCCTGGAGGAGTCCAGCGAACAACGTCAACATACTTCTCTTCCAGAAGCATCTGGTATAGTTTCCTGACGAAGTCATTGTGACCCGTTGAGCTTGTAGAGCCTTGGCTAGGTTCTTCTTTAATGGCCATTATTGAAAAAGGTACAAGATGAAATAGGAACGTTAGATTAGTACAAGGGTGAGAATGGAAGTAAGATGCTGGTTGAAGGAATCGGCCAAGTCCTGGTTATTAAGGAGTACGCGGTGGAAAGAGGGAAAAAGAAGGAAGAATAGAAGGTGATATGACTATTCACGTCGATATGGAATGAAAAAAATGAAAAAGCCAAAGGTACTATTGGTATTGAGAAGCTCGCTCTCAGATAGCTGGGTAACGGTAACAGGTGTATGACAAGGCAATCTGAGGTGCACACTGTGAGTATGAATTATCAGAAAAGAGTCAGGTGTTGGAAAAAAAACGAAAGCTGGGGTTCTAAAAACAATCCGAAACAGAATAAAAAAAATAAATAAAAAGACAATTATTGTTGAATATTCGTCAATTCGTCTTTCTGTCGCTAATTCGGTTCACCTCGTAAAGCTCCGTCAGAGAAGAAAAAAAAGACCCAATCCGGTCGACCAAAATGCACGCTTTCTATTAAATAAAGCCCGAATTTTTAAGTTATTCTATAGGAAGCGGCTAATGTTAAATATCCTATAAGTCAGTGATTGAGTGCAGGTTGTTCTCTTTGAAAGGTAAGGGAATGTTTGCGAGTTTCAGGGGTTTTTGATACTTTTTTTTGGTTTTTCGTCAAGAATTGCCGTGATATAAAAAGAATTCGTAAATTCACTCCCAAAATACTCTAAGTCTTCATTAAATTTCTTAATCTGCTTGCCCGGCTGTCTTTGTGGGGTCCTACTACCGCCAGTTGGCTTGCAGAATTCCGTGACTGCATATAGCCCTGTTCTCGATTGGCAGTCCAGCAGAATATATACTACAAGAGAGCCGATAGTGGATAATTGCGGCATTATAATTTTTTACTAATTGAAACAGAGTGATTTTGGGACGTAAAATTATTTAAAATTTCTTTTTTTCCCATTGTTGGTCCTTTGGTTATTGCATCGCTGTTGCTGTTTGCGAGCTGGTTGGTCCCTCAGTCTCAGTTGCAAATACCGAGCGCAGTATCAAACAACGGGCCCCGGTTTGCCGATTATAATTTCCCCGGGTAACTAAATTGTGCTGATTTTTTTATCACTACTATTTCCTTTTTTCGATTTCCTTTTCTTGGTATCTTCTTCCTGTATTTCTTTTTATCCTAATCTACAATTCCTCTATGTGCTGGCTGACTGCATTTAATGAACAAATATTTGGGTAAATTATTAGGCTAATTGTTAGAATTTTAGTAAGTTTGAGTCTGTTTGATACGTAAAATTTCTTAAATAAGTGTCTTTTCTTATTTGTTTAATTTTTTTATTTCTGAATGCTTTTGCGTATTCAGTTCTGAAGCTGTTGAATTGGCCTACCAAAGCAGTACTGAAATAAAGCAAATTAAATTTTGCGGGTAAGATGGTTCAAAATGACGCCATAGTTACGAGGCGGTCCTGTCTTTTCCTAACTAGTGGGATTGCCGTCGACTAAATGGTTCACAAGTATACAGCCCTGCAAAAGCTTGACTAAACTAATTCGCAATACAAAGAAAGCAATAAAAAGGTTAAAACCAATTTTCTTTCTCTTTTTTGTTCCTGTTTTTCATTTTCCATTCCACTCTCTTTTCTCTTCTTATTGTTTTTGCCATTCTCTTCTACTCAAATTTTAAATCAAAACACTTATAAAACAAAAAATTCAATCATAACTCGTCGTGACTCGTCTCTGTCTTCAACTCTATCTCCCAGTCATTTGCCACACCGACATCTGGTCGCTTAATTACTAATAAACCCTGTCCTTGTGAAAAATCAGCTTCCCACTTCTTCCCTTCACTGCGAATCGTCACAGCGCTAACGTCATCCAGAATACCGGCGACTATTATTTTCTCTACCTTAATCGACTCAAGACGATTTATGTATGAAGATCTCTTGTTACTAATCGAGGAACTTATTTTGTGCCATGAGATAGCTTCATAAGAAACCAATACCGACTCATCGTTTTGGTAATCAAAAGACTCTCCATCATCCAAATACAAAGATCCATTTGCATTACCCAGCTTAGATAAAGCAATAACCAATGTATAGGGGTCATTTACCATGAGTTTAGAAGAACGTCTAAATCTGTCTTGTCTTGTAATGATGGAGCCACCCTTGAGGAACATGGGAATGTCCTCCAATTTCACATCTTTCTCAAAATATCCTGGTTTCAGTATAGTCTTCCCGTTTAGTTTTCCATTTGTGTAGTCATAATATACCTCGTTGTCATCAGGAATGTAAATCGACACTTGAGATGCTGCTTCTTCAGTAACAGGCTTCACCAAGAGACCACAATTTCCCAAAAAGAATTGATCATCGATTTCATAAGTCTTCAAATCTTTAGTGTTGTCATAAACCATGGGTCTCCAGATCGGAGCGCCACTAATACTTGACTCATAAAACAAAGTATACAAAGTGGGAAGCAAAGCATAACGCAATCTCACAGCATCTCGAATAACAGATAAGTATGGCTCAGACATCAAGTATGGCTCTCTCCTTCTGGAATCAATGTGCGCATGAGCTCTGAAAAATGGGTAAAAGATACCTGTTTGGTACCAGCGAGCAAGCAACTCTTCCGTTGGATCACCGAAAAAGCCCCCGACGTCAGCACCAGAGAAAGGCATATTGACTACATTGGAAGATAAGACCATAGGAATGGAAACTTTCAAGTATTCCCATTTGGACATGTTATCACCAGTCCACATGGCTGCTGTACGTTGAGAGCCCGCAAAGTAGGCTCTTGTCAAGACAAATGGTCTTTGGCGCTTTGAATCGCTAAATCTTTTTAATAAAGATTCGTATGTGAGCTCGTGGAAACTCTTTCCCCAAAGATTGTGCACTGATCTGTGCTCCCAGCCGCCAAAGTGAAGGTTGTCTTTAGGAGCACTCGACTCAGGGCCGTTAAACACAGAAGGTTCATTCATGTCATTCCAAAGATGAACATTTTCTTGTGAACCAATGAAACAATCGGAAGATTTCTGAAATAACGAGTCCCAGTATTGTTGAGCACCAGTGTTAAGCGGGTCTATCCAAATGGATTCTCCCGGCCAACAGTGCCCTTTATAACTTTGATCCTTCGAGTCTCTCATAGCCAAATTATGTTTATCTACGTAATCACTTACTTTGTACGAAGTCTTAAGGTGCGGATCAACAATCACCACCAAGTTTCTTCCCGTCTCATCTAATTTTTTCATCATATCGATGTAATTCGGGAATTGCACACTGTCCCAAGTAAAGTACTTCTTCTTATCGGTATATTCAACATCCAACCATATAGTATCGTAAGGAATGGCATGAGCATCCATTTGAGAATGAACATTCAATAAGTCGGTCTCGCTTACGTAATTCCATCTACATTGGTGATATCCTAAAGCAAATTTTGGAGGCAAAGGAGCATTTCCAGTAAGCAAACCAAAATTGTAGGTAATTTGCTCTGGTGTGTCGCCTGCGATGAGAATTAAGTCCAAAACACCGGTCTCTGAGATCCAATGGGCGTTAATAGAGCTCTTTTTGTCAATATCAACATATGTGTCTGCAGAATTCATCCAAAAGACACCAATGGATGCTTCTGGTCTGATTCCTACAAGAAATGGGATGCTTCCATACATGGGCATCCGGGAATCAGTTTCGTATTCAAAAATATCTACGTTGTAAAGGCGATATGGAGAACTATTGTCGGTCGTTGACTTCAAGCTCATAGAATCTGCATGTCCTGGAATTCCATATGCGTGTTTAAAGTTTACCAACGTTACATCAACAGCTACAGCTTCAGGCCCCAAAGGAAGTGTGTCGCCGCTTGAGTCTGACCAAGAGTCCTTAAACATGTCGAAATCACTCTCTAATTCAGGAATAATATTAAGAGCATTCTCATTTTGTGTTCTTAAATGCTCTATATTCAAAAATTGTCTGTCGTTTAGTACAATTATTGGCTCCTCGTTCTTGTAAATGGTCAATTTGACAGGGCTGTAAGTAAGCTCTAATCGCAAATTTGATCCATATTCAAATGATAATTTTTGTGTGCTTTTAGTAACTTTAGAAGTGAATTGTAGCGTCTTTTCGTCTGGATCTTGATCAAATGCAGCTGCAGCTGTTCCGTCAAATCTCTTTCCATTTAAAGGACCTAAGCTCGTAAAATTTCTTTCTTCGTTTACTTTGAAACGGATGTTCTCTCCTTGTAGGATCAGGAGTTGAAGTTCAAAGGAGACTTCGGCTCCATTGGGCAATCTCTTTTTGATTTTTGCCTCAATTGCTTTACTAGACTCGGTTACAGATCCAGGATCAATAAAGTAAGGACTTTTAGCCTTTGCTGCTGAAATTTGTTTCGCATAGAATCGGTTACGGGCACAGAATCCGGATTGTTTGCAATCTTTGAATAATTCGTGTTTGACTGCACTGGCCACCAATGCCATGTACGCAATCCATAAGAGATAAAAAGCTCTCATTTTTTTGCATCAAGGAGGAAAGAATAACCAATTGAGCTCCCTAGGCTGTTAAAAATTGAAAGTATTTGTGTATGACTTCGGGTGTTGAGGAAGGTAAATATATTATAGTGCAATAGGTAAGTATAGTACCTGCGTGAGGAGAGACGGCTATCCAGCCACAAAATTCAAAAAGGGGCTTATGACGATCGACAAAGTTGAAATTTTGCTTATGAATAGAAATTTTCTACTAAATAAGTTTACTCCATAAATAAATAGCGCAATTCCTGTTTCCATACGCTATTACAAGGCCTCAACTTACAATACTACACAAGCTCTTCCAACGTAACTTATATGAACGTTTTCTTTTGCTGAAAGTTATTATAATTTCTTGGAAAATACAATTTCCTCGTCTCGAGTTCGAAAAAGATACTTTGGGTGTTCTTTGACAGTTTCTAGATTATTCAAATTACACCCGTGCCTCCCACCAATTGGGAGAACTGAAACAGAACCGTTGAATAGACGTTTTGAAACTGGGGTAACTTCAGCCGCATTCTTTCCTTAACAAAAACTGGTGTAATATAGCCTTTGTAAATAAGTGTTTACTAATTCCCAAGTAAAACTTATCTTGACTTGATTGGTCATAGATTTATCTTCAGCTTGCGGGTTAATGCACTCACCAATACCAATACCTACAATAATCAATATCAAATTAGTATGATTCCTCGGTCTTTGAATTTGATGCTTTTGTAAAAGTTGGAACCGTAAATTTTCATTGTCTAACATTCCCAGTACATCTCAATGCCTACTTGTGTTACTTTTACCGGGAACATTTTCCGTTTAGGCCATAATTGACAAGATTCTAGCGCAAAATGAATTGAAGGAGAATGAAGAATAGGTTTGTGTTTTTCTTCTTGTTACAGAATTCATATGCTGAAAAATTGGACTTATTCGGACATTAATGCATGTTTCGACCCTTTCTTACTGACAATATCAGCCAAATTTCAATCCCGAGTAAAGCAAATAATCGAAACGCGACCGACTCAAACCAACAAGAATTCTTTATTTGAAATGACAAATTTGAATCTTAAGTTCTTTTATTTAAGTTCTCATTCGTGGTGGAAAATATACTCCATTATTAAGGACTCATACATGTGACAACTAAGAACCAAAAAACGCCAAATTTCTACTCAACCGCGGTCAATAAAATTTTTAACTCAGTAAATATAAATTTGATTGGAACTACTGTTGATTTTGCCAGCCATTCTTACCTGTTCATCTACTAGATGGTCGTGCGTGCCTCCAAAGAAGAACGGGTTCAAATTTCAACACTGTTACATTACACAAATACTGGCTCTTCATCAAAGAATTGAAGCCTGCTATAACTTCAGTCTAATAGCTTTACTTCCAACGACTTTCTGTTTTATTATCTATTACCTTCCCTCTCATTCATTTTCTTAATTTATTTCTTACCATTTTCTTGTATATACTCTCCAAATCTGAAAAATGAACTCTGAGGACAAGAAACGTAAGTTTGACGACAATGATGATCCCGAACTCCAGCCATCCAAAAAACCTCTTCAATCTTTGAGCACCCAAGGCCCTCTTACTCAACAAGATGTCGTTTACTACAAAAAGGAGGCCATTTGGCGTCAAATGAGGTTCTACAAGTTGCAAGCCGTCGAGGTGAAATCTGAGCTACAACGCTACGAAACACGCTACAAAGCTTTCGTGGCATCACATCTGCTTCTCGAAGGATGGTATTCTACCGTTGTCAAAGCTATGGGCGAACAGCCCGTTGAAGAACTAAATTTAGCCAGCATCTCCACAACAAAGCTCGAAGGAGTTTTAGCTCAAAGGCAAGAACAACTTGTGAATCTTTTTAAAGTTTCAGGTATCACAAGTGAAGATGCTCTTGCCAAATTGGCTGATTTTGTCACCCTAGAGGCTGAGAGAAATGAGGCTCGAACGCTTCAAGTTACATTGGAGAATAAATTAGCTAGTTTGGAAGCTCAAATTGCCGAGCTACAAATGGCTAAGGATCGCTTCGAGTCTGCCACAATAAAAAGAGTCCAGGTTAACAACAAGCAAAAAATTGAAGAATCCGAAGCAACAACTAACGGTAACCCAACCGAAGATTCCCCAAAACTTGACACTGAAAGCTCCGGCGTCAGTGCAGAGCAAGCAAGTGCTGATAAGCAAGAACTTGAATGTTTAAAAGTTGAGTTTGAACTGATGAAAGCTGGCCTCGCAACATTAACTGAGACCCTAAAGTCAGCCAATGCTAAACTTTTAACAGCAGAACAAAGCAATTCGCAACTTTCTCAAGCCTTAACAAATCTCAACGAGCCCGAACTTCTTAATTCCGCAAAATATGTCAACTTGCTTTCTCAGAATAAGTCATTAAATGAAACAAACTCTCAATTGTTGAAACTCAAAGAAGAGTTGGTGGCGCGTCTTGGAGAGCTAGAGGAAAAACAATCTAGCTTACTTACCACTGTAAGCTCCGAAATTACCGAAGAAAATAAGCACCTAAAGGAATTACTTGCCAAAGCTGAAACTGACTTGGCCCGCGTGCGTGCCGTAAGAGATGAGCTAATAGGTAAGCAAGCCGTTCTTAGACTGGAGCTTGAACAAACAAAACCAAGCAGTGAGGCTGTTGCATTAATTGATACACTTAATCAAAGATTGCATAAGCTTGAGGAGAGATTATCTGCTGAGTACTCGGTGGAGGCTGATGCAAAGTTGGAGGCACTTGATAAACCTGATTTGATTAAGCATCTTCAAATTCTAAGTGCCGAGCTAAAAGATCTTGAAACTGCTTTCCAAGAGACACGTAATCTTGCTTTGGACAAGTTAAAGGATTCAACGGATAAGGATGGCCTCGTTAAGAAATTGACCGTAGAAAAGACCAAAGCGGATCAAAAATATTTTGCCAGCATGCGAGTGAAGGACCTGTTGTCTGCAGAAAATAAGATTCTTAAGTCTCAAATCACCAAATCGCAGGAACTTGTGCTGAAACACAGCGACATTGAAAAGACATATGTCGCGAAGATTGACCTGCTCAATAAATCTTTAAACGAATTGAGAGCCATCAAAGAGAGCTCTATCCGCGAAAACTCGAAGTTGTACGATTCGGTAAAGGGCTTGACCCGTTCTCGTGAAGGCGCTGTCAAAGAAATCAGCCAACTCAAAGAGGAACTCGGCGCACTCTCTAAAGCGAAGGAAAGTCTTGTCGAGGAGTGCTCTGATCTCAAATATACGTATAGCAAGCTTCAGGGAAAGCTTAAAGCAACGGAGAATTTACTTCAGAAGTACAAAAGCAACAATACTTCATCCATATTGCAGGAGGATGAGAAGCAATTGGAGGCGTTGCGGTCAATCACCAAATGTTCTGTATGCTCGAAAAACTGGAAAAACATGGCCATCACAGCATGCGGACATGTATTTTGTGATGGATGTGTTCAAGAACGTCTCAATGCACGTCTCAGACGGTGCCCTACATGCAACAAGGGCTTTTCTGCCAACGATCTTTTAGCTGTTCATCTTTAGTTCAGGAAATGATTAAGATCTTTTTATAAAAAGTTTGATAAGTCACAACCAACGAAGAACAGTTGCCTCGAATCGAGTAAACGAGTTATTAATAGAAATTCGAAATATGAAATATCACACTTAAAAAATAAGTATCTTCAATAATTTTCCTATATTTGATATGTTTTTCTCGAAACAATTTATTGATTCGTGAGTCTTACAAAAGAACAGGGATGCATAATTGGTTGATTAATCTATAATTCCATATCCGTCTATATTCTAGCCAATTCCTCTCTATCAGATTTCCATACTGGCGCTACAGCAGAGCCAAAACCTTTCTCCAGCTTCCTTTTAAGAACAAAGCGCTCATCGAACCAGTCGATTAAATCCACAAGACAAGTCAACTCGTTCATCTCTTTGAGAAGCTTTCTTGATACTATCTTGTCCATCATTTGAGATAAGTGGTGCTGTGTAATGCGAAATGGCAATCCATAGCTAGAGGCCAAATCCCAGAAAACTTCAATCGCTCCCCATGGTGTAGTCTCGTGTCCAGCGAAAAGTGCAGGGTTAGCTAATATACCGCGAACGGCCATAACACCGTCTACCTTTGTGTATTCGGCAATTCGGTTAAAGTCTTCCATTGAGAAGCAGTCACCATTGGCAACAACAGGTACACTAACCGTCTCCTTGACTAACTTAATGGCGTCAAAATCTGCCGGTTGAGAAGAGCGTGTCGTTTTAGTACGACCATGGACAGTGATGTAGTCTACGCCTGCGTCCTCCACCATCTTCACAAACCTTACTGTCTCAGTAAGATCCTTGTGAATTCTGATTTTTGTCTCCAAACAGACTTTGTCGCCATACTTCTCCTTGACGGCTCTCACCATACTAGAAACAAGTTCGGGCTCTGACATAAGAGCCGCACCAATACCTTCACGGACTTGCTCACGTATTGGGCATCCACAGTTAAGACCAATACCGTCAACGTAGGGATGTATCATATCTACAAACTTTAAAAGATCTTCGACGTTGTTGCAACCCACCTGAACAACCACAGAGCGGTCGTCATCGTTCGTCGTGAAATCACTTGCGCGAGCCACCTCGTTCCGCACAAATTCCCTGGCCAAGATCATGGGCGTGTAGACGATGTCTGTATTGTAGTGACGAACCAACTCACGAAACGGAAGTTTTGAGTAGCGAACCATGGGACCTGCAATGGTAGCAGGGCGTCCCTTATCTCGCAACGATGTTTTGAGAATATGAAGTGGGTTGTGCTCCGGTCTTCGAGGGGAAATAGTCATCTTGGTACGCCGAAGAGATGCGATGAGCTTCGAGAATAACGTAATTTTGAATCTAAGACACTAAAGGATTAGAGTCGATGAATATATTATGATAGTGGAAAAGGCGAAAATCAAATCACAAATTCGAAAGCCAGTATGTGAAATTAATGATTGGGCTCTTGGAGATAAAAGTGCTGCTTATATAAATATGATAGTGATGAGCGAGCGAGTCTTGGTCGCGCGGATTTCTTGGCCAGATTAGGAAAGTTTGTCCGCGATAACAAATTAAGGACGTTAAACTAAATGGCCAATTAATAAAAAATTGCAAACTATGTAAGGGCAAGTAAAGTTTTAAAAGCAGATATTAACTTTGCTTGTGTAAATAATTCAGTGAGTTTAAAAAACGGTGAAGAGGAAAGTGCGTCATTGAAAGACACATTTAATAAAGAATATTATCTAAGCTTCACCTTACAATTGATTTTCTTCAAGTTTTGTTCTGGGTATTCATATATTCACATTAACCTGGTGTATTGGTAATACCTATATAGTACAAGTAACTATGATACAGGATGGGGCTCGCTAAATAAAGCGAACCTACTCATCGATTTAAGCGTTTTCAGCTTTCTTACTCTTCTTCAGAAGATTCTGATGAGAGGTCATCATCAGAGGACTCCTGAGCAGGAATAGCATTGAGATCAAATGCCAGAGTAGCCATGACACCGGCATCGCCTCTCTCGGCATCGTCAAACAACTGCAATTGAGATCTCAATTGCTCTAATTGCTCGATATTTCCGGAAGAATACATGGATTTCTTGGTTTTTTTCATGGCGTTTGAGGCAGCCTTCTTTCCAAACAAAAAGTTATAGAGCTTAAGAACTGTACGGTCCTCCAATTGGTCCATATCTAATTCAACCTCCTCCTCGTCACTGATGACAATGTCGTCCTTGATAATCTTTACGAGTGCTTGCAATTTTTTATCATTCAATGTAGGAACAATTTCAGAAACTTGCTTCTTCATCTCGTAAGTAACCACAGGTGGTTTCTCGACATCATTTTCAAGGATGGAGTTGGACCTTGCGCGCTTACTCTTCTTCTTGGAGCCCTTCTTTCTACGACGGGCATCTCTCTGTTGTCTCAATTTCTCCAAATGTTGTTTCTTCAACTCGTCGAGCTCCTTCTTCATGCGAACTAATTGGTTCTCCAAGAATTGGATGGCGGGAACGTTAGACAACATGGCCTCGCTAATTTCAGGCTCGTCATCATCGTCGTAGTCACTAGAGTACTCACCATCTGAATGCGTTGGAGTAGAAGTAGGAATTGGCTTGCTAGCCCATCTCTTGTTGAAAAATTGCTCAAGTTTCAGACCCATAGTGTGCACATCATTTCCCAGTGGGTTGAAGAGGTAACAGTTTTTGAAGATTAAACGCACATCATGTTCGAAAGCATCACCATTTTCGTACTGATTGTTTGCAAGTTTGCCCTGAATAGTGGACAAGTCCATTGGTTCTTTGACAATGTCAGTATAATGGGGGATATTAAGAGCAACAGGGTCAACTGGTTGCAAAAATGGGAAGTTAATGTTGTAGAGTTTCTTCGACATCAACTCCTTGATGAGTTGGTTACAGAAACGTAACTCCGCAGCGTACTTCTTTTTACGTGGACGGACATCATATGGCAACTCCTTTGAACGAGGAGGATGAATAGTCCGCTTTGGTCTGTGTGCAGCAACTGACTCCTTTTTAATCTCGTCCGCATTAGTCATTCTCTTTCTGTTGGCCGAAGCAGCATCTGCAGCACCATTAGAGGGCAAAACCTTGGGGGGAATGTTTAACATGTGCTTTTCGAATTGGGCCTGGATGTTGCGAGCCATGCGGGAAATTCCGGAAGATTCACCATTGAATTTCACACAGTTAGCGACCATGAGGTTGAAGTCATCGACAGATTGAGAGGGATCCTCGTATGCATCGAGATTGAGTTTCCTTTCAATGGTGGCAAGATCCATAGGTCTAGAAATGTAGTTGTAGTATAAGGGCACATTTAACTTAACTACATCAACCGGTTGAAGGAATGGGCCAGCATCACGCAATCTCTTGATAGCCTTAATTGTGTTGAGCACAAACTTAGTCTGGTGCTTTGGCATGGGGTTTTCGGGGAGATTTGCCATGTCAGGCTCTGAAGGAGGCTTGGGTGCGGGAACCATTGAGGCTGATGGCACTGCGCTAGCTGGAGGAGGCACTGTTGCATCGGTAGTTGATGGAGTTTCTTGAGTTTCCTGGCTAGCTTGAGTAGCTTCCTTGGCGGCTTCAGAAGAAGCAACTGCGATTTCTTGTACAGCAGGCTTCTCCTCTGCAACAGCTTCAGAAGAGTCCAACTTGATTTTCTTGGATGCATCATCTTCTTCACCAGTCGTAGACTCACCTTCTAGCTTGCGCTTTTCAGGAGAAGGAGAAGGATTTGGAGGAGAAAGAGGTTTTTCAGGAGCTTGCTCTTCTACAGAGGCTTCCACTGGAGTTTCCTGAGGAGGAGCCAACAGCTTCTCGTATGACTCAGCGGAGGGAGTCTGAACAGGAGTGTTAGCCTCTGGACCCAACGAAAGCAGTGAATCAGACATTTTTTGTTTGGAAGATTTATCTAATTATGCTCTTTATTCTTTTTTTTTTTTTTGATTTTTGATGATTTTTGGTGTTTGTTGCTTTAGTATGATCTTTCGAGGGGCGTCTATGCCTTTTTATACGAGGGAAGATAATAATATAGGAATGCCAATCCAAGCCTTCAAAGCCAATCAAAGCCAATCGGAGCTAGTCAAGTCAAATCAAATCAAATCAAGTCAAATCAAGTCCAATCCAATATTGGACAAATACCTATCCCGGATATAGATATATATATATATATATATATAAATATATGTTCTTATATATATACACAATCAGTTATACCCACTCACTCACTCACTCACAGAGACTTAGAAAGAATGGACTAATTTATAACAGTGGCAGAAGACCAGAAAACTAGCTGCAGGCCAAGTCGTGCGTCTACCAGTGCGAAAGGGAAAAATGAGGAAAAGAAAAAAGGGGGCGAGGGCGTAGTGTATATATGGAGGGCGCGGCCAGATATGATGATTATATTATGAGGCGGTCGTGCAGCGCTCAAATCTGAGAAAGTGCGAAAAAAATTTATTTGAAACCTAGTGCGCACCGGAAATCCAACTTTATTTATATTTGCGTGAATATTGCTGGAACAGAAGCACCAGCTCTGACATGATAATGGTGGACACACTACCCGGACTGCATAACACGTTAGAAATTTTCTCTTTTTGTCTTTTTCGCCTTTTCCATAAATGATGAGCCAGCCACAAAAGAGGATTTGAAAAAATTGAAATGAAGTTGAAATAAGAGGTTGAAATAAGAGGTTGAAATTAGAGGTTGAAATTAGAGGTTGAAATTAGAGGTTGAAATAAAAAGTTGAAATAAAAAAAGTTAGCCTTGAGGAAGAGTGAAAATGAAAAAGGTGAAAGAAAGATGAAGTAAGATGAAGAAATGATGAAAAAAAGGCAGTTTAATGGATCAGCTCAACGTAGAGTAATCCATTGATTTGCCTTAGATTGGTTAACATAACATACTCAGTAAAAAGTTATGTAAGTAACGTGATCATTTATGATAAGCAAGAAGTCCAGAGCTGAAACATATTATGAGCAGCACATGACCTGAGTGGCGATAGATATTAAGAGTGATGATAACATAGTAATGGTCCGAAGTGATTTATGGTGTTTGGTGTTTGGTGTTTGGTGTTTGTCACTTGTCACTTATCACTTGTCACTTGTCACTTGTCACTTGTCACTTGTCACTTGTCACTTGTCACTTGTCACTCGGTAATTGATAATCAGTATTTGATAATCAGTATTTGGTGATTCGTAGTAGGTGGATTGAGCTGGTAGACCTACTTGAGGACACGTCAGAATGGCTTACATGAAGTATGAAGATCATCGAAAATGCTTGAAATTACTACTTTGGGATTAATTCGGAAACTAATGGATTATATCATCATCGCTTATACCTGCTCAAGTTTATTGTTTCTTTGTGTTCATGTTTCCTTGTTATCTTATAGTAGTACCAAGAGTTACCTAGTGTATGCCTGGTTGGAGTGTATGGGGTAGACGTGGTGGATTAGTGATAAAGACAGACAAGATAGTTATAGGATGAGAGGAATTTGTTTGTTTTTTAATTGTTAGTTTCATTAATTATTTCTCTTTTATTTTTTATTGGCGGTTCTTTTTTCGTTTTTTGTTTATTTGGCGTGGTATCAGAGGTGTATGTTTCATATCCTATCTATATGGCAGAGACTGCAGAACATTTGAAACATTCCTCAGTTATGCGTTTCTTGAAACATATCATAAAATTTTAGAAGAATAGAACTTTTAGTAAATTTGATTTCTCCGTCGTTAGTTATTTGTGAATTAATTTTTAAGTTTACATCGGTTAGATATATCTCCCATAACTTGTGCATTTGAATCGCCGCGGCGCTACTCAAGATTATTTCGAGTCGTACTCTCTTAAGCCAGTTGTTCGTACATAGAACTATTCAGATTTCAATTCCAACACAATCATAAAGTATAACATCATCTTATATCAAGTAAGGACATTTCATCATTACGTAAATGATGTCCAGATTCGATGAGAATAGATTCGCTGGACAGATTAATATCAACAGAGGAAAATCAATAACCCTAATTTTCCACCATTAATAAATCCTTATTTTGCAAGGAAATACTTCGGGTACGGTTGCTGACCTTGTAGATTCCAACGAGTTGTTGAGCTAACTCAAACATATTGTTACGCAAAGAAATGACGATGAACTGAGCATTCTTTGTCCGCTCCTTGATGTAATTTGCCACTATAGAAACGTTACGGAAGTCCAATGCAGCATCTATCTCATCCATGACGTATAATGGCGTTGGTTTGTACTTATGAAGCGCAAACACTAGCGCCAATGAACTGAGTGTTTTCTCGCCACCAGACAAATTAGAAATATTCTTCCACGATTTTTTCGGTGGCATGACACTAAACAAGATACCTTCAGAAAATGGATCCAAACTATCTACTAGTTCAAGCTCGGCGTTACCACCCATTGTGATCATTTGGTACATGACCTTCAAGGAGAGTGAAATAGTGTTAAACCCTTCCATAAACTCGTCGAGTCTCTTTCTTTTTAAATTTTCACAATTGCTTCTAACGCTATCACGTTGTTCCACTGATTGATTTAAATCCGTTCTTCTGAGTTTTAACTCTTTTTGTTTGACACCGTACTCCTTAAGAACCTCCACATCAACCTTCACTTCATTCATGTAATTTTCCAACTCCTCAATTTCCTCTTCCACTTGATTAAGATTTACTTTTTTTATCTCGTCCTCGTCTAGCTGTTCGATACTTGAGCTGCTGTAGGGACCTCTTTCATCTTCAGGCATCCAATCAATGTAAGGACCTGTATCTCTGACTACAAGACCTTGTAATGCTTCTTCCAGAGAAGCTATATCACGACGGTATTTTTTGATAACACCCTGAAGCTTTTCAAGTTGATTACGAAGTTCAATTTCCTCAGATTTAAATTCGTTGATCTTTGCGTTAAGCTCCTCTAAAGATTCGTCAACGTTTTCTAGTTCAGACTCCTGGTTGCTAATTTCACTTTGAACTTTGTCCGTTTCTGTCGTGAGATCCTTCAATTTTTGCTTACAATCAATAGATGCTTCCTCCAAATCAGAGACTTCAGCCCTGGCTGTCTCTAACTCTGCATCGCTGTTGCTTATGATTTTGTTATGACGCTTGATATCATTTGCAAGCTTCTTCATGGTAGTTTGATCGCCGGAAGATTTTTCCACAAGAATCTCAATTTGTTGCTTAATGGAGTCAACTTTAGAATTTTGTAGTTTTAACTCTACTCCGCCTGCGTCCATGATCTTTTCTTCTAAACGAACAATTTGGCTTTCAGAATCCAGCATTCGCAGCTTGATGGTGTTTCTTTCTTCAGTGACTTCTTTCAATTGCTGTTGCTTCTGGCTTATAGCAGAGTCAAGTTCGGATGATGTTTCCTGCTCCTCCTTTTCGGCAATAAGGGCTTTGCATGTGGCGCTCACTTCCTTCTTCTCGTTCACAAGCGCCTTTATATCGAGTTGAAGCGCCTGAATACTAAATTCAGTTTCTGGTTTAAGCTCTTTTAATTTACGAAGGTTATTTTCCATATCGTAGCACTCCTTGTTCATTTCTTCGACTTCCTGTTCCATTGCAACGAGCTCTTGTTTCATTTGTTCAATATCTTCTTCACTGTAGTCAATAGACTGAGAAACCGCTTTTGATTTGAGTTGCATGATGCCTCTAGCGAATCTGTTACCACCACCTGACATGGTTCCCGATGTATCGACAAGTTTGCCGTCTAGGGTTACTACTCTAAATCTTTTCGGCCCATAAGCAACTGTCTTGGCCTCTTGTAAATTACTGGCAACAAGGGTGTCTCGAAGCTTACTATAGAACGCTGGGAGAAATTTCTTGTCTTTTGGGTTGATTAAGTCAAAAAGCCTCTTGACAGATGCGGGGTTGCCAGGCGTTTGAATTGGATTCATGTTTAAGTTGTTTTGGCGAACTGCCTCCAAAGCAATAACATAGGCGTGCCCGAGAGTTTTTTCACGGAGATACTGAAGACAGGCTTGGGCAGTTTCAACTGTCTCTACCACCATGGAGTCCAAAGCGGGACAGGCTGTTGAAATGGCAATATCATATTTATCATCAATTTCGCCCAAATCACCCAAACGACCATAAAAACCGCTTATTCGACCTGATTTGGCGAGCTTTTTTAAGCTATCGAGGACCTTGTTTCTATTTTGCAAGTTGGACAAGGAATTTGTGGCATCCCTCGTCTTTGTTCTTGCCGAAGCTAAGCGAACTCGTTTACCTTCCAAATTCTTTCGAACACTTTTACACTGCTCATCACCGAGTTCAATTTGATCATTAATGTGCTGCAATTTACCCTCAAGAGCTTCCAACTCAGCTTCCTTCGCTTTACCTTCAGCTTTGATGTTGACAAGTCTTTTCGAAGCATCTCTTATCTTTTCATAAAGGCTCTTTTTTTGCGTCTCCAACATTTCAAGTTCCGAATTTATAAGTTCGACTTGTCCCTCCTTCGATTTAAGTTGATCATTGAAAGGCTCAAGTTTTAACTGTAGTTCCAGTATCTCCTCCGACAAATGCGACGTCTTTTCCTTAAGCTCTGTTCGAAGCTTTGCAAGAGTCAATTTTTCATCTTCTAAAGCTTTGTGGAGGTTGTCTAAATTTAACTTAAGCTCATCCTCAGAGGTTTTCAAATTTTCGAGGTTCATGGTTGAGGAAGATAACGCGGATTCAGAAGAAGTCTTGGTTTTCTCTATTTTCTTTATTTTGTTTTGAACATTTTTAAGTTTCTCTTCTAGAGAAACAACCTGGCTGTTTATAGACTTTTGTTTTTTAGTTGTGGTTGCAAGTTCACGATTTAAACCATCGACCCGCTTCTTGATGTCCAATTTTTCCTTTTGGATTTCCTCTATAGAATTTCTGAGTTTTTTGTTTTTCTCATCCTCCGCGGCGAGTTTCTCGGAGATTTGAGTGGCTTCCTTCTCGTATTTGTTGAGCTTTTTCTGCGTATCATGTATGCTTATTTGATGCTTAATGGATCTCTTGTCTGTAAGAGATTTCTCCATTTTCAAAAATTTCAAAGCCTCGTTCTTCGTTTCTTCCAAAGCGTTGGCATCGTTCTCTACAAGCATAAACCTGCTCTCCTTCTCGAGACACACTTGATTAAGCTCCTCGACTTTGACAAGCCCTTCATCAATCAAGGGTTTGTACTTGCTAGTACCTATAATATCTTCTAAGTATTCTAATAGGCCGTCATCGCCTTCTTTCTCTGCCTTTGATTTCATCTGTGCAATTGATTCGACTTCACCCTGCAAAATCAAAAATCTCTTGTGATCCAAATCAATACCCTGACCTCGAAGAAAACCAGTCACTTCGGTGTATGAGCTATTTTTGCCATTAAGATAATATTGGGAACCATTGGATTTGAAAGCACGCCGGCTAATCACAAGCTCTGAACCTTCGATTTCCGTAGACTTCGCATGAATATAGGGGTCGTCAATGACATGAGCAAAATGAATGTCGACTTGACAATATTCAATGGACTTGTCTCCATCGGAGTTATGAATGAGCTCTGATAATTTACCTTGACGCATCTTCAGAGCTCGAAAGCCGAAAACGAACAACATGGAGTCAATAACGTTAGACTTTCCACTTCCATTCGGACCTACTACGGCGGAAAAAGACGCATTGAATGGTCCAATCTCTTGTACACCCGCATAAGACTTGAAATTAGTTAAGACTAGCTTCTTAATAACAAGCCGTGGGCCAGTACTAACAGGGGGTTTAATATCTAGAGTTTTTTTCTTTGGAGACATTAAAGCAAGCGTTTGAATTGGTGAGCTTTTCGTGTCAGCTTGCGAAGGTACTGGTGTACTCTCAGATGGTTCAAGGTTCTTACTGAGGTGGTCATTTGGTTCTGCTTCAGTCAAGGCAGGATTGTCGTCCAGATAATCAATTGGAAGCATATCCGGGTCGACTGGTTCATTATTCTGGCCCGCATTTATCTTATGTTGTGGACTGGAAGGCTCTTGGAGATCTAGGGATGCCTCACGAACACTCTCATTTGGACTTTCTTTAGTAACTTGACGGCTTTGAGAAACGAATGAGACTTCATCCGGGGCAGAAGAATGCATTCTAGATGTGGAATTGCTTTTTAAATGCTGTTTTGGTATTTGAGAAGGTGACTCAAGCGTTTGTTGAGGCAGAGACGCATCATCAAATGAATCTGATCTTTTGTGGTCAAACTCGGCGTCAGAGACGGATTTATCATTATAGTCGCTATTATTTATAAAGGTATTATCATCATCACTGACTTCAATTCTTCTTTTTCGTGAAGGCTTGCCTTTGGAAGCCATTTCCAGTAGAAGTAAGTGATAGTGTTTTGTTTATACTTACTGTATACTAAATCTGTGGAGATACAAAAGACGTGTGAAGGTAAGGAGTTGCAAATGAACCGGTAATTAACGAATTTAATATTGAGAAATAAATTCAATTGAATTAAATTGACGTGTTTCCCAATGTGTAAAATTTTTCAGTCATGAAATTTGTGTGAATAGGCAGAAGGTTAAACAACTCAGCACATGAGTATTTTTAATAGTATTTAAAGAGGTTAAGTTAACAAGGTTCTCTTTGCTTTAACTTTTTATTTATATATAAGACGACCGCCTTAACTTTCATGCAATTATAACGCAGAATTTCTAGTTCTTTGTTTATTATTTAATGTACAAGGCTTTATGCTATATCTAGAATGAGAATTGTCTAATCCCTCGACTTCTTCTTTTCCTTCTTTTCTTTCTTTTCCTTCTTTTCTTTCTTTTCCTTCTTTTCTTTCTTCTCCTTTTTCTCTTTCTTTTCCTTCTTCTCTTTTTTGTCTTTCTTCTCTTTCTTTTCCTTCTTCTCTAGCTCCTCATCTGCAATCTTTTCTTCGCTAGCAGAAGCCTCAGCCAGTGAGTTCTCGGCAGCCTCCTGTTGTTCTTGTTCTTGTTCTTCTTCTTCTTCTTCCTCGTCCTCTTCCTTTTCATCTTCCTTCACTTCATCAAATGCTGGTTCGGCAACTTCTTTTGTCTCAGTTTCTTCTTCACTGTCATCAAATTTTATCTTTTTGTTTGGAGTTTCCTCTGAACTTTCGGCAGGTCTCTTGTTAGATTCAAGGTCGAGCTCTGCCAGAAGAGGAGGTAACCCTCTAAGGTCTCTTTGAATTCTTCTCAACTGCCCCAAAACAGGATTTTTCCCGGCGGAAGTAGACATGCCAATATTAGTGAAAGCAACAGCCTCCGATGGATTGATCGCACCTGTGGATATCGTTTCGGTGGTGGAGATGAATTTTGATAAAAGAGCTTCCGCACGGCCCTGATCAATAGGCTTGACCCCCTTCACGTGGGCAACAACTGGGGCATTGACAGCACTGGCCTCAATAAACTTACTCCGAAAGGTCGACATAAGGACTAAAACCAGTTGGCGAGTTTTAAACTGTTTTTGATAAGTTTCAGTGTGGAGAGATGCTCATCTCCTCTGCGTATGTAGTCGCACTCTCTATGCTGAAATGTACTGTGAGAATGTTTCATACAGCGTAATTCTAAGTCCATACTCTTGTCTTTCTCTACTCGTAACAGTGAAATTATTTACCTTCACTTGAAAGTGTCCAGGTATCAACTTTCCTAAAGCATATATCAGAAACCAACCATGTCATTGCTCATGAGAACTCTTACGGGAGTGGTCTTGCCTGTCACTCGTCAGCTACCCTTCAGCCAGGTCTCCGCAGTGAGTCGGCGTAATTTTTCATTGTTCACAAAAAGTACCTTCACCAGGCCAAGGCTCCCAGTTCAAAGCAGCACAAACATCGAGTCCGTGACACAAACTGCTCTTCCGCAGCCAATCAGTGCTCTTTCGCTAATTTCCTCTCTTATCCAGAAAAGATTCAAGACTAGAGGTAACACATACCAACCCTCTACTTTGAAAAGAAAGAGAACCTTTGGCTTCTTGGCAAGATTACGTACCAAAGACGGACGCAAGGTTTTGGCTAGAAGAAGAGCCAAGGGTAGATGGTACTTGTCCCATTAAGACTATAGAATCTCAATCTTCATTTGTATATATCCATTGACGAGCCCCATGTATGATATTAAAATACATAACAAAGTGAACATACATCTTTAAAACTCCGTATTTATATATAGCTAAGCCGTAGGATAGTGCACCTGAAAATTCTTAATAGTGTTCCTCTGATATAGAATGTGATCTAGCATTAAACTACTACTTGTTGTTCAACTTTTACAATGATAAATGCATTTGTTATACATATAATATTCATGCTTTTCCTAGGGTCTTTGAGTATTGTTGTTCAATCTCATTGATGACCTTTTGGAGCGCAACAATAGCAAGCTGATGAACAGCATCCGGGAATTTATTCCGGTGTAAGCCAAACCACTCCAAAGGCGGCGTTGCATTACCTAACTCTCTCAATTGAGGAGCCTCAATTATAGGAGGAGCGAGCGCTTTATATGTAAATTTCGATTTAGTTGACACTTTCTCTAAAGTATCTTGAATATCTTGATCGAAATCCTTGTGGACCTCGCCAGGGTTGGGCGGATCTAAGAACGTTGTAAATTCCCGGAGAGACTCGCGGTCTTCGACATCAAACGTGTTGGAAGAGCGGAAGTTATCACCTCTTGTAGATTCTAACCGCAAGCTTGTGGCTTCTGTTCTTGATAAGAGTGCCCTCTTATGCGCTGCATACATATCTCTTACACAATTTACTGAGCCAAGATTCCAACGAATATTGACAGTTCCTCCAAATGAAGACTGGAACACGTACTCTATCTGCATGGTCTCAAATTTTTGATAGGTTCTCATGGAAATCATGAATTTCGGTAAACTGATAATTTCACCACCTTTAGCTTTTCCAACATAGTCCACAAAATCGTTTACATCAGCTCCGTCAATGAACTCCTCGCTCGCTCCGAGTGTCGTCGAAAAAGAGGCAATCACATTGTTCAACTGAAGTTCAATCTGGTTCATTACCCCTAGAGAATATTCATTCTGCGCGAAGCTGGCTTTTGACAAGTCACACTCAAGAACAAACACCTTCGTGTCTATAAAAGAGTGAGGAAACACTTGGAGTCTTGTGAGACCGGTGCTCACCTCAATTCTTGTTTCCAATTTTCTTACGTCCTCTGAGATTATCGCGTCCATCTTGGCGTCAACCACATCATCTTCGTTTGAATCTTTGAGAATCTCTCTATAAGACGTCTTGTTCTCCTCGATCATTCTATTGATCGTGCTGTATATATCGTAAAAATCAGAAGCAGAAAGGGATGTGAAACTAACGTTTACTGCCTCATAGCTTATGCGGACATGAAGGTGATCTTTAGAGATATCCATGTCATTCTTACGGTTGTACACATCAAAAAACCAACTTGTCAAACTTATAAAGGCAAAAACGTGATCATCAAAAATTCCTTTCAAGGATATCTGGCCAAACCCTCCTGACATGTGAATAAGTGGCACGTCGAGAACAGGCAGGTCTCCGATTTTCCATTCAATAGATGAGTTGAGGAAAAGCTTATTGAGTCTCAAGTAGCCACCAAGACGGCCATTGAAATCCACAGATAAGGTCTGTAAGCCCAGATTCAAAGAATAGTTCCATTCACTGGACTTCAGGGATATTACCCAAGCGCTGTCAATTCCTAGTTTTACAGTGCCCAAAGCGGAGCCGAAATCAACTTCGATAAATACCTTGGAGACAATGAAATCGAGTTGTACAAGGATTGTGGACATAGCTTGTGAAGTTTCGCGGAACATGTTTCCCGATTTTGGTGCAAGAGCTGTCTTGTCGGGACGCGTTTTCTCCGATCTCTTAGGGTTTGCCAAATTATCACTACTTGCATCTTTGGAGGGAAACCAGATGTCGCTAAAGAGATCCACGTCCTGATACTGTTTCATCTTGACATAACCGGTAATACCCAGAACAGAGACAGAAGCGAAGTTTTCTACTGGAGGTACTAACGAGGTCACATTTGAGAATAAGATACTGTGTACCTCTATAGTTCCACTGCGCTCATCCGAATAGATGTGCTGCAAAGATGCAGAAATGCTCTTAATCTCTGCAATTGCATGCACACAATCTGAGGTTTGGAGTCCAGAGGATACAGTAATGGACGCTCCATCGAATTCAACAACTGCGGCCACCTTTGCAACAGGTTCGCAACTTAAAGAGACTTTTTGAGGCTCTACTAGAATGCCCATGTGGAAATCAAAATCTTTTAACATCCTGCGAATATCATTGATGCCGGATCCTTGTTTTTCTGGTTTGTTCTTGATTCCTTTCACTGGAGTTTCTTTTTGCGATTGAGACGACAGGAAGAGAGATTTGAAGGTACTGGCAAAGTCCTCAATGACAGGAACACATGATGGGTATACAGTATTGTCGGACCTGGATATGAGCATTTCTGCTTTAATGAGATGCTTCCTTTCATTTTCTTTGTGAAGCTTGTACAGCAAGACAGTCAGAACAGCCGGACAATGCAAAGTCAAAGAGGAGGGAACATCATTGAAGTCATCGTCCTGCAATCTGTACAAAAATATCCTTGAGCCCGCAAATCCTACTGTTATCTCCACTCCGGAGAAATTTGGTTTAAAGGATTTGACGGAATCCAGTGACAGTGAGGAGCAGTTGTCAGTTTTGGGTGCCAACTTGCTGCGCATTTCTGCGGTTTTGGTCTTTGTATCGATGAACTTCTGTACGTCTGCTATAGACTTCACAGTTCGCTCAATTGCGATCTTCAGATTAGACATGAAGCGCACATCTAATTGGTCACCTTTAATATTAATCCACGATTTCCGGGCTTCATTCACAAAATAATTGATTTGCAACTTCGGCATGAAAGCTCTGTTGAGTCCATGCATCTCAGAGGATGTGCTAAAGAAACTAGAGGCTGTTGACCCGTTGGCAACAGAGAAGTAACCACCCATCATAGTCAACTTGCCAATATCGGACTTTGTAACCGCAAAGAGACGCTCAGCGCCACAGATAAATCCAGGGTAATCCTTGTATGACCCACCAAAAAGCCAACCCACACAAAAGTTGTAGGAAAGGACATGGAACGATGATAAAGTACGCTTTTTCGTAGAATGGCTATTAGAAACGGGGACGCTTCCGGTCTCGATTTTGGAAACATCCTTCTTTTCTTTGGAAGCACTTGGCACATCTTCTTTGGCATTATTAAAAAGTGCTTCGTACTTAGGTATGAGTCTCTTTAAGCGCTCCAAAAAGTCAAAAAGCTTGAAAAGAATTTGGGGACTCAAACACACTCTCAAGTATTCAGAGACAATTTGAATTGATTGACTTTCAATTCCTTTGTTAATTGCTGCGACGTCATCGTTTAGTAGTTTGGCAGAGATGTTCAAATCTATCATAGTCGATAAACCAACGGGCATCAGCGGGTCTAAAACAGTGATTCTTGCACCAGAGCAGGACACATCGCCATAAACAGGAACTTTAATCGAAGATCTGTCTAAAGACCTATCGTAGTTGGACAATAGGAGACTGATTTCCTCAACTTCTATGGAGTATCTGCACAGTTCCTTATAAGTCAAGAACCCACAATACTCCTGACTCATATGCATCTCAAAAGCAAATTTATGAGAGGGCTCGCCCTGATGTGTTTCAAGTTTTGATGCAACCTCATGCTTGCATTCTTTCTCTTCATTAACGTCGAAGCTTCTAGCGAACAATGTAGCAGCGTCTTGAAGAGCCAAGAATTCGTTTTCCAAGGTGGTCTTGTGTTCAAGTAATACTTCACAAGCGCTGAAGAACAGCTGCATAGACGCTTTGAAGTAACCAAGGTTAATGCTCGACTTGATAGCCCAGAGGTCATTCATTTGTTTTAACTCACATGTAGCACCAAATCTCGAACTCTCGGTCCTTAAGACAGGAGTGTCAGCTACAACAAGCTCAACAGATAAGCTGCTATAACCTGCTTCGGTTTCAAGAAAAGAACTACTAGAAGAAGCTTGAAGCTTTCCATTTCTAGCGACTATGTGTAATTTCAGAGGTAAAATGATATCGCAGTACAAGGTGAGCTTGTGACATTCGGAGCGTAAGAGGAGATTGGGGAATGACAAATTGAATCCTTGAGAGTCGGTTTTGGTGTCTTGCGCTTTTGCTGGCCCCTTTGTTGAACCTTTCAGAGGCGTGAGATTAAGAGATTTTACCAGCTTTACATCCTCATCGAGACCGCGAAAAAATTCAATAAAGCGACGCTTTTGGTCCCTTACTTCCACATTTACCTCCCTAATGTCGAAATCTACTATATAAACTGCGTCGCCAGGGAGAGAGGCTCCGGTTACAAGGCTGACCCCACGTGTGTTAAGAGTGATGAAGTCCACGTCTCCCTGACCTGCTGAAAAGTCATTTTGACTAGAATTAAACGACAAATGAAATTTCTCAGACTCTGTTGAGCAGTTCCGCATCAATTGTAACATACAAGATGTTCCCTGAGAGTAGAAATTGAAGTTGGTATGAGCAAGGGCTAAATGGAAATGAAACGACTCAATACCAAAAGTAAGCAAGAATCTGTTTTCCAGAAGCTCATTGCTCCGATGTGATTCGGAATTATGGCTTTGTAATTTATTCATTTCCTCAATCACTGTCTCTGCTAGCACAAATGAGCGCTGAGAAAGAGACAAATCACATTCCAGAACTTTGAGTACAATCTTAGTATTGGGCTTCTCGACTTGCTCAGAATCGAGTAACAATCTCACCGTTGGAGCTACTTTCTTTTCAACAAAATTGAAATCAAGATCGCGTATCGACAAGAAGTCTTTACAGTCATCTAAATCCAAAAGACTCACGGCCAAGGAAACGATCTTTAAATTTGCAATCCATGGCAAGTCTGTACTACGCTCTTTGAGAAATAACGATTCAAAAAATCGTCTTCTTTCGTCTAAATTGCCTTCCCATGCCCTCCAACTCTTGAAATTGGTAAATACGATATTAAAGCCATCCAGGGGAACATTCCAGTTACGGCTTAAGAACTGCTGATTGGCTTCTTCGTAACAACGGATATCATTAAGAAGATTTCGAAATTTGGACACAACCTTCCAGCTGTCGAAAAATCGCACATGGTCCATCACCGATCTATGCAATCGCGACGGCTTTGTGATGACCTTGGAATCTAATTGCAGCTCTAGAATTGCTGCGGCAGGACTGAGAAGATATGCAAGCTGCTTTCTCCAACTACTAGAAGCTTTAGAAAACTCTTCAAAGTTTAAAAGAGCGGGTTTTAAATCCTCTACAAGCTTTAAGCAAAACTCTAAAGAACCTTTCAAGAGCGGCTCTTGGATTGCAAGCTCAATTTCCTGGAGAGTGGACGAGCTTATTTGACCGTGAATTTCTGTTTTGCTGACCCAGGCCTCCAAGTCTTTTAGCAGAAGAGAAAATGCATTATTGGCGGTATGAGGGAAACACTGTGCAATCCTTATTTCTTCAGCGTGAACTGCAATGGACATGGAGGTCTCTTTAATTACATTAGAATTGCTGCGCACTTTTAAAACGGAATCCTTGGCTACTACAGATGGGTTTACCGCTGTGATAGTTATCACTGGAATTGGAGGCGAAGAAGACAACATAGCGAGTAAATCATGTGTATTCTCAGCTGCAATTTTAAGATTCACTGACGGACATACAAATCTTATATTGTCAATCATTGATGCCAGCTTGATCAACTTAATAATACTTTTCACTGTCTCACAGTGAAGGCGATCAATTAAAAAGTCCAAGTCAAGAATTTGCAGAGCCAATGCCAAGTCAGATAGGCAGATAATTGCATCTGGATTGATAAACCCATCCAAAGGCTCAAGTTCGAGGATAAACGCATCGTTTTTCTGACCAGTAGTAGGTTGTGTCTGAGGCATGAAATCCTCATCCACATAATGTATTGTAGGCTCTATGAATTCATCCAAAACGGTATCATTGATACTTGTTGACCGCTCGTCCGAATTTGCGAGCGAAATGTCTTCGTCATCGTAGTAGTCATCGTCCGAGCATGGGCTATCTGAATCTAGGGGCTTTGAAGCGGTGGGAAGTGATACCAGCGGATACCTGGATCCATAAGCGTCAAAATACACCTGATCCCTGTTTTCAGGAAATAACACAAAGGGAGCCCTATGAGTCGGTGCATCATTACGCCTCACGTGGCTCTGTTGTTCTGATCTATGAACGAGCATCGCTTCCTTTTGGCAAATGTCGTTGAAAATGAGGCTTGTCCTAAGATACATGCAATGCGATGCATCTTTCAAATTTACTACTTCCGCTATGATTTCCGGAAGAAGCACTGTAATTCTATCCGAATAACGAAGATTAGCCACATCATTGAAAGAAAGAAGAATATCAGTAGCAATAACTCGAAAATATGTGTCCTCTGTCTTGGTTGTAAACTTAGCCTCAATTTTGGGGCACCGGAAAGAGAAGTTAGCGGCATCGTATATGATCGGAACAACGTACTTGTGTGTATTTTCAAAATCTTTAAATCCCAACATGAAGGCCAGAAGACCTGCCAGTAAGGCTGTGAGGGACATCGGGTCACCATTTACTAGGAAATCACCGGCGTAAAAGTCCCATTTACATTGATATGTGTTCAGATCCAAGCCTAGCATTCTATGAGTGTGCACGGAAAAGGTGTCTATAATGAACTCGGGGGTCCTATTGGAAACAAAATCAGCGTAGGCCCGTCTATCGAAAACAATGTTCTTTGATTGAAACACGCCGGGCTTAAAATAATGACAATCTGCTGGACTAAAGTCCGTTTGAAGGTCCATGTAGTAATTAGTAAGATGAATATCTACGTCTAAGGAATTAAATAAGATTCCAATATGATGGCCGTAGTCGTAAATTTGACACGGGAGCACAATTAATCCCTTTTTGACTTGAAATGAAAAGATGACGTTTAGATCGTTTTCAATCTTATAATGTCCCCAATAATCTGGATCTTTCTTCTCTCTTGTCAGAGCAGACTGGCGCCCATCTTCACGGGCGATAGTTTGTAAATACTCGTCGTTCGTTTGGAAATTTTTGAAATCTCCAAAGTAGTTTTCTTTAAGCGCAAAAAAGTACCTCACCAAGTATCCATAAAATAGCAATGAGACATCATCTGCACTAACTTCGATGTATGCTAAATTATTATGATTTACCTCAATGTTACTGTAGGATTTGTAATAACCATCAACTTGTAATTTTCCGGTTGTTCCCATGTACTTTTTGCCCTTCATGAAGGAGCCAACAGTGTGGTAAGGGGGAACTTCAAGAAAGATGTCTATCTTTGGCGTTGAGACATAAAAATCTATTTTTGAAGATTTCGCGAAAGATCCTCGAGCTGGTATTGATACGTCCATATTCATTGCGGGGCCCTTGAAGCACAAGTAAGAATTTGATTCAAAGTCAAGAGAATCATCGAAAATGTTTCCATCGTTGACATTTAAGTAAATGCGATAATTTTTAATTACCCAGCTCAAGTTATATATGAAGGGGCGAAATAATTCGTGCTTTGTTGGCGGTCCAGATGCAAAATCCGAAACAAGATCTGTGAACAACGTTATATGCTCTCCCAAAAAGAACACAACACCATTTGCAGATGTCATTTCGAAATTCCATATACATTCGGCATTCCATTTCAAAGGGAAGACAATGTCTCCGCCAAGCGTATGTGTATCAGCGGTAAAGAGTAGGTCATGGGTAACACTAGTTCTCACTTCGACTTCTGATAAGCAGACATCGAGCCTATTTTTGGAACCCTTTTCTGTGGTCATATAGGATATAAATAAAGTAATATTAGTTGCACTCCCACAAGTCACTTCGATCCAGCCGAAGGGACGTGTTTGTTTCTGAGAATTAGCTCCGCCCTGCGTCTTAAGGTCTTCTCTATCTTTACTAAACTCACGAGTTGGAACTCGAAGAACAAGTTCATCGGTAGTCTTTATGTTTAAGTTGAAACCCTCATTTCTTCTCTGGTCACCAGGCCCATTGGAGAAATCTGTTACTGTGCCGTCACGGGCAAACTGTGGGAACAAAAGCGCTTGCAAAAAGCCTCTATGTCTTTCAGCCCATGAACCATAATTTATTGAACCAGTAGTAAGTAGGAGGTCAACGCCGAATTTTGGATAGGTTTTAATTTCAGATACACCCTCGGGATTGGTTCCTGCAATATCAAAGTAGTACAGCATCTTTGTGGAAGCAGAAACAAGCAAAAGACTATATTTTGCATATTCTTCGATATCGTCGAGCTCGATGATGGGCTCGTCCTTGAAGTCGCCGACGTATCGACGCAAACCACGCCAGTCTTGAGAAGTCAGTTCAGATTTGTGTTGCTTTCTAAGTAAAAAGCGAGAAATAAATTTCTGTCCCTTTTGAATCAAATTTTTTTGATTCTTGCGTGGACGAGAGTCAATACGTCGGGAGTTCTTCTTAGTCGTGACGACATCATTAAATTGCGTATACTTATCAGGATTGAATGTAATGTTCGGTTTCATGGATATCTGAAATTTTTCCATATCGATATCAAAATTAAGACGACACTGATCGTAAATGCAAGGGCTCTTGGCAAGGTCAATAATACCCAGCGCTGAAGTGAAAGATGCTACTAAAATATATGGAGTTGTGTGATTTCCCACAACAAAAGCTCCTCTGCGTACTCTGACGCCAACGGGCAAAATTCGAAGCAATGAGTGGTCATGACGATTAGAATTAGTGATTTTTCTGTCGTTGGAGGATGTATGCTCTTTTGTCTCAAGTTTGAAGAGATTTTCGTCACCCTCACTGGAGATCTTACCTTCAGAAGCTGACGATTCAACCATATCCTCCGTATCCAGGTCTTTGGCCATTTTTTCCAAATTTTCAATGATATTTGTGTAGGCGGACTCACGATTATACACAAAGATTTCAAGGCCATCCATTAGGACATCTACGCGAGTATCTAGTGACTCGTTGATTTCATGGGTAAAGCCCGATGTCTCTGCATGCTCTTCCTCTTGGGTAAAGAAGACATCTGATATCCTGATCATATTAAGGAGCCAATATCGCCATGTTATATTCAATCGTAGAATTGAAATGGTATAGTCCGAGTTGGATAACACTAGATTTGTAGCTATAATTCTACCTCCTAATGGAGATATTCTAAACGCGTTAAACGATACATAAACTTTGTATTGTTTCCATAACACGATTCGAAGAATTGAAGATAGAACAAACCCAACAAGCCTGGGGAAGTAGAAGACAAACGCTAATCCAAGGACAACAGCCAAAATCCAATTTGCAAGATAGACCCAGCTATCTGAGGAGCTGATGCTACTTGATATATCTGGCGGTGCATTCACCATTGTCAAGGCAAGACAATTCTATGGTCTTGAGTAGAGATATACTCGTCAAAGGGATGTTTATCTTATGATATATTCAGATAACGGATGCCTAAATTGTGGAGTAGCGCAATACAAAAAATAATTATAAGCTTTTGGCATGTAAAAATAGAAGATAATTTTATATTTTATTTGGCGTATTAATTAATTTATTGTCAATTCTAGTTCAGGCGCATGGGATATATGACTTCTTCTGCAACGTTTTGTAGGGCCATATCAACGAATTATGTTGACACGATGCCACATTGAATTGCGCCAGAAAAAAATTCATAAAATTTTGAGGGCAATAACCTCTCAATTAGATTCTATAGTGTGAGACACCACTCAGGTCCGTGAAATTTCCGCTAAAGGAGGGTCCAATAGACGTGTCTGCGGCACCTTGACAGTGAGATTCAACATAAATACTCCTAGCATTTAACCTGAAAGCTTGTATAATTTCGGACAAAATACTATGAAATTTTCACTCTTTCCTGGCCCTCACGAGGCTAGATAGCCGGGTTCTATGTTGGTAATACTAGCTTAGATCATGATACCCCGTAAGGGAGAGGAGATGACCACTCAAACTACCGAATCAATAACGTTGCGTATTCCATCATTTTGTTTATATCGACTTAACGGTTGATTTTTATTAAATTGTCTGTGCTATCCTTTGAAAGAACTGGCATATTCCTAGTCAGAGCAATACAGCTTTTTTTTTCATTTTAGATTCACGTTTCGCCAAATCTCGAAGTATTGTCTAAAAATTATTTTTAATCGAAAATTATGTAATTTTGTGAATTTTTTCATTTTGGAAAACGGCTGCAAATTATGCACATGTAGTTTGTACAGGTCCTGGTTTTGAAAACCAGAGTCCAAAGGTCTCTGGTAAATTACCACACTTAGTGAATTATTCACAAAAAAGAGAAAAACAAGCAAAAAATGGAGTAAGAATAAATTCTAATTACCCAGAATGATTTTTAAAGACTCTTCCATACATGCTTTTTGGCTAAGGTGTATTTAATTAGGTGAAACCTCAATTGGACTATCTGCAGTCTCGCAATCCTGCTCTTTGTGGTAAACATAAACAGTGTCTCAATCACTTCTTCATCATCATGTCCTCCTTCACGTTCATTCCAAAGGATCAGATAGATCAAGAAAACCAGCATCAAAACAATTTCCATAATGATTCAGCCAAACCTGTCTCTTCTGTCTCTGCGAAAAGACCGTTATCACGGGACCCTCACATACCTGACAAGAGAACCAGGGTACCTTTAAGTGGTAAGAATCAGAATTTACAGGCCTCTTTACATAGATCCAAGTCATTTATTCCACAAAAAATTCAACCATCGCGGCCCACGTTGTCAGGCACAACACTGGGTTTTGTTCCTATTCTTCCTCAAAAGCCCACCTTAGCCAAGTCTAACTCCACATTGGGCTTTTTCTCCCACACTAGGTCTACAGCCAATAAAACAGGCCCAATTATTACAAGAGATACGAATCCTCACAAAAACGAGGTTTTTCCTGCCCTGGATGCACACAGAGTGAAAGAGCTAGTGCCTCGTTTCACTACCGACAGCATTCAGAAACAAGTATCTGAGAGGCTCCCACCTTTAAAGCAAAATTTGAAGGACACTTTTTCTGCAAACACCGCTCTTTTACATTCATTAAACCTTCCGCCAACCCCAGCATCTCGTGATCCGGCTAAGAAGACCGCCAATAACTTAGAGCAACTCATTGAGGACCTTGCGGACGACGAGGAAAGTGTTGAATACAGACCTCAGAACGTCTTACCGCAATTGCAAGCAAATATTCCTGGCTATTCACCTCTCAGTCAAGCTGACCTCGAATTCTTGAAGACTGGTCGTAGGCCACACATTTCCAGTAGACCTGAGGTTTACGATCTCTCATTTGAAGACACAAGCGACGAAGACGAGCAACAGAATATATCTTTCCAGAAGCAATTGGAAAACGACGGCCCAATTGGATTGAGTCTGAAGGATTTAGAGGACTTATTGGAGTTTTAACTTTTTATTTTATGATCTATATACATGCAACGTTCCTGGAAACGCATGCGTTTAATTGAACAGATTTTGAGTAAAGAGCGCATTATTCGTCTTTTTTTGTAATTACTGTTGAGCACACTCTGCACTGTACTCCTGATTCCCGTTGTTTGCATGCTGTCGAGGCTCTTCAGACTCGTAATTTGGCAATTGGCCTTGTTTTACAATGGTATAGTTTGTCACGTACTCTATATTGGCACCAGTAAGTGACTCCTTGGGCACCAGTTGCATCTTAGCTTGTTTCTTATCCTCAAGCTCAGTTGGAAGGAGGTTCAGAAGCTTCACAAGATCATTCTTTTCCAAATACCAATTGTCCAGTGGAAATTCAATATCAATTGCAACAAACAAATCTCCCTTCTTTTGCGCCAGTTTAAACCAACGGGATCCTGACTCCTTCACAGGCATTCCCTCCCCCGGGACTCGTAGAAAATCTCCAGGCCTCATTACCTGACCCTTTGCAGTAGTGACGTGAATGGCTCTGCCATCCAAATTTGTAGCAATAACCTTAGAAAAGCCAGAAAGCGCTTCCACTAAAGTAATTTTATGTTTAATGTATAAATCATCGCCCTTTCTTGTGAAAGTTTCGTGTTGTTTTCCGTGGATGGTGAGAATAACGTCACCGGTTTCTTTGCCTGGAAACTGATCAGATTCACCAGCTAAAACAACACTTTCACCGCTATGAGAGCCTGGGGCAATCTCGAATTCTAATATTTTGGTCTCCTCTATAACTTTTGTACCATTACAACCCTTACACTTGTCTTTAGGGCGAATAATCTTACCTGAGCCACTACAGGTTTCGCAGGTAACATGAAATTTTGAAGCAATACCAGGACCGACACGCTTAATTTTTGCGGTGTAACCTTGGCCCAGACAGGCAGCACACTCTTTCAGCATCGCCTTCTTACGGGCGCCTGTCCCTGTACAGGTAGGACATATGATATTTCTAGTGGATGTGATTTTGAAGGTTTTTCCCTTGTATAAATCTTCTAGCGTAATGTCGACGTCCATTCTAGCATCTTCTGTGCGTTGCATGTTTTGAGCATGGCTACCATTGGGGGTAGGGCCGCCAGTGTTCATATTACTGAAGAAATTATAGAAATCATCAGGATGGAAATCTTGAGAGGAATATGCATGATCAAATGGATTGCTGCTATAACCTCCCATACCTGGCCCATTGGGAACTCCATCTGTTGTGCCATACAAGTCGTAATCCAGTCTTTTCGCTTCATCACTCAAGACCTCGTAAGCATGTGAAATTTCTTTGAATTTTAGCTCGGCGTGCTCTCGCTCATCTTCAGAAACCTTATCAGGATGGTATCGAAGGGCCAATCTCCGGTAGGCTTTCTTGATTTCGCCGTCTGTTGCAGACAGATGAACTTCTAAGATTTCGTATAGATCTAGCAGCATTGAGATGGTTTGGGACTTAATTTGCTTTGTCGGATACTAAATAGAATAAATGGATGAAAACAAAAAAGAGGAAGAGATTCTGTCGCGGATGTTGAGACGCCACTATTTACAAGATCTGGTTTACCATCAGCACCCCAGGTTTTGCGAGCTGAGATGAAACACAGGTTCAATTAAACAAAAAACAAAAAAAAATTTGATATTTAAAATTAAGTAACAAATTTTTGATGTTCAATTAAGTTAAAGGGCTGTCACTTATATTTTGTTAGTGCTGTCCAAGTTAATTGAAGTTGTTTTGTACTTCATCTGTGAACTCTAGTCGGTTCCAATTAGCAGACAGCCACTAAAGATGAGAAATACAACTTCAATTAAGTCATCTTGTGAAATAGCTCAATATTTTTTTTGGCCCACGAATAATATGGTCACAGTCGATGTCGTTTCCAATACCCCAATACTCCAATACATCTAATTAAGGCTAAAACTCAGCACTTTGACGACAACTCACAATTATATTGGATGAAAAGATTAAGGAACAAATCAAAACTAAAAAATAACAAAAAAGAATAGAAAAAAATAGCGACGTGGACAGGATTCGAACCTGCGAGAGCAGAGCTCATGAGGAGGTGCTGTAAACCTGCACCTCACGCCTTAACCACTCGGCCACCACATCTGCTGATGGAAGGTGGAGAAATTAATGTAATATATTGTTTCTGAGAACTTTTGTGTAAATTTACCAAGAACTTATCTTAATTTGAATTCTTTTTTGGCTGCATGCGTTTGATAACAAAAAAATTCCCTCGAATTCAAAATATTGCTTTTTATGAGATCGCGCGTCTTTTATAATTGCCAATCTGAGTCGCAACAGTGCTGGCTGCACCCTTAATGACCTTCTCTATTCTTATCTAGCCCATCTATCCATTTCATCGCAACCGATTGCTAAATCACAACTTGCCCGAAAGAAAAAAGAATGAGCGTCCCGGTTCTCGGCCGTCTTTCAATTTTAGAATGGCTACTTGTCGTTGTTTCAATGGCGTTCTCGTGGTTAGAGTATGTCAGTAATATAATCACCAAATTGCTCCCGCCTCCAATAATCCAACTTTGCTCGTACAGTTTAAATCGTGTTTACAGGTGGACTCCAAACCCAATCAGCTTTATAACGAAGCTGGATGAAGAATCAGATGACGCTATACTGTTTAAGTACGTTTCCAGCTCAACAGACATCGCTAGAGATAAACACAGACTCATGACGGGAATGCTAAATAGTAAGAACATTCAAGAAATGTGTCGTTTATTTGAATACGATATTGAAAATCATATCGTCCGCACAAAGGATGGTTACTTGTTAACCGTGAATAGAATCACCAAACTAGATGGCAAGCCTGCGCGCCGAAACGGTAAAGCCGTATACTTACACCATGGTCTTCTCATGAACTCCGAGATTTGGGTTACCATGCTAGAGAAAAATCAAAACCTACCATTTCTTCTCTATGAGTTGGGGTACGATGTCTGGCTCGGAAACAACAGGGGAAACAAGTATTCGCATAAGCATTTGACCAAGAAGCTCGATTCAGCCGACTTTTGGGATTTTTCTATTGATGAGTTTGCATTGTTTGATATTCCCGACACAATTGATTTCATTCTAGAGGAGTCTGGGAAAAAGAGCCTTACTTACATTGGCTTTTCTCAAGGCACCGCACAAGCTTTCGCTTCTGTGTCAGTGAACGCTAGTCTCAATCACAAATTGGATAAGATTATTGCAATTTCACCGGCAACAACGCCTCATGGGCTTTATTCGAAGTTCCTAGATATCCTTCTTAAGTCCAGCCCAAATCTCATATATATTCTCTTTTCACGTAAAGTCTTAATGCCCTCGGTGTTGTTTTGGGAAAGAGTCATGTACCCACCCTTCTTCGACACTTCAATCGATATCTCTAACTACATGCTATTCAATTGGAAGTCCTTGAATATTGACAAGGTCCAAAAAGTGGCCTCTTACGCACATTTGTACCTGACGACGTCTGTTAAGACTGTCGTGCAATGGTTTCAAATCATGGCCAGCAAGAACTTTCAAATGTACCATGATACATCAGGAACAATCTCCAATCTTAATCCTGTAATTTACCCTCTCAAGAACATTCGCATTCCTATCTCGCTCATATATGGTAATTGTGATTCTCTAGTGGATATTGACGTGATGAAGAATCAATTACCCAGTGAGGACGTTCAAAGCTTTTGCGTAGATGGTCATGAACATCTTGATAATTTGTGGGGCCGCGATGTTGAAACAACTGTGTTCCCACTTGTTCTTGCTGCCTTAGGGGAAGTGTAATTCTAGCTTTGGGCAAAAGAACTCAAAACAAAGCTAAGAAAAGGTATTCTTTCTTTTCCTATCTTTTCGAAAACGATTTTATTTAAGATATCCTATTTATAACTTGCTAATTCCCTTCATTTCTGAGAGTGTAACTTCTGTAGTGCCTTCGTTTTTTTACGTAGTTGCCCTAAAACCGGACTACATATAATGGCTGCAAAACTTCTGCACACAGTTCAATTTAAAGTAATATACCAAAGTGAATAGTCCAGGAACATACGAAATAAGTCGAAGTATAAAGAGTAGATTCCTCTTATAAAAAAAAGAAAATCATTCAGTAATTGATTTTCAATTTCTTTTGTGAAAAATAAATCGTGGGCCTCCAATTGCTACTAGCATATATTCCTCCCTATGTGGACAGGCGTGTGCACACAAACGAACGTCAATTTTGGTCTACATTTTCTCTTTTTCACGTCAACGTCAAAAACCAGACCGCCGTAATTTATCTTGACCTGCTTCTTGCAATTCACACACGAGAAAACTTACTTCCTTTAGTGAACTAGAAAGAAAATCATCCGTGGTGTTGTGTGGCTAACCATGAACACCGATGGCCCAACTCTAAGTGCCACAAGTGAATCAGCAGAAAGCCATGCGGAGGCTACAAGCAATGCAGCTCAACTAGAAGAGCCAAGTCCTGGTCAGCTGGCACCGCGCTTATTTTCTGCGCCAAACTTTCACCCAACAGGTATGTTTTTTTATTCAACTATGTGATGGATATCCACGTATGAGACTATGAGAAGTGGGTGTTCCTTTTACTCCAACTAGAGCACGAACTAACAAAATAGAATTGAAAAAGTCACTAGATAAGAAGGTTCATAAAATCGTCTCTGCGAAAAAAACGCAGCTGGAATACGACGAGATCATGCCTGAGCTTCTAAAGATGGAGGGAAGATCATTACCTGTCACAAGTGGCATTAGAAGACTAGATCCAAGGGGAAGACGTTGTGTACATTATTCTTTACGTCTACTGGAGATTCTTGAGGTTATTCTCGAACCACTGGTTGAGGAGGTCCAGAAAGCATCACACGAGACTGCGTTAAGAAACATGATAACCTCTGACCCAAAGGTCACTCAAAGCCCAAAGGAGTACCCTAACGATTACCTTTCGAGAATTTTGCTTGATAACTACCAGCATCTACTCAAGCTTTCTACCCTGTATTTTAATTTGTCTTTGTCCACTCTAGTGACAAGATTCTTAGTAAATTTGGTCTATAACCTTGAATGTTGGGAGATATACCACCTTTTGCAGGCAATGCCAGAATTTGAGTATTTTCTTAAACTAATCGGATTTGAAATTGTTACCACTCCTTTCGGTCATATTGTAAAACCGCCCGAAAACTACTTGGGCTTCAATTTGCGCCAGGGTTTGCAATATACTTTCCCCTTCCCATTTTACAATTATTCGTACCATTCTACTCGCCCTGAGGCTAGAATTGAAAAATACAGAAAAATCCATATAGAGCCTTATCTGGATATTAGTCTAAGTACGTCTAAAAAAGGCGACCGTTCGAAAGGGCTGCGCTTTAGCTCTGCAATTGCCGAACGTGTTCTTGAGCATGGATTTCTTCTCCCATTTCAAACAGCACTCAAAAGAAATAAAAGAACAAAACAGTATAATCTGTTTGAAACTCCGTTATATCCTATCAACATCATGAGTACTGAAGATATCGAAGAAGATTACTATAAATATTACTCTGAAAACGAACGAGACAGTGATGAAGACGAGATGGACGATGAAGAATACCTTGAGAATGTCTCTGCTTATTTTTCGGACGATGAGAAGCGTAGAAATTCCATGTTAACTTGTCATTACAAGTTTGTTCTATCTCGCTTCGTGAAGAAAAACAACACCGTATATCCACAAAGGAGTTCTGTTTCGGCTGCAACTCCTGCAAAAATTGACACGAATAAATACTCAGGACTCACGAGACAAGCTCCTTTTGACCCCGTTACTGTTGGCTCAAGCGACACCGGGGCTACAAAGACTGCCAACCGATCTTCCAGAGCATCGTTTTCTCATTCAGCACTGCAGTATCCATCCCTGGCCATGAAGGTCTCCAAATCAGATGGTGCCCATGCATATCCTCAGCCAGTGTACAATGTTGCTAGCGGCAATGGCGGCAGAAGTGAAGCAGATCTATCTTCCCTTCCAAAAGGTTCCTATGCTTCTGCAGAACATAGTGCTGCTTTGCCTAATTCTCAACGTTACCCGTCTTATTCTGGTCCTCTGATGGCTCAGGCTTATGGGCCACACCACGAGGATCCTTCGCAGTTGCAGGCAGCTGGTCCGCAAGGGGTACAACGAAGCGTGGGACCAAGTGTGCCAAAAGCAGGAGGGCAAGAGGCTTACATAGGACAGGATCAGCCTAGAGGTGAACCTATTTTATCTATGAGGGATGTTCCGCAGCTTCCGAGCCAATCACTTCTGCAAATGCCAATTAATTCAGGACGCAAAGAACAATCACAACCCTCAAAACTGGATACACCTTCAAATATGGCATCTTCATGGTCCAATACACCGGGTATGGTATCTGCGGCTGGAGGTATGGCATCAGGCACTGGTACTACAGCAAGACCTTCTCAATACGGCATTTCTGGTGGATATCAGTCGCTGGGTCCAGCTCGGCAAGAAATCTCCGACCAAAGTCCCCAAACTGGTCATCCTGTAGCTCAAATAGTAACGGTTCCGACATATGGGCTTCCACCGTACAACCCTTATGGCACCTGGATCGCTCCTCCTATTCCAGGGTCTGACAAAAAAGGCGATCTGAAGCTGGCTGCCGAACAACAGAACATGATGATGCAGGGATATAGGTACCCTGATCCATATAATCCATATGTAGGTGGCTACCCGGCAGCTTATGCATCGATGTATCAGAGACCTGATCAAATCTACTACACAACGGGAGCAGCCAACATGGGGTACGCTCCACACCAAGGCATGATGCCGCAGCAATATCCATACATGGGGATGTACGCTCAGCCATATCCGCCGCAGATGCAGACAGCCCCTGAGGAACCATCACGGATGGCTTCAACTAGGAAGAGACAGTCTCTGGGAGGAACTTCCTCTGCGGCAAAGAAGCCGAAGGATAGTAAGCAAAAGAGACCATCAAAGAGTAATGAAGAATAAATGTTTTTAGCATTGTGATTTATCTTTTCATTTATTCTGTATATTCGGAGGTTTAACTTTTTAATTGTCTACATCCAAATGATTTTGTAGACCCATCTTTGAATGAGGAGGAGTTGGAACTGCCTCAGAATGGCTGCAAACTTGTCTGCAGTACACACATGTCACTATTTAAAAGCCACAGCCTAAGCTAAGACGCGCACCAAGTATTATTAAGTAATCGTGATGAGAAATTTCAATACATGATATCATTTTGTACACATTCAAATAAATTCTTTTACGTATTTCGTCTATTCATGCATTCACTTGTGCTCTCCTGAATCATAAATTGTGGGTGCAAATTGGTAGGTCGTGCGCGGCCAAGTTCAATGAACAAACCCATCGTTTTGCAGTCGGATGCAAACTCTCTCTCAATTCAAAATCAACCCTGAACAATCAGTTTTCCTTTGAGAATAAACAGAGTCAGTGAATCTGACTGCTACATCCATCTAACTCTATAGGCTATCCCCAATTTCTACAGTTCTTCGTCTTTGAGAAGTCAACCAACGCCTCCTGAACAGTATCGGAAAATGGCCGATCTAGGTACTTCCACTGAATCATCCGCTCCAAGAGGCAGGCCTCTTGGGAGTCGCAAAAGACTGTCTACAACAGGTGTTACTCTTATCTCGCTGAATCAGTTACCTTTGAATGTCGCAGCCAACCAAGGAGCTGGAAGCCAAGGCCCTTCATCATTACTCCTAATGCCTAATACAGACTCCTTACATTCTAATGTGAATCCGGAATCAATTCCCCTGACCGGTTATTCGGGGCTGTGGTTAGGACCCTCCTCAGAGCCACACGAAGATATTATTTTGACACTCTTGGAGGGCCTACCCTCAGAAGTTGTTGAGTACAGTGAGCACCTATTCAAAGTAAGCTCGATATTATATGATGGCAAAGTCTCAATCGTAGACAAGAAAAAGCTTGAAGCAAAATTGGCCGAATTGACAGTCATGTTACCGAGAATGGTTCTGATTGAACTTAAAGACGACCCTTCGAAGTCAAAGCTCTATTTAATCGTCGAAAGATGCTTCGACGTTTTTATAAAAATAATAACAAATCTGGATATGGTAAACGTTGCCACTATTGCTGTTCGCTTTTTAACCACCGTTATGATGACACTAAATTACTGGGAGATCTATAATCTACTTCGATGGAGGCCTGCAATATATCAGTTCCTTATTCTCATCAAATTTGACTTTTCGGACTGCTATACACGTTTTCTCCGTGATTATGAGTATTTCAGAAATACTGGAAGACCACTCACAGACGTCGAGATTGAATTGGCCACGGAGGAGCGACTAGCCAAAGAAAGGTTCATCGCACGCCAGTTTCGTGGGCCCAATTCTCCCGAAGCAGAAGAAATACTTGGTTATTCATTTGATCCAGATTTATTTGATGAGCACGATAAGTTTGTCTTGGAACAGTTGTCTTTAAACAACCCTGTACCTAAAAAACGTCTAATGGTGGATCATAAACTAGCAGCTCACCGAGTGATTAAAAGGCCTGATCCTCGTGAAGCTATTGTACGCAATTCAAACTATGATCCTGATGTTGTACATGAATGTCATCTACCATCCGCAGACGAGCCTGGCATGCTCTGTTTAAGGCGCTTTTCTCGAAAATACGAGTTGATCAGACACCAGGAAACAGTGCATTCCAAGCGCAAAAAGCTCTTCAAATGCTATGTCTGTGTGAAGCAAAACCCTGCAATGGGTCCCAGAATATTCACACGTCACGATACATTAGCCAAACACATAAGAGTTAACCACAGAATATCCGGCAAGGAAGCCAAAGCTGAAGTCGCTTATTCGAAGAAACATGCTGAAATTGTCGATGAAAGCAAAATAAACATTTCTGTAGGAAGACGGAAAGTGAAGGGCGAGTACGAATTTCTGGTGGTACTTGATAGAAGACAACTGCCGAAAAAGTTCACTGATGACGGAGATGGAGATGGAGAGGACGAAGAAGGCGGCTCTCCTGAAAATGAGAATGCTTCTGGTGAGGAGGTTGAAATTGATGTCATTTAAGTATTTAGGACAGAAGTAAATTTTTATCAAAGAGAAATGAATTAGTTTTATGTCTTTATTTTTGACAAACGCAAGATCTCAAAGATCTTATTAATTCTATTGATAAATGACTCGAATTTTATGATCGGTATTGCTGGCCAAGAGGGTCTTTTGATGTTGAAGTGCCTAAATCTGTGCTTATCCTGACTCAAACATAACAGAACCAAAAACATTTAGTTCTTTGAATGAGAAATAAAAAGCTTTAATATTCAATTCTGGAGGTGCTGTAATTGCGTATCTTGATTCCAAACATCGAATAATAGACGAGGTCTACATGGGGACTCCCTTTTAGCCTATATTAATAATACACACTCAGTTTACACGCTTAATTTTGCAACCGAATCTTCGTAGTCCAATTGTGCGCGAATCTCCTTCCTTATATCTTCATCATCAATCTCATCTAGAAGTTCTCTTGGAAATTCAGACAAACCCGTCACTTTGCGATGGACATCAGGGTTCACAAACCGAAGAGAACATTCAAGAGTTTTACCATCCTTTGAATCGGCTAATTTGACAATCTTTGATCTTGTTGGCTGACTGGATGAAGGATAGAAATTGAAGCCAGTATAACTATCCTTAACACCGCGTGCCCAGACTATACTTCTCAGCTCTACCAAGGCCTTATTATATTCAGACGTTTGAGCAGCTACCTGATACATCCAAGTGGCATCTGTCTGGTAATTGATCAATGCAGAACCACTCACTTGAGCTTGAAATTGATTAATGTCTCCGGGAGCCAGGGATGGACCTTTAGCAACAAACTCTTCTGTTTCTGCTGGTTCGCCTTCGACATCACCTCTTTCACGTGCTTGATCCTCCCAGAAGTCGTCAGTGACCTTTTTTCCATCAACGATCATACGAGCACCAAATTCACGGAAAATAGATCTGGCTGTTACTAAATTGACAGCTCTACCCTTATACGAGGTTGGTATTAAATGGCGTCGGATTAAATCCATCTTTTCTTCGTTTGTGCACACCTTCTTAAAAAGAGACTGGTGAGTCTTGAATAGGAGATACGAGTCTCTGAACCCTACTAATCTGGCAGGCTCAGTGGAGACCATGTACTGTCTCTCACCCTTTCCCAAAACAGTGAATGTTTTCACACGGAACTTTCTATCACCCTGCAAGAAACCCAAGCGATCTATCTTTTCTCTACCTTTTGGATCCTCATAGTCTAGAACAATCTCATCGAATTGGACGTTAATTTCGTTACCCTTATCATCATAAAAGATGTCATCAGGACGCGGAATCTTGGGCTTTCTTCCTCTCTTCTTTTTACGCACTACAACCTCGATTGGATTTCCATTCTCGTCCATTAAAACCTCATCCTGACCGGTGGATTTCGCATTAGAATCATTTTCAGCACCAGTTGATTCTTCGGTCTTCACTCTTTTACTAGCTCCGTCTTCTTCGTCCTCTAGGTTTTCAGTTATGACTTTTCTCTTTCTGCCTCTCTTCTTTTTTGGTGGAGGAATTAGGTCATCTTCATCCACATCGACATCAGCAGCGTCATCGTCTTCTTCAATATCGTCGTCATCTTCATCTTTGACTATGGAGTCGTCTACATCCTCGTTGTATTCGTCATCTTCTTCCTCTCCGTCCAAATCTAAACCAGCTAGATTCTTCCGTTGAGACCGTGGCTGGCGCGGAGACCGGACTGGTTCGGGAGAAGAGGCTGCAGATTCGGATTCCAGATCTTGAGCCATGGTCGAATGACTTATTAATTCCGAAATCGGTATGTGAGATAAGAATGTGTAAACGCGGTGAAAGTCTACTTGAGTGCTTGATGTCTCTTGTTTGTAAAGCTTGACTGCAGGATGTGGATAATGAAATAGACAGAAAGACGTATGGCATGAATATTTATATCAAAAGGAATTTTTTTTTCAACTCGAAACTTCATCTAATTTTTATCTCTCTTTTGTTATGACTTCAAATGAGATGATGACCTGGTGCAAATGACCATGAAGAACAGAAAGACAAAAAGCCTAAAAAACATAAAAACTGAATTCAATACAACATTGGAAACAATACATGAAATAGTTTTTTCTATGCTTAGATTATATCTATTATGTACAAGGAAGGATTAATCCTTCTTTTCTGAGTTCTCGCTATCTCTCTTTTCTTCATTTGGCTGCTCATTCTTAAATGCATCGTTACCCGCAAGGTATTTGTCAAAGGCATCGTTCTTTTCTGGGAAGGGACGCTTACCTAATAAGCGGATCATGTCTTCTCTAGTGATGAACTCTTTCTTCAACAACTCTTGTGCAACAAGCTCCACCTCCTTCGACTTCTCAGTCAAAAGCTTTGTACAACGATCATGACAGTCCTGAACAATTCTTTTAACCTCGCTGTCGATAATCTGGTTGGTTTCGTCACTAAAAGGCTTAGCCAAAGAGTCCTGGCTCTGAGTGTCAGCATAGTTGACCATACCAACCTTGGAAGACATACCAAAGCGCAAAACCATAGATTGTGCGATGTTAGTCACTTTCTTGAAGTCGTCATGAGCACCACCCGTGACCTGTGCAAAATTAAGCTCCTCAGAGACACGTCCACCTAATGTCATCACCATACGGTCATAGAGATCAAATGTAGACATTAAATATTGGTCAGCGGGTAAATATTGTGCATAACCCAATACGCCAGAACCTCTTGGAATAATCGACACCTTAAGCAAAGGTACAGCGTGCTCTAAAAACCATCCACAAACGGCATGACCAGCTTCATGGTAGGCAACGACCCTCTTCTCGTCAGGGCTCAAAAGCTTAGATTTCTTTTCCACACCACCAATAACTCTTTCGATGGCCAACTCAAAATGTCTAAGAGTGACAGCCTTTGCGTTAAATCTTGCAGCAATCAAAGCAGCTTCGTTACACACATTGGCAATATCTGCACCAGAGAATCCGGGAGTCAAGGTAGCCAAACGACCTGCCAAATCCTTATCAATGTTGTCCACCAAAGTAATCTTCTTGAGATGCACTTTGAAGATATCCTTTCTACCTTCCAATTCCGGGTTGTCAATTGAGATGTGTCTATCGAATCTACCAGGTCTCAACAAAGCCTTATCCAAGATATCAGGCCTGTTTGTTCCAGCCAACACAACCACATGATCAGAAGTATCGAAACCGTCCATTTCAACCAATAACTGGTTCAAGGTGGTTTCACGTTCGTCGTTAGCTCCACTTGCCTTACCCTTTGATCTTTGCTTACCAATGGCATCGATTTCATCAACGAAAACAATGGAAGGTGCATTCTCACGAGCGGTCTTAAACAAATCTCTCACACGGGAAGCACCAACACCAACGAACATTTCAACAAATTCGGAACCAGAAACAGAATAGAACGGAACTCCGGCTTCTCCGGCAGTAGCACGCGCAATTAAAGTCTTACCAGTACCAGGAGGACCGGACAAGATAGCACCACGAGGAATCTTAGCGCCGAGCTTCTCGTACTTACCTGGATCTTGTAAGAACTTCACGAATTCCATAACTTCAACCTTAGCCTCATCCATTCCTGCAACATCCTTAAACTTAGTCTTGACGTTAGTTTCTTGGTTGAATTTCTTAGCGGTAGACTTACCGAAACTCATAGGTCCACCCATTCCGCCCATAGATGCCTTCTTAGTCATGTAATAAATAGCACCTAAAAACAACAAGGTAGGAAGGAAGTTAACCAAAAACTTTGCCATAGATCCTTCAGAAATGTAAACGACAGGAACACGAACCTGTTCAGGAATATTGTAATCCTTTTGGACTGCCTTGAGATTACGCTCAAAGGTCTCCACACTTCCGATAGCAAAATAGTATTCGCCAGGTCCAGGATAACGGGATCTACCATTTTCGTTCAATTCCAAAATTGCGGTACGATTGTTTATGACACGGATTTTAGCAACTAAATTCTGACGCAAGAAATTGGCGCTAAACTCTTGAAACGTAATTTCGTGGTTCAAGTCACCGCCAGAGTACAACAACACCATGAGCAAAGCTCCAATCAATCCCAACAGAAAAAATTGCATCATTTTTGGAGTAAGTGTGAACTCAAAAAACTTGTAAGCTTTGAAGTCACTCTTGCTGTCGTTTTTCTTCTCGGAGCTGTCAGTTTTTTTGTTGTTGTCATTAGAGGAAGTTTTTGCAGACAGTTGCTCCTTCTCGGTCTTGTTGCTTTGTAAAATAGGCTCACTAAGCTTTGCAAGAAGCTCACAAAGCTTTGTGAGCTCTCTGTTCTCGGCCTTGTCAGGAACCTGATCAATAATTTCGAAAACCTTGACCCAACGAGATAATACCAATGGATCCAAGTCAAACTTACCAAAAAACTCGGCGGACAGGCCCCTAGCAATAAATGTGTCGTAAAGATCCTGAACAAGTTCGTCCAGGAACTCGACATCATCTAGGTTGCTCAAGCCGTTTACAAGTCTGAAGTATGCAATCAAGTAGGCCAGAACCTCTTCATTTGTGGCTGGATGAAAGACACTGTTTTGAGAGTTAAAGTCTGTAGTAATCTCGTCAATAAGACTCAGTTGTGTGATTTCCAAACCCCAATGTACATCATCTGAGTATCTGGAAGCTATGTATTGTGCCAAGCGTTCTGTTCTGTCCACGGAAGTCAAAGACAGGGAATCAGATATTGGGATAGGTTTTAATTCAAATGCCTGTTGATGGTGCTGCAAGCAATTCTTCAAAAACTTTTGTTCCTGCTCTTTGAGTTTAGGAGCCAACTTGACCTTCTCGTTATAAGAGCCATTCTTAAACTCTTTAGTGAGGTTCTCCAAGTTCTTCTTCTCTTCCTCGAGGGCTTTCTTATTGGAACAATATGAGGATGAGTGGAAAGCACGAGCCGTCGAAAAGTTGAAAATGGCCGTAGCAGACCTGGTCCTTAGTCTAGATGAATGTTCATATAAGGCAGGGTGTCCATGGAGCGCCCTCAGTAGCATGTGGCTGGACGACTTCCACAAAGGGACAGCTCGCCGGGCATAGGATACCGACGATATCAAAGGAGATGCCATCTTTTATCTGTTTTAAAGGAATATCAAGCAGTAGTGAAAGATTGGAAGGCGAGTGAGATAGTGCAGTGCGAGAAGATATGCGGAGGCAAGAGAAGGTCCGAGTGGCGATTTCGAACAAGGTTTTTTTCAGCTCAAAAAGAGTGAATTGGGAAGCAAAAATAGAAGCTTATTTTTCTGTGACTTTTTTTTTCGTTTTTTAAATCGTTGAATATTTTATTGTTTTACCTATGGAAGCTGAAACCTGCAAAACAGCTAGTCTAGACAGGATTAATTAGTCAATGAAGACTACTTACAACTTGATGTTTCAAGACCAAAGAATATGTATTTTGCTGAAATTAAGGAAATGACCAATGGAAAATTGTCAATTTTTACGAATTCGAAGTTTTGCCTGACTTTAGAGTTCAATCACCTTTACTTTGTCAAGTTAATAGACGCCGCCGAGAATGAGAATAGAGTCTGTGGAATTGTAAGAACTCAATGAATTCAATTGAAAAAAATTATGTTTTGCATACTTTTTATTCAAATTTTAACATTTGTGAGCTCATCTACAGTTGAGTTCACATTTTTAGGGATCTGGAAATGATTTTGTAAGACATACAGATCTTCTTTGTGTAACCAGATTATGCGCAGCCCAAACCTGAGGTCTTAACACCGAGATTAAGAGACACCGTCAACGAGACTTCTCCAAACTACTTTGAATTTCATTTCGATAATTCACATTTTTTAGGTCGGCAAATCTTTTAGGCTTTTTCTTCATCTAAATAAAGAGCCTCCTTTGGCGTTTCTCTCAATCTCTAAGGCTGGTACCTTGCCCTATATGTACACTCCATTAGCCAACCCCAAGCAGACCCTGTACTAATTAATTGATAAGGTAGTCTAATTTTCGTTCAAAAATACACTTACCGTATTAATATTTTCCCCTGTCTTTGAATTTCGTTCATCAATTCCCACCGCCTCAGGTATTCAAGCTCTTGAAAATTAAATTCACGTTCTAAAGGCTCCATTGTATCCTGACATAAGATCGTATATGGGCAACCATGAGTCAATTGGAACCTGCAAATTCAATAGATGCTGAAGCCATTGATCATGCTATCGAGAAATTTCATCCAAGCCCCGATCGCCTTGATGACTCCCCTGGACCTATGAGTCCGGATAGCTTCGATCATTCTCCTAACTCTGATGGCTTAGTACATCGTCCTCCTATATATCGTCAATACACCCAACAAGATGCACAATCGTTGGTGGGAGGTGAGACTGTATCCTTAAAATTAGATCAATCGTCTGAATCTGGCAGTACATGTGACGTTCATCTGGGCAAGGTGTTTCTGTTTTCGCTTCCGTTCGGAGGATTGTCTGGCATAAAGGCTGGCTTGAAGCTACCCTCGTTGCCGTTCATTAACAAGGACGATTTTGAAGAAGATGAGGAAATGATTGAGGTTCGTAATCGAATTGATCGTCAATTATCCGTCACCACCGTTCAAGAAGCTCGTCATTTTTCCACAGTCAAAGGTTTACAGAATGTTAGAGTTAAGGCAATGAAATCCTCTTTGATGGAAAACATTTCGGACCTAGTTCCAGATTTTATTTTAAAAAGTAAACGCTCTTACGAATCTGTCTATGACGATTTGGAGGGTCCAATTTTGGTAATGGGCGGCTACAGAGGCTCTGTCCTCCGAGAAACAGAGACTGGTAAAAGAGTGTGGGTTCCTATCAAAGCGGGTTTACATTTGCGAAGCGTTAATTTATTTTTGGGGCCTTCTAAAGAAGACGAATTGAATGCCACTGATCTTATTTACCCGGATGGGATCCTAAAAAATATCGGTCCATTTGATATCTGCAAAAGATTCATGAAAAGGCTCCATAACGGCAAAACTACTGTTAAAGATTTCGGATACGATTGGCGTTTGAGTTTGGATATCGTTTGTTCTCAACTTATAGCCGCTTTGGAGGATTTGTATATAAAAACCGGCAAACGAACTATTGTCGTTGCTCATTCCATGGGTGGTCTTATAGCACATGGAGCTATGCAAAAAAGGCCAGATTTGTTTAGAGGAATAGTATACGTAGGTGTTCCGAGCGAATGCCTCAATATTATTGGGCCACTAAGGTACGGAGATTCGATAATGTTCTCTGACCGAATCTTGACTTTCGAAACCAATTTTATGATGCGCTCGTCCTTCTGTTTCCTCCCATTAACTGGCAGAGTGTTTGCTAATAAAGAGACTGGTGAGCACTATGATTTAGACTTATTTAACCCTGATACCTGGGTTGAATACAACCTCAATCCAATGGTGGCTGAAGCCCGGAAACTTAAAGAAGAAAGCGAGGAGACCGAAGATGCACAAGACAATTGGCATGGCGGAGAGTCCCCGAGAAAGAGCTTCAGCTCCTCAGCTCTCACGCATTCCTCCTCTGGCACTGGATTGAGTTCAATCTCTTCTATTAGCTCCAAAATTAAAAAGTTCCCTACAAGCTTATCTCTCAAGTCGAAGCCAACAATTGTTACCAACACGATGATGCAAAAGATTCACAAATCAGGTAAAACTGTCGCTACAACGCTGCAAATGAACGAAGGTTGGGCCGACTACAAATTCCCTCTCTCGTTTTCAGAGGCTTACAATTATCTCTCGGAGACTCTTGCCAGAGCTAAGGAATATGTCTTGGGCTTAGATTATAAGCCTGAATTATCTTCAGAGTATCCTCCTCTTGCTGTTGTTTACGGCAACAAAGTTCCTTCAGTTCGCGGTTCTTATGTGAAAAGTCCTCAGGATATTAAAGATGGTAATTATTACGAGTTTTTTTACGGTCGTGGTGATGGAGTCATCCACCAAAGATGGTTAATGCCCGAAGACAAGGGCTTTTCTCTACACGACCCTGAAAAGGGGACGGGTCATATTGTTGGAAAATTCTCTACAGATCGTGGTCATGTCGACTTGATGACAGACTTGGAAGTGATGGCTGATGCGTTGAGCGCCATTGTTGAAGCCGATAAAACATGGGTTCGCAAATAGAATAGAAAGGTACAAAAATTGAAGCTCTGATTGGAGCCACTAAATGGCCCTTTGATTTTAGATTTTTATAACGATATCATGATTAATGTACATACTTATAGTTCAGCTCTCGTTGTATTGAACAGAAACTATTCAACGCCCTCTTCTTCATATGACACCCTTATCCATAAACTACAGATTTGACAAGAAACAGCAATCTGAAAGCCGCCCGTGCCGTCAGGGGAACCTTCTTCTAAGTCATCCTCTTTAAGTATCATGGCATTTTCGCTTGTACATCTAGGACAGTCTTTGCTCCAAGTGGGCTCTCCGGTTGGTTCCCTGTACTCAAAATCATTTAATGTATACTCATCGAGGCCAGCCCCGGTAATGTTGAATCCATTTTTAGCATACTTTTCGGCTAACTCTTCATCGTAGATAGCCCTTTTCACCGGATCCGATAATACAGCATATGCTGTTTTCAATTCATCGACAGACGCTAAAGCTGCTAAGGGAGATGAAACATTTTTTTGATTGATATTCGAATTCTCCGAAACATTTCCGATATTATCTGTTGAATTTGTGGGGGATGTTACATTCTTGTCTGGATGCGACTTAAAGAGTCTAGAGTGATACGCTGCTCGAAGCAGATCACGAGTAAAAGACGTATCCACCCCTAAAATATCATAATGAGTTTCTTTCATATTATCCTCCTTTATTTTATTAATTTATTCAACATTATGTGGATGAGTGTGCAACTCTTACTACAAGATTATGAGAGCGCTGCTTGCAGGATCTAATGCGATGAGCATCTCACCTTAAACAAGAAGAGACACACTTGAGGAAGAAAGAAAAAGATATTGGCAACAATGGACAAAAAGGAGGGCAAAACCACCGAGCTCAAAGTTTTATCTTGTTCCAAGGAGCCCGAATTTGTTGTGGGCTCTTTTTTCAACGGCTTACAAATTCCAGAATCTACAGAGTTTGACCTCTTCAAACACAAGACTACAAACGGTAGATACGCATTACATGGAGAAAACTCAACGCTAGAGTACAATGGACAGACCGAAGCTGATGAGCAAAATGACTACGTGGTTGCATTCTACGATAAGAAAAGTAGGGCTGTTCAACTCTTCCGTGCACCTATGATCCCAGCTACCGTGACCTCAAAAGAACATAGAATCCACAAGGGCCCCAAGGTTAAGTCAAGAGGTTTGCGTAACACAGAGCAAAGAAATGCTTTGGGTAAAGAGTTTGGTACCAAGAAAGTTAAAGCAAAGATCACCAATTACGACAGAAACAGAATTGACTCCAATAGATTGGAGGGTATTGAGGCTGATATTGTTGACACAGTTACCGACGTTACTTCCGCTGACCCAGGCTCTAGAGCTATGTATGATAATACCCCTGCAAACACTGTAACTCCTCCCGTTGATGCTGAGGCCACTAACGTTGAGGACGTTTACACTCTCGAGAGCATAATACCGAATAAAGAATGGAGCTCCATCCGCGTGCATTCTATCATGGAGGAGGAAGATGTGGAAAAACGTTTGGAGTTGTTGCCTTACGGCAAGTCTGCATTTGTTGCTAAGAAGTTGTCTCAATACATCTCCTCTGGAAACACTAGAAAAGTGCAAATGTTGCATTACGCTGCATTGTTGTTTGGTGTCTACTCTAATCGCAGAGTCACAAGCAAATTTAATCTTATGGAGCGCTTGGATAACAAGCCATCTGAGATTTTAGTCGATGGTGTTTTGGATAGGTTTGCCACTGCTAGGACCACTGGATTCGGTAAAAGAAAAGAAAATTCATTCATCATTGATCCATTCCATGAGGACAAACTACTTTGTTATTTGTTAGCTCTTATTCTCCACATAGAAGACTTTATTGTCGAGATCAACCCCTTGGCTAACGAGCTTAACATGAAGCCAACTAGACTTACCAACCTATACCGTGCTTTGGGCGCTACTATAAAGCCTGCTGGAGCAAGCATGGCAGAGGCGCTCGGTCTTTCGAAAAAGGACGCCACCACTTATAAGGTCGCAGTATTGAAAGTCCCATTCAAGCAACCAGAATTGATTAGAAAACGCGCAAAGTAATTGTGTCAGAAATAAATAGAAACAAAATTCAGTAAAATAGTATCGATTTTTGTATTGTAATAGATCCTGAATTGGGCACTGAAGTTAATACTGGTACATTGAGTCTCCACCTGAGTTAATTAACCCAAAGTAAATAAAAAATTAAAATAGCTATAGAACGTTCAATTATTGATTTCTGATTTGAAAAGGCATTTGTTCTCATCTTAAGATCAATTTCGGTAGGAAGGCATATGCTATGGGGTCGATGACCACATGTAATGGATCAACGACTTCATACATCCTCCAAATCTTAAACACGCATAGATATTCATAATGAGTGCTGAAGACGAACAGCTTAGCAAGACTCTAGCCGAATTGGCTAATTGCGAGCAGGCAATGGGCGATGCAGAGAAAGATGTGGAGATTTATCGTATCAAGAAGACCCAAAACATCTACGCTAATAGACGTGAAATCACAAGTGCTGTACCAAAGTTCTGGTATATTGTTCTTGCAGAGAACGACAATTTTGGTGACTATATTCTTCCGGAAGATTTCAAGTACTTGGAGTATATCACTGACATCTACGTCCACTACGATGTGGCAGATCATGATGACAAAGCCCGCTACAGAGACTTCTCAATCACATTTAAGTTCCATGACGATAAAGGCAGAATTGAATCTCAAACAGTCACTAAAAAATTTAAGGTTGATGACGTAGATGGAGAGGAAGAGTTAACGTCCGAACCTGCAAGCATCAAATGGCCTGAAGAATTAATGAATATTTGTCCTGCTAAAGTAAAAGAAGGCAAAAACGAAAAGGGGTATACCCCGGAGGAAAAGAAAAGATATAGACAAGGTATGAAAACATTGTTTGCATATTTTGACTGGACTGGAAAGGCTCCTGGAAAGGAGTTCAAGACTGGAGCAGATTTAACTCGTCTCATAGCAGAAGACTTGTTCCCAAATTCCGTAAGATACTATGTCGAAGCTATCAACGCTGATCAAGGTAGCGACGTTGACTCTTCTGAAGGTGAAGAGTTAGACGTCAGCGATGAGGAGGAAGAGGATCTTGACGATGCTCCGCCCCTGAAAAAGCAAAAGCAGTAACTTCGTTGTTCCACAACTGTAATGAAATAAATTAGAATAATATATAAGAAGACCCTTAAGAAGTTGAATTGGTATTGAAATGAGATCTAGCTTGATCGTGTATCAAACGGTCACTTTTTTTAGCCACATTTTCAAATTCTTTTTAATTTCAGTTTTTCTTTTTCTTTTTCAAACTTATTGTGTTAGATCAGGCATCACGTCTTAAATGGCTGCAAAACATGATTACAGGAAAGCCTTGAGCCAACTACCACTTTAGAGAAATTAAAAACCACATGAATTAACAATCAATTTTGCAAGGTTTATTCGGATATAATTTCTAAAAATAATTTGTAAGGTTGCAATTATCCCCTCGTATATCTACTCGCATAGTATGGGAGATGCAAACGGTAGTGAGACCACTTTTCAGTTCCAACCCACTCTTCCTCGAAAACCCTCTTTTTAATTGTCTTGTGTCTATGTTGGCACTCCAGAGATTTCTTTCTACGGCTGTGAAGCCAATGGCCCGTGACGTCGTAATTGTTGGCGGAGGACCAGCGGGTCTATCACTTCTAGCGGCTCTCAAGAATAGTCCCACTACAAAGCATCTTAAATGTACCTTGGTTGAAGCTCTGAAACTACAGCTGGTTAGAGATTTTGGTAATGATCCACCGGAAAAGTTTCATAATCGTATTATCTCGTTGACGCCAAAATCGGTGCAGTTTATGCAAGAGAAGTCTGGAAGTTGGGACTTCCTTCATCAAGATAGAATTAAATTTTATGATAACATGGTAGCCTACGACTCTCAAGATCCAGATGCTCGCATTCATTTCGATTCTAGTACAATTGCTGTGGAATCAGGTCCTCGCCCTGAAATCGCTGCCATGTGCGAGGTAGTTCATATTCAATCTTCATTACTTCGCAAAATAGATGCTCTCAACGAAGAATTACCAGAGGAGGAACGTGCAGAGATTATAGATGACGCTAAAGTTGTGAATATTGTTTCTGGAAACCCCTTAGGATCTTCCCCAGAAGAGTCCGCTTTAGACTGGCCCATTGTCACTCTTAGCAGTGGTGAGGTACTCCAAACAAGGCTATTGGTTGGTGCTGACGGGCAAAACTCTCCTGTTAGAAATTTCGCAGATATTGAATCTAGAGGTTGGAGTTACGATCGTTTTGGAGTAGTTGGTACACTTAAGCTCCAATTTAATGACTACAGAGACATCGCATGGCAAAGATTTCTTACCACTGGTCCCTTGGCGATTTTACCACTCCCTGAAGACAATGCTACTTTCGTGTGGTCTTGTACTCCTGAATTAGCCGAAATTTTGATGAAGGTTGACAATAAGATCTTCCCTCAGTTGTTGAATGCTGCCATGACCTTGGAAGAAGTTGATTTGAATTACATATATAAGCTCTTGAAGGCTAACCCTGAAGATGAGCTGGTTCTAGAAGAGATTGAATGGCGTACCTCTCTCATCCCTGAAGATTACTTGGATGAGAAGTACCCTGTTCCAATAAGTGAACTTGTAGAAGGAAGCAAAGCGCGCTTTCCTCTTAAGTTTCTTCATGCAGATACATACATTGCCCCAAGAGTTGCTTTGGTTGGTGACGCCGCCCATACCGTTCATCCCTTGGCTGGTCAAGGTCTTAACATGGGGCAGACTGATGTTGGCCTGCTTGTCGAGGCCTTGGACAAGGGTATTGAGAGAGGCCTTGATATTGGCTCCACTTTGGTCCTTGAGAGATATGTTGCCACCGCATGGCCCAGTAACCATGCATTGATGGGTGTTTGTGACAAGCTACACAAGATCTTCTCCACCGACTTTGGCCCAATTGTTGCTATCAGAGGATTTGGCCTCAAGTCTTTAAATTATTTTGATTTTGTGAAGGACACTATGGTTAAAGCTATCAGCGGGCGTTGATACGGTTCTAATAAATAGGAGATAAATGATTTCATGTACAAGAGGATAGTAATTCTAGTGTTGAAATAAACGGTGATTCTCTTAGTAAACACATCACATTCATAAAAGTGATGTATTCTCATTAATTATATTCTTTTGATTCACATCAATTGTGTTTCCAAGATAGAAGCAAGCAGATAGAAGCAAGCAACGAACAGCTTAGGAAAAAAAACAATTAATTCAAAAAAAGTATGGAGTAAGCTTCCCTTCACACCATTTTTAATTTTTAATCACATAGATTTGATTAAAAAAAACCAAGGTCGTACCCGGATTCGAACCGGGGTTGTTCGGATCAAAACCGAAAGTGATAACCACTACACTATACAACCTGTTGTGATATCTTTGAAGTAACGCATTAATTAGACTTAACCAAAACTCCATATTTGGAAGATTTGTCAAAATAGTCTTATTTATTATCAAATTATGTTCAATTTTTTGCTATGCTTGATGAAATGTAAGAAAATACTGCAAACAAGAAAACTTACAATTACGCAATTACACATTTGCAAACTTAATGGTCAGTGAGTAGCAATGCCACTAAGCATTCCAAGATTTTGTATTTCGGCAAAGATAGATCTCTGGGCTCCTGATTCTTCTTTTTCATTAGTTATAAAGTGATTTTTGCAATTTTATTAGCTCTTCTAATCAAATACTTGACAAGTACCCCATATGACAAGATTGCATTCGTATTTCTCAGCAAAGTGCCGATCTAAAGATCTGATTGAATGATTGGACAAATATCCCTCCCATTCACAATTAGTTGAAGTCGAAAAATCTGAAACTCGAGACTACCTAATAAAGTTTTGCAGCCACAATATCTTACATCTATGTACAGTCTACAACATTCCGATATGGCCGGGGTATACATGTTCTGGCTCAGAGCCAATATGAAATAGCTAATGAACTCACTAATTGTCAAAAGAGCTCTATCCTTTTCTCAAAGGCGCCTTTCAGATTTCTCTCATGTGATTGTTGGTGGAGGATGTGTTGGCACTGCTATCGCGAGTCAATTGCAACAAGTTTCAGGTAATAGCGTCGCCTTGTTGGATCAACACGAAATGTTAGGCATGGAAACAACGAGCAGGAACTCAGAAGTGATCCATGCTGGTCTCTATTATCCTCCTGACTCCTTAAAGGCTCGATTTTGTTTGCGCGGGAAAGAATTGATCTACTCAACGCTCGATCTGGAGGTTGTACCATATCAACAGTGTGGAAAATGGATCGTTGCTCAGACGGAACAAGAAGGCGAATACTTGGAGAAACTTGCTCAAAATGCTGCCACTCTAAATGTCCCTACTAAGTTGATTCTGAAGAGTTTGGCAAATGAAACCCATCCCTTGATTAGAGCCGAGTTTGGAGCACTCGAGTCACCAACAACAGGCATTATATCAGCTCACGACCTTGTTTCTTATTGCAATGCAGAGTTTGAAAATGCTGGAGGAACTGTTGGCTTACATACAAAAGTATTAGATATAGAATACGAAGAGAAATTGCTGAGATATGTCCTTCATTGTGTCGTGGCAGATTCTCAGGAGCCATTTACACTTACAACAGACAACATTGTCAACTCTGCGGGTCTTTTTGCGCCTAAAATTGCGAACATGCTTCTCCCTGAGGAGAGGAAGGTGCAAGGATTTTTCGCAAAGGGGAGTTATTTTTCGTTTGCCCCTTCTCAGCCTATTCTGACCTCCAAAATAACGTCTAAATTGATATACCCCTGCCCTAATCCAAATGCTTCGAGTCTCGGTACGCATCTTACATTTGATCTTGGCGGGCAGCTCAGATTTGGTCCAGATCTCGAATGGCTCTCGGTTACTGACGCAGACGAAATAAGCTATGACGTCAGTGTCCAGAATTTAGAAGGAGCACTTGAAGCAATCAATACATATTTCCCTTCGGTGAAGTTAGAGGACCTTCAGCCTTCATACTCAGGAGTTCGTCCAAAGTTGATTTCTAAAGATGAAAGCAAAAAAACGTTTGCAGATTTCTACGTGGAGCAGGAACAAGGCTTCAAAGGATTCGTGAATTTAATGGGAATTGAAAGCCCTGGCCTAACATCTGCGCTCGCAATTGGAGAGCATGTCAGAAACCTTTATCACTCCTAATATAGTATCAAAGCGTTAAAACAAAACTACGTTATAGAGGTATAAACCATCACTCATACATTGAATATATCTAAACATTAATTATTCTATACAGCCACTTTTCTTCTCTTTTGGTCATTTCCGTTACTTTTGGTTGGTAAATCTTTAGGTGCTGTAGCCAACGGTCTCTCCTCGAAAAAATCCGACAGTAGTGCCATTGAGGTGTTGAATCTACGAGATGGGTCTAGTTGTGTCATCAGAATCATTAAGTCTAATGCCTTTTCCGTTGCTGCGCTGAACCTGTTTCTGAGTTCTTGTCGAGAAGGGAGTGGATACACCTTTAAGGCATCATAATTAGGTAAGCTGGACACGTTGGGCCAGATTTGCTCGGTAGGTGTACCCAATGCTTTGAATGTAACGTCCAATTGGTCTATATCGTCCTTGCCGGGTAAATATGGTGTTCTCAACATGAGTTCTGCGAAAATGATTCCCACAGCCCAAACATCAACAGCTCCAGTGTAATGCTTTGCTCCAAACAATAGTTCGGGTGCTCTGTACCACCTTGTGACAACTTTTGGAGTTAGGTCCTCGTTAGCATTGCCAAACGCCCGAGCTAACCCGAAATCGGCAAGCTTTAACTGCCCATCAGGCGCGAGAAGCAAGTTATTGGGCTTCAAATCACGATGCAATATAAAGTTACGATGACAATGATGAAGCCCTCGAAGAGTCATTAAAAGCCATGACTTGATGTCTGATGACTTGAACACTACAGATGTATCTTTTATTAGAACTTCAAGATCGCATGGAAGGAACTCCAAGACCAAGTTCAAGTTGTTGTCGGGGGACATATACACATCCACCAATTCTATGACGTTATTGTGGCGAAGTTCTTTCAAATATTTGACTTCTCGTATAGCAGACATGTCTAGGCCATCTTTAAATAGGCCGGTCTTGATCTCTTTGATGGCGACCTCTCTATGGGAAAACACCTGTTTTCCTACATAAACCACAGCATAGGTACCTTCACCTACTTTTTTATCTTTAGTGTACTCGTGAGTCATTTGGATAAGGGGATAGAATTTAGTGGACCAGATACAATTGTCAACTTGTATTGAGGCTATATTGTGGTGCAGAGCTAATATGGAAGAAGTGATCTAATATGCAATTTGTATGTTTATATTTTTAATAGTTGAAAAGTTGGGACTATATTTTCTGTCAATTTTTTTTCTTCTTTTTCTCTTTTTTTCTTTTGGTATACTATTTTCTGTTTTTGTTTTTTGTCTTTGGATAAACGTTTTGACCTACGAGTTTTATTGGCTGCAACTTTTACAGATAATCCACTTACAATTCACAAAATTAATTATTCAATGCATATAATTTTTAGGATTAGAAATATTGGGTTTGTCTTACAAGCCTTTACACTCCCACTGACCAAAAACATACCAGCTATTGCCACTGTCTCCAATCACAAGGCCACGATATGTTCCCTGCTCTTGACAGAGAATGTTTGCACGATAAGAGCCATGAGTCTTGTAAGGGCCATCAGGGACAAGTTTGGTATATTTTCCTGAAGGAGTTTCAATAACAAGCTTGAAGTTAGGATTATTATTGATGTTGCTTAATCCTTGGGAAGGATGTGCCTCGATCTCAAAATTATAGGCATTTCTCAATGCAATTGTGCTTGTCTGTGGTTGTCTAATGTATAAGTCATTGTTTTGACTTTGAATAGTTGGATAGCGTGGAACAAATGAGCATTCCTTATTAGTGCCAGTGTGATACAATGGAATTACACAAGCTAGTTCATGAATGTTGTCAAAGTGTGTCTGCAACCCTTTGGGTCCCGCAAAAATCTGTAACACTCCGATGGATTCTTTCTGTGGTAAAATGGCCTTTACTTTGGCAATCCTCTGTGGACCGTTCCAGTATATTTGACACAAAGTGTAGTCATTTGAAGTTGTAGTTGATGCTTTGATCAAAGTGAATAGTTCAACAGAGGGAGGAACAAGAATATCTGCCTCAAATACCTCTAAATCATGCATGCGCGTAAGCGCGTTATTGAAGTTTATGAATTCAAGATGATGCTTCTGGAAACTAGAGTACATCCGTGGTAAATGAAAAGCGACGTTCAAATCAATTGGAGGAAAAACGTGTTGTAATTCTACGACGGATGGAATGTGTGTTGATACAATGTCAAGGGGTTTCGTAAGGAAGTAAAATTCGTTAACGCCTTCGATGTTACAAATCAGTCCTTTTTGAAAACAAAGAAGATCAACCATCCGGAAAGTCCCGTTGCCTCGCTTAGAAGATTCCATCATAACCGAGAGCCAGCAGTGATTTACCAGAAATTGATCGGAATGGTAAAATTCATTAGGTTTCTTCCAGAAGCCCAAAACTACTTCCGAAGGAATATTCAAAGCTTCAAGAAGCTTCTTGAATAGGTAATTGAGCTGATATATCGTTGCCTCGTTCTTTGTCATAACTTCACGAAGTTTAGGTTTGATGCGCAGGATGTTTTCTCCTTCCTCGATTATCAGAAACTTGCACAAATGGAGCAAGACGGCTCTAACCTGGTCAGCCCGAGAAGAGCCGAACTTAACGCTAATATCAGATATGAGATCATTCAAGTCTGTATCGCAGCCGTATCGGTTCAGAAATTCGGCCACCTTCCGATTGTTAGTTTCGATTTCAAAATCTCCAATTTCATCGGGGCCAAAAGTTTCACTGGTATTAATATCTGAGATATACTCTAAGGGCTTGACAATAAAATTTGGCTCGCTTCTAACTACTCGTTTGGTTCTTGCCTGTTTATCTTGAGAGTTCAAGCTGTTCATACGGTTTAGGTCAGCTTTGACTTGTTGCCAAGAGTCATGTTCATCAGACTCGAGTCTTGCTTCCATTGCATTCTGCTCTGGTTTTTTTTTGATTAATTTCTTGAAGAGATTTGCTTGGCGAGACTTCTTGGTTTTGAAAATGGAGTTCATCAAATCATTTTCTTCGGAACTACCTGCAATTTCACCTATGTTATTAAGCTCACTTTTCAAGGACTGGAAATCTCTCTCGTTCTTGTGCCTAACAAATGAACCTGCACTAGTAGCGCTTAACTCAGAGAGGTTTAACACGTCACTTTGTAAAGATTTGATCGAATTCTTTAGCTCCTCTGGGTATTGTGAGTAACTCTTTAACAAAAGTTCATTTGTTGCACCAGACGCTCTAAAATCTTCAGCATCGAAGGGAATCGCCTTGTGTTTTGGTGGAGGTGGAGGTGCATCCTCTTCATCTGAAACGGTGTAAACTGTACCCATGCTCGGGTTGATATCGTCTTTAGAAAAGCAGTTTTGCTTAGACAGCAACAACTCTTCACTCAAATAACTGGAGTCACACAGAGGAGCCTTTCTCAGCAGCAAGTGACTCTTTTCCAATTGGCGCAAGTGATGCAATTGCATTTCAAGCTCCTGTTTTTTCTGTGAAATGGTCTGAAAGAACTCATCGTGGTCTCTTTGCACCTTAGGGGGCGAAGGATCAAAGGAACGACCTCGAATTGGAGATGCTTCTGGTGACATAAGCTTACTTAGTCTCTTAGTTTGAGTGAGAATGGCATCCTCAGGTTGTTTTGTAAGTGTCAGGCTTAGGACATGCTGGGAGTAAAGATGAACGGGTTTAGTCTTAGAACGCAGTTGTTTTTGAAAAGAACGATCAAAAGTATCGTCAAATGACTGGTTGTATTCGTCGATAGCAGGCGACAGTCTCGAAGCCACGAGCTTCCTTCCTGAAGAGCCATATGTTCCAGAGCGATCATGCAAGCGATATTCCGCCTTGACGGGGGTGACCGGGTTTGATCTCCGGCCGTTCAGTTTCAGAGATGATAATTCAAGTAATGCAGGGGTCAGACTAGACTTAACTTTAGTGGGGGTGGGTTGAGCAGAGCCACTTTGGGAAGGAGGAAGCACATCTACGAAGTCTTTGGGAAAGATTCCTTCAGCACCGTTACGCGATAAGCTTCCCTGCCACCACAGCTCATCGACAACATTGAAAACTTTGACGATCTCATTTTCAAGAAATCCTAGGTCTTCATCTTGTTCTCCAGTCCACGAAACTTTGGTTTTGGCGAGAAAGGGAAGCGGTGGATGGGTCATCACCTGGTTCTAGCAAATAACAAACAAACGAGCAACGAACGAAGGAACAAACAAACAATGGGTATTTTTTTAGTCGGAACGAATGAATTGTTGAATCAATACTAGCGCAGCTTCTGCTGAAGCGTACTTACTGTGCAGCTCTTGATCTTGCCAAAGGCTTTTGCAGTTAGTATGAATCGCCTTCCCAATGCGGTTCTTATGTAAACACACCGTAATTGACAGGGGGACCCTTAGAGATTGCAATTCCTAAAAAGTTAAGTTAAATGGTGAATGCTTTTGAAGAAAACAAAGCCATTTTAACTTTTGTATCCTTTTTTTTTCACGTCTTCTCATTCTGATGATTGACTTGCTAAGCTTTTGCATAATTATAAAATTAGTGCCTGCACATAAGCCGTGTTTAACATTTGCAGCCACTCTTTAAATGAGATAGCCATGAATGAAGAATTGCACTAGATCTTACAATCTGATATTAGTAATTTTAAAATTCCTGAATTACATAAACATCCTCGCGTATGTATATATATTATTTTACGACTGTTGACGAACTCCACTAACGATGTCATCAACTCTCAACAAAAGACAAGCACTCTCAATAGCAGTCTTAAGCGATTGCTGCTTGACAACCTCAGGCTCCCAAACACCAAGCTCATTCATGTCAACAACTTTTCCCAAATCACCATCAATACCAAAGCAATGATGGCCCTCAGCATGCTTAGCTCTTAGTTGAGACAAAATTCTAATTGGCTTACCACCACAGTTTTGAATCAATGTTCTTGGGATGACTTCAAAGGCATCAGCAACAGCTTGATACGGCCATTGAGCAACACCTTCGATAGTCTTGGCCTTCTCTGAAAGCTTAACACTAACGGCCATCTCTGTAGCTCCACCACCTGGACTCAACGAAGGTTCGAACATGACATTTCTAGCAACAGCCATTGCATCTTGTAAATTACGTTCAACTTCGTTCAAAACGTCCTTGGAAGCACCTCTGAGCATGATGGTACAAGCAGTAGGGTCTTTACACTCAACAAGGTAAGTGAAGTATTCGTCGCCAATGAGTTCGACCTTAAAAAGTCCACACTTAGTACCAACATCAGACTCTTTCAAGTCCTCAACTCTATTGACAATAGTAGCACCTGTAGCACGTGCAATTCTGTTGTTGTCAGACTTCTTTACTCTTCTCAAAGCAGTGACACCCCCCTTCAACAAGTAATGCTGGGCCAAATCGGAGACACCTTTCTCGGTTATCACAACATCTGGCTTAAATTCCAAAAGTTGCTCACATAACAAGCGCACTTGCTCCTCCTCAATCTGTAAAATCCTGTTCCAGTCCTCCTCCTTAGTGATCTCAATGTTGGTTTGAGACTCACCCTTCTTGTATTCCAATGGGCAATCCAACAAGATAACACGAGGATTTTTAATGTTACGCTTCATCTTAGGATGTGTAACGTCTTTGTTCAATAAGATTCCATCCAAAACTTGAGAGTCAGTGACCTCTCCACCAGGGATCTTTTCTATACGGGCATACCTCTTGGTGTCGATTTCTTTCTGGCCACCATCTTCAATAGTAACAATACGAACAGCTTTGAGAGCCAACTCGCACATTTTCTGCGACCACTTATTTATATATTTGGTTCCGATGGAAGACTTGATCAACTCAATCATAGCCGCGTCATCATCGATATCAACAGCCTTGGATACAGAGTGGATGATTTCTAAAGCATCAGACAATGCTTGCTTCAAAGCTTGAATGATCACGACTGGATGTAAATTCTTTTCTATATATGGGAAGGTCTGGGCAAGAATCTCACCAGCCAAGATGATCACTGAGGTGGTACCGTCACCGACTTCCTCATCCTGTGTTCTACTTAGTTCAATCATGGACTTTGCAGCAGGATGAGAGACGTCAATTTCTCTCAAAATTGCGTGACCATCGTTGGTTAACGTGATACCTCCCATAGGATCCAAAAGCATCTTAAGCATCGCCTTTGGTCCTAAACAGGTTCTTATGATGTCGGCTACAGCTTTTGCAGCAGTGATGTTGGACACTTGGGCCTGGCGGCCGCTCTGTCTTTCTGTGGATGTATTGAGATAGACTACTGGAGCTTGCATCGTCGGGGCCTTGTGTTGGTGGAAAGAAAGTTCGAGTTCAGATCTGGAGTAAGTGGTAGGAGCACTATAAATTTTTCAGTCCCGACAACAATTCTCATCTATGAACTCGTACAGAATTTGAAGACTTATCAAATCATGCAGTTATTTATGAGAATAAAATTCCATAATTTAAAAAGAGAGTTTTTTTGTACTGGTAGCCTTCTGAAGGTCCTTCCTTAACCTGGGTATCACTCAATTGAACAAGTATTAGCAAATGAAAAATGGCTTAATAGCTATTTATTCAAATTTTTAAATATTCAAAGGCTCATTTAATTTGAATAATTACAGTTTACTTTCATTTGATCAGTAAAGCTATACTATGATTGATCATAGGACAATAATGAACTTATGATGCCCACACAAACGAAAACATAGCAAAAACTCTAGGAAGAATTTTCATGATGAATTCCCTTATTTTGAAATTGTGAAAATTAATAATCGTAGCCTGTTTATTTTTTGCCTTTGTTGAGACACCCTCTATTATTGTATTGTTTCAACCCCAGGTATTCTAACTACTGTCAGATCAATGGACTTCATCAACACTAATTTCGTGACACTCAAAGATCTTGATACAATCGACGAAAAGATTGCAGCTCTCAATGAGAACAAAAGAGAAGTAGCGCTTGAATTGAGTTCTCGTGTCAATCCCGACACTTCTTCTCCCATAGTATCTGACAAGGTGTCCCAGCTCATAAACGAGGTATCGTTGCCACCGACACTAGAACACGTCAATGATTTAATAAGTCGATATGGTAATCTCGAAGTATTCAATCTTCTAAAAGGCCTTGTGGAAAAAAGATCATTCTTAGATAAGAAACTGTTTTTATTGAAAAAGGCAGAAGAACTTGAAAGTAGGCTTTTACAAGTTAATCCTTCTGCTACCATCGAGGAACTCATAACCATCTTAAAGGATTGTAATGATTTAATTGAGTTCGAAGATACACCAGAATTCGTAAAACTGGTTATTTTGGAGCTTCTGAGTAATCTCAGGGAGAACCGAAGGATATTGTTAACAGAAAAGCTTCTGAATTTGCTCACTGAGATTCACTGGCTATCTACCAAAGAGTCTGTTTCCATTGAAAGTCACAAATTGGAAGAAGTTTCGCAGCTATGCGCTGATCTCATTAATTTACAGGCAGCTTGGAAGAGTCCTGTGTATCCACAAACTTGGTGGGCAATAGACACTCTTTTAAATCCATTCAAGGTAAGATTCAATTTTCACTTTCGCCAAGACACAAAGGCTAACAGAATTTCAAAGCCAGAATGGGCGTTCACGTATGTGGAAGACTTTCTCGCAGACAACTTGCCTACTCTTGAATTGATAGTTCGAGATGTATTCGCGAAACTAAAAAAAATCGCCGCATTTGAGGTCATTTCTGTAGTTTTGCAGCCTGTGAGAGAAAAAGTGGCTGAAATGATCAAGCATATCAACTCGAATATTGAAACTTGTGATGCCGGTGATTCTGCCGCCGAACAAAATGGCCGTCTTCTATCGCATCTCATCTTTGAATCAACTTCTTTCGACCAAAGACTCCGCAATCTTTACAAATTTAATCCTTATGTCATCAACTTCAATGATGTGCCTGAGAAAAAGTGGCTGGGTCTTACTGCAGACGTTTTAGTCGGTGATTTGGAGGACAGTGATGCGGTAAACAATTGGCTCAATTTGGAACTTCAATTGGCAAAGAAAAGATTTGACACTGAAATTGTTGGATCAAATGACGCCTTTCACATTGACAAGGACTTCAGCACAGACTCTAAACAAAGACTCATTGCAATTCAACCCAGCTACTCTGCTTATGGATTGGTAAAACTCTTTGAGAACTTAACCACCCACTTCAAGACCCTCAGCATAGTCAAGTATCAGTTAAAATATGTATCTAGAATCCTGCTTTTGTTTCTTGATGAGTATCTTGAAGCACTTTCCGCACAGTACCGTCTTTTCTGTGAGTCCAACAACCTGAACATCATTCTGACCATTCTTCCCGGTGCAACTAAAAAGGAGCAGGCGTTAACTATACAAGCAACTACTTCCAATGGTCTCAAAGCTTTGGAGACATTGACGGGGCTCTATTGCCTGGCCAAGTATACACTTGGAAAAATGAGCGATTGGGAGGATGAGTTAATATTTATCCAGCTTTGGGACTACTACAAGAGCATACTGACCAAGCTGGACTTGGATTCTTCCATATTTGAATCCACAATGAATGAATACCGACCTTTAGTGCAAAGCATAATGGATCGCTACGATTTGTTCCTTAAAAAGCAGACGAAAGAGGGGTTGAAGGGCTATGTGAATGGGCTTAAATGTAATGTCTCCGGTCAAGAAGAGGAAGACAATGAGCGTATCTCGCATCTTTCAAATTTTGCGACTATGCTTGATGTATATTTGTCTTACCTCAAGAAAAACTTGCCAGAGATTGACTACTATTTGATCGCGTCTAAAGCATGCGACTCTATTGCACTGACTTTGCTTGAATACGTGGTCAGAAACAACAAGTTTAGTAAAAAAGGAGTTGAGAACCTAAAAGACGATGTCCAGTATTTAGAGAATCTGCTTTCCGCTGTATTACTTTTGGATCTGTCCAGCACATTCTCCAATACGGGCAATAGTCTACTTGAAAAAGTACGTCAATCCATAAACTTGTTGGGTCACTTCGATGTGAGCGCTGCAAAGGTAATGAAGTCACTGTTTACTGATTCAGAAGGTATCCGGACTCAATTTAGCTCTCGTCTTGGCTGTCTAAGCGATGAGGATATTAGAGATCTATTATATAGAATCTTATAATCCCTAAAACCGGCATAAATATTTTTTCTCCCAGAATAATGAGGTGATTCTTTATCAACTTTTTAAATTGAAGACACCGAGTTAAATATTAATTTGTCAATTTCCTCCAACCTTTATGTTATCCTTTACCAACAAGATAAGGGTATCTGCGCGTCAGTATAAACAGAATCAGCAGACACCATAAACAAATGTCATTAACGCGTAAAAGAGTATGTTTTAATAAGACTTATTTTTTAAATTCGAACGAAACTAACATTAGCAATTGGCAGATGCCCCTGCTCTCCTGAAGAGACCTCTCCACAAGTATACATCAATTGCCAAACTTTTCAATGTAAAAGATGGCCAACAACACATTCTTCTACCTAGGAAGCCAGCCGGAGTAATTGCAGGAAGGAGTAGTTCATGCGATATAAAATTATCAGGAAGCGATATTTCATCCAGACATTGCCAATTCTCGCTCTCTATAAACAACCGAAAGGAGTATTTGATTCTCACGGACCTTAGTTCAAATGGAACATCTGTCAATGGCGAAGTATTAGGAAAAGGCACTAACTCGCTACTTCGAAGCGGTGATCGAATCCAATTCGCAAAGAGTTCGACATACATCTTCCGCTATCTCCTAGACGATCAAGAGAACATCCCTCGGACCTTTTTCGATGACTATATCCTTCAAGACCAGCTTGGAACAGGACACTACGCAATTGTAAAAGAAGCCAGAGATAGAACCACAGGTGACATCGTGGCAGTCAAAATCTTCCATCCCAACAAATCACACGGTGCGGGCTCTGAAGAAGAGGAAGCAAAGCTCCGACAAGAGATGAATTTGCTTCTATCAATTAATCATCCGAACATCGTCAAATTCATTTCTCATTATGTTGAACCCATCAACGAATATTCTTCAACGACATACTTGGTCTTAGAGAAAGTTAACAACGGCGAGCTCTTCCAACGAATTATAAACAAGCAAAAGCTAGGTCAAGAAGAGACAAAATCTTTGTACAGACAACTTTTGTGTGGCCTCAAGTATTTGCACGATGCTGACATTATTCACAGAGACATTAAACCGGAGAACATCCTACTAGATATCTCTCCGCGAACCAGCGCGACACAGAAACAAACAGGCGCGTGGGATGAAAACGAGCTTGATGTTCGCGTTAAAATTGCTGATTTTGGCTTGGCTAAGTTCATAGGAGAGCGCAAATTTACTAATACTCTTTGTGGTACGCCGGCCTATGTTGCGCCCGAAGTGCTCAACAACAATCGTAATTACTCGACCAAGGTTGACATATGGCTGGCTGGCGTGTTGCTTTACGTCTGCTTGTGTGGATTCCCCCCTTTTAGCGATGAGTTAGCCCCTCCAACTATGAGAGAACAAATTTTACAAGGCAAATATGCCTTCTACTCTCCATACTGGGACGAAATTGGTGACAGCGCTCTTGACCTTATAAGCAACTTGCTCATTGTAGATCCCACCAAACGCTTTGATGTCCAACAAGCAATCGACCATTTTTGGTTCCTGGAGTCCACAAATGATGGAATCAATGAACAAGAAAGACCAAAAACCGAGTCTCAGCCAATAACTCTTCTGCAGAAACACACTTCCAACATCCAGGAGTGATCTTCAACTTCAAAGAGATAAGATCAGACTTGATGATAATTAGACTATCCGCATAGAAAGAACGAAGTTAAATTTGAAATTAATGATAAACTAATGTGAATTTATGTTGCACTTACAATGCTTGATCAAATTAAGAAGAGCTTTCGTTTTCTCCATGGGTCATTTTCTTTATATACAATGGTCGTTTCTTCGTTTCCCTGGTCTTACTCCTTTAAAATGGCTATTTCATGCTGTCTTGTGTGAAAGAACGTCTTAAGTAGGGCTTGATTGGATCTGGCTAAGTCCTGGTATTTTACTGGGAGCTTTTGAGCCGAGTTCTTCATGACTCTATCTATTTTCGATCTTATACCTTCCAAATTGACCAAAACACTATATGCGCTGGGGTTGTTCCCTGATCTAACGTGTGCGTCAAATTGGCCCATAAGACAGGAGATATCACTGTGAGATTCTACTCCAAGTTTGAACCACTCTAGTGCTTGTGGAACATTATCGAAAACGTTGAGTTCCAAAAAGCCGAGGGACGAAAAACATTCTTGAAGGCCTCTAGAAGCACTTAGCTGTAGATGATATCTAGATAGCTCTGGATCTGTGATTGTGTATAGTTGTGCTAAATAGTAGTGAGCCTTTACGATATATGAGTCAAGTTCCCCGAACTTAATGGCCTTATCAAAACAGAGTTTTGCCTTATTTAAGTCAGGACGTGGGTTTAAGTATTGATAATAATATGCTCCTAGATTGGCATAGACATGGCTAGCCAAGATTGTATCATTCTCCAATTCTAGAAATTGTTTCCAGTATTCTGCTGCTTGATCATATAACAGCTTAGACAAGGCTAGGTCACCAGCTAATTTGAACACAAGAGGATGCTTTACATCACTGAGTTGTTTTATTAGGTTGTTTGCATGTTCAAAATCCTCTTTTGAAGTCTCTTTCAGTTGAATGGCCTCGAAGGCCAACATGGCGATGGCATCATTATTACCCAACTCAGCGGCCTGCTCGATCAACTCGTTCTCCAAATCCACCAAGTTCTTATTTACAGATTTTGTGATGCTACGAATGTCGTATAGAATGGAACGAAGCATAATTAAGTCGACGTGTGTAGTGAATTTCGGAAGCCGTATTTCTTCTGGTGTATCTAAGTTCTCATAGACACTGTTGAGAACAGCCATTACCTTCTTGTAGACGAGACGCGAGTCGTTGTCATAAAGCAATCTATTTATGGTCTTCTTTTTCGGAAGTATGGTTATGAGATTTGGTCGGGTGGCTGTCAGAGCCAACCTTCGAAACGTTAGCATCTCTTTGGTTGGAGTTAATCAGGTTTGATTTAAGGATCTGGTAAATAGGCTCACAATTGTGTCACGTGATTTGATTTTGCAACCTTCTGATGCTAGTATGGATCAACAGACGGTTTATACAAAGGATGGGAAATCATCCATTAATTTGAATTCCGTAGAATTGACATTTTTGGATTATATCTTTAATGATTACTGCTTTTTTTTCAATTGGTTGATTACATTGGTTGCTCTAGTGTCTTTTATGTATTGCCTGTTTCACAAACCCAGTCCTGGACTATTCCTTAGCTAACCTTGCCTGCTGGCAACCAACTTCTAGCTTTGAGAATTGCCATTGTAGTCGATGAATGTGTCTACATGGCTTGTCGAAGCGACAGTATTAGGAGTTGCTGCTGCGTTCGAATTGGCGGGGCTATCTTGATAATTGTCGGCCATGTTTATATCGAAACCGTAGTGACTTTGGCCAGCCTCTTCATAATTCGTATTGTCTACAGTAATTGGCTCGGAATACTCAGAATATGAGTTTCCATACATCCTTCTCAGGCTAGTAGGTGCCGAGTTGGTAGCTCGTGCTTCCGGGCCTTTTTTTAGACCCCCGTCTGAAGCTGGATATGAATGCACATTGGTCGATGGGCTATGGATTAGGTTCTCCTGGTGAGAATTATGTAATGCAATATGGTTGTTGTTAGGGGTCTGCACGGCAGAAAAGAAATCAGGCGTTTCAGAGAAGAGTTCATTGTATGTTCCTTCTTGTTTGCGCTGACCCTCAGAGAAGGTTTCGTGCTCCATCCCTTCAGACGCAGCGCGGTCAAATCGGTTTGAGCCTGGGCCCACCAGCCTAGTGACTTGTTTGGTAGACAGAGACCCTTCAAACTCTGGTTTTATGTCGTAATTAAGATCCCCAGGTGTAGATCCATTCCAATTCTGAAGTTCGTGCTTGATCTGGAAATCCGATTTGGCTTCTGCGCCCTCGGGAAGATCAATATATTCCTTAGTGTTAGAAGATACGCGCGAGTCGGGATTTCCATATCCAATGTCGGAGGTCTGAGTGGGTGTATGTGTCTCGTGAAGATGCGAAGGTTTGTTACCTCCGGCGTTCACAGGTGCTGGCAGTATACTCGGGAATGGAACGTGTGGGGGCGCCGCCTGTGCGTTTTCCATTAGAAACATTTGTAATATTTCGAGGGATTGTTTAACCCCGACCAATACATGCGGAATCTTCTCTCCACCAGGTGAATAGTAGGCACTGCTGACCTGTTGACCCTCAGAGAAATCCTCACAAATTGACCATTGGTTGAGCTCTGCATTCACGCCATTATAAAAGTACACCGAAAACTGTGGCTTGTGTGACAAACTAATGCGCAATTCGTTATTCTCTTTACTGATGTTGTTGTCCAATAAGGAGCACGACAAAACGGAAGAGACGGGATAAAACACCCGGAATAATATCTTCGAATCATTTGTTGGAGCAGAGAAAAAATAATTAATTTCATTGTTTTTGCGAGAAAGGACCACCAGTAGGTCAACGTCAGCCATGAACTGCTTCACGCAAAAAGGAGCGAGGTTCTCTACAGATTGCACAATGGCAGCATTATTTTCTCCCGTCTTCACTCGCTGCCAGGAGCCTACAGAGAGTGACGAGCAGTCTACAAGATTGTACAAGTGTAGAGGGTTCTGATGAGCTTCTAGCACTTGATTAGCGGATGTATGGATGTTTGAGAGCAGGCTGGATCTTGAAGACGCATAACTAGGGGCATCTTGTGTTTGCATAGTTGCTGGTGTGGAGTTGGAGCCTCCTGGTGGTTGATTAGGACCTTGACCCATTCTGTCGAGTTTCCGAAGCTTTGCACGTCTATTTTGAAACCAGATCCGAACTGCCTTTTCAGACATGCCTGTTCGATCACTGATTTCCTTACGTTGGTCTGGAAGTGGATTCTGGTTCACTTCGAATTCCAGTAGAAGAAACTCGAGTACTTCACCCGAAGCACGAGTTCTCTTCATGGTGGCCTCTTCAGACATATGGAATTAAGTCAAATCAAATTTTGAAATCCCTTGAATTGGATATTAGAATGATACGACACCTATTTATAATCGGTGAGGCAGTTATCACTTGGTGCAAGCTGTTTAGTCTAAGACAAATCGGTAATTTAAATTTCTTGTTGATACAAGCAATTTAATTGAGTAGGCCCCGGAAAGTGGTTGAAAAATTAAACAGGGCTCACAACTTCTATGCACAATTTGGCAACCAAAAGGATTATGAACGGCTAAAGGGAAATTGAACAATGGCCGCAAATGAAAAAAGGTTCTTTAAGTCACTAATTCCAACTAATTGAAAAAGAGAAAAGTATACAAAATGAGATCTTGTGTGCAGGCCCGAGTGTCTTATTTATTAAATTACCTCTCATGGTACCAACACAAAGTTATTTTGGAAGGAACAAATACACGACAGAAAAAAATTCTTCGTTTTTTACTCCAAAGAATTGTTATAAGGAAATTAACTAGTATATTTCGTTAGCGGGTAGTATAGCGGGCTCCGCGGATCAGTGACTTGCAGCCGTGATATGCCTTGTCTTGGCTCCATGCGTCCACTAATTTAATTACAATGGGAAGGTCTCACTGGCGGCAACTTACTAAAAGTTTTTTGGATTCTCAAGAGAGGTTCGGCTTATTCAAGGAAAGACTTTTCTTATTCATAAGTTTTTCGTTTGCTTTTGGTTGTTGTTAATCTTAGAGTTTAGAGATCGAAGCGGACACCTTCTTAGTTTCTAGTTTGCTGAGATCCCGAGAATTGAAAGATCGTGCGATCAAAATAAAAGATTCGTCGGATTTGATTTGAATTCTCCTCGATTGTTTATTTCAAACAAAATTTGATTTCAACAATGAAAAAAAATTCTTACAATATTTGTATCTTGTGCCAATGCTTAAAGTAAGATATCATCAACAGTCAAATCTTCAAATGCTGCAAAACAGTGTTTAACCGAACGCCAGTGCTTTGACGTAGGCTCCCAGCTCAAATACTGTTTTCTGAGTGTTTCCAAAAGCGTCAAATTTTGTATGTGCTTAATATGCATTAAGTCGTTGAGTAACCCACGGACACACCATGGCAAATGGAACATGTTCTTCTCTATATCGCCAGTCGCAAAGCTTGCCGGAGACTCTTTTGCTTCACGTTTATGACGCACGCTTGTTGTTTCTAAAGCAAACCTCAAACCGGTTTCGAAGATAGATGCATCTCCGTATATTTTGCCGTGCGATGCATTCAATTGTATAGCACCATGAGTGATTTCCAGTAGAAGCCATAGAAGGTTGTGGTCCCCGTAACCGACATTTTCCATCGTGAGCACAATTGAAATTAACTTGACAACGAATAAAGGAACATCGGATCCTTCGTCAACGTAAACACATCTATATATGTTTGGATGCCGTATGTGTTGTGCCAACGCAGACGAAAGTGGAACAAATTGGTCGCTTGCAGACCCCGATAATGTGACTTTTACGTTGTTTGCACATAGACAAAGCAATGCCTCTTTAACTGAAACGCTGAGTGTTGACGCAGGCTTCTGAAGTTCGAACAATTCATTGATAATCTCATTTTCACTTTGTGTATACGCACGAATAACCACTTTGGTGTCGAGACCCACATAAGGACCCAAATTGGTGCCTGCAATGCTTAGGAGTCCAACTTTTTTCTCAGATAGATCGAAGCTCTCGCTCTCGATCATCTTTTGAGCTAAGAGTAATAGCGCAGGTGATGCGATTGAGTTTGCAACGAAAAAAACAAAATCTGCACTTTTTATATCCTGTGTCCAGTTTTGAAGGAGTTTTAACGATTTTTCTACTCGTGATCCTATCGTTCCGAAGCCTTCCAAAGATATTAGTTGTATATCACCAAACTCGCTGTATCTCTCATCTAACCAGGATTCCAAAGCTTCCAGAGCTGATTTAGAGAACTTGGAAGAACTACCTGTACTTTGGCCGATGATCGATTTCACAAATTTTGAAGGTAAGAAACTATGGAGCGATATCACTACTGATTTTTTCGCCAATCTTTTTTTTTTCGACGAAATTGATCCTTTTGTTGACTTGTACAAATGCTTTTCGGATGTATTATCGCCACAAAGCATTGCCTCGCCAAGTAAACGAATTTTGGTTGTCATTGTGATAACTCTAAAATTATCATTCAATTCAGGAAGGACACCAGAAAAATGATTTTGGTCCATATTTAAATAAACACTCTTGATCGAAGAGCTGGACGATGCTACCTCGTAGTTGTTTTGATTGAGACTCATTTGCTGTAGTTGGGACGAAGAGGCCAGAACCTTTCGTAGCCCGTTTGATCGTCCATTCTTGTTGCCAGAATCTAGTTTGGAGTCAATTCCTCCAGGCAATGGAGGAGAGTTCGTTCGATTTGGCTTATTTGTCATCGACGACTCAAAGAACTCATGTGCCACAGCAGGCCTCTTCTTGTGGTTATACTTGACAGGATGTGTTCCAGATCTGGTGCCTGCAACAGATAATTCCACATCCGTGTTCCTTTTATGACCTGAGATTGCGTAATGGCAGGAATCCCTAGAGTTCTCAAGGGTTTGTCTAGCTTCTTTAAAGAGCTCTGCTGTTGATTGGTCCTCTACATCACTCTCCAGATCAGGTGCCGGTTCTGACAGAATATAAAACCACAGAAACCAACCTGTAGTGGTAGCTTCACTGGGGGAATTTGTAGTAATTGCTGTTTTTGTGTCTTGTGCTTGTGTTGCTTCGTTCGATGAACCATACATGACTCGAGACCACCACCAAGCAGGTTCCTCCGCTTTCGGGACCTCTGCTACATTATGTAAAGTTTCTGAGGTGATTTGCTCTGTATTGTTGTTCCAAGACCAAATGCTAGCAGGTCGAGTATTTTGTTGTAGGTTTGATGTGGCTGGTTGTTCAGGCGATTGTGGCAACAGAGGCGCTGGAGAGTCACCCGTGTTTCTCGGTGCTTTCAGAGGCCACCACGAGCTACTGACAGTATCATTCATTCAATCGATATGAGGCTGTGCTTGACAATTGGATATGTTATGATTGGTGTGTCAATGAGAATAGAGAAATTGCGGTTGGTTTGTGAAGCTTATTTCTGTATGTGATGAGCGGAGTAAAAATTGTGTCTATAGCGCTGTAGTGAATAATAATAGTCGTAGTTCGAATGGGTTTAGATATGTTGGTTAAGGCGTTTTTATTGTTGATTATCTAGTATTAGCACAAGGCGTATCTCGACTTTTCTAGGGAAGACCAAAATAATGATTGCGGCCGAGTAAATATAAAAGTTATATAAAATCAAAATTCTCTCAGGTGCCTTAATCAGTCTAGGATTATTTTTTTTTTTAATTTGATGAATGAATCGATTGGCGCTTGACTTTCTAATTCAACAATTCCGTACTATGTATAAGAATTCAGCCCTCTGAAACACTATTTTTTAATAATTTGTATCTATTTTGATTCGAATATTCCAATTTCATTCTTCATTACTCCGGTCGTTCTCTTATTCTTACCTAATCTTATTAGGACCCAGTCTGTTCATGACATTGTTCGTGGGATGATAAATTTTATCTGCAAAAACATTTTTTTTAAATTATAAGCGAAATATTAATTAAGATGAATTATTCTATTTGATTGTTCGGATACTTCGCCGTTGGATTTGTACTTCTACTATCTTACCCCAGATTTTATAATCTATGGCTTATCGTACAGTAAGCTCCAAGACTACTCGTTCTTCTATTGAAAAACATCCTTTAATAACATCAATCATTCCATAAACAGTTTTCTGGTAACTCTAGTTACCAATTGATGCATCCAAATAAGAATGAGTGATCCATGGAAAGAATTGGCGGATCGGTTACTGAAACGAGACAAGGCCGAGAAAGCCGACTCCGAATACTTCCAAGCGTTTGCTCAAATGGCACGTTTAAGATCTACAACTGCAGATGCAAGCTTAGATAAGCTTGTTCGAGAGAATTGTGAGATCAGAGAAGAAAATGAGACCTTAGTAACCAGGCTCAACACTCAAACGGTCAGACTCGAATCTTCCAAAGACCATATACTGGACCTTCAGAAGGTAGTGAAGGGTCAAGAATCAAAAATTGCAAAACTTCAGAGGCGAATAACTCAATTGACTCAGGAGTTGGCAGAAAAAAACCGCCTGTTTGAGATCCTCAATGATGAACATCTAATAGCTCAGATACAACTAAACGTTTTAAAAGATCTGAACGAGCGCGGGTCGCACACATAACTCATAAGAAAATGTCAAGAAACACATAGCCATAATCTCTCCCTCTTATAGATTCATAGAAGTGTAAATGTAAATGCCTAAAGGATAAGTATTATTTCAAGTTCAAGTCTGAGACCTACTTTCAGATTTTTCACGATTTTCCGTACATTCATTAAAAGCATATTCTATAAAATCAGCTTACTTGGTGGTGTCAACAACGTATCTACCCAAGATCTTACCTTGCTCCATCAATTCGTAGACCTTTGGCAACTCAGACAAACCAACAACCTTGATAGGGCACTTGATCAAGCCTCTGGAGAAGAAGTCAACAGCTTCAGCGGAGTCAGCTCTGTTACCGACGTAAGAACCTCTGATGCTGACAGACTTGACAACAGCGTCGAAGACTGGAGCAACGACCTTGGCACCAGCTGGCAAACCGACTAAGACGACGGTACCAGTTGATCTAATGAACTCAACAGATTGAGAGATAGCCTTCTCGGAAACAGAGACATTGATGGCACCGTGTGGACCACCGTTAGTAGCCTCGACGACGTCCTTGACAATGTCCTTAGACTTGGTGAAGTCGACGAACTTCTCAGCTCCCATGGACTCACAGAAAGCCTTCTTCTCGTCACCACCGTCAATACCGACGACTCTGTAACCCATAGCCCTAGCGTATTGGATGGCCAAAGAACCCAATCCACCACCAGCACCAGAGATACAGACCCATTGACCGGCAGACAAGTTAGCGGTCTTCAAGGCCTTGTAGACAGTGATACCAGCACACAAGATTGGTGCAACCTCGGCCAAGTCGGTACCTTGAGGGATCTTGGCAGCTTGAACAGCGTCGGCGGTAGCGTATTGTTGGAAAGAACCATCGTGGGTGTAACCAGACAAGTCAGCCTCAGCACAGTTTGGCTCGTCACCGTGTTGACAGAACTCACAAGACATACAAGAGCCGTTCAACCATTTGATACCAGCAAGATCACCGACCTTCCAGTTCTTGACGTTATCACCCATGGCAACAACGACACCAGCACCTTCGTGACCACCAACCAAAGGCAACTTAGTAGCCAATGGCCAGTCACCCTTCCAGGCGTGCAAGTCAGTGTGACAGACACCAGAGTACTTAACGTTGATCAACAACTCGTTGGACTTTGGCTTTGGCACTGGGATGTCCTTATACTCCAATGGACCACCGTTGGTCTCAAAGACAACGGCCTTTTGAGTTTGGGGGATAGACATGATTTAAAAGTGTTCTGAGGGGGGGAAGTTTTGTTTTTGTAATTTGCTAATGAAAGACAAAAGACAATGTTTGATGAGGAAAGAAAACTTCCATTGGTGCGACACAATCTCTAGTATTTATACTTACCAAGACAAAGGGCAAGCGGCATTGAACATCATAAGGTAATAATTTATGAGCACGGCGTACAGCGTGATTTGGGCACATGTCGGGTCTGGTCGGATAATTATGGGACATGGAAGGTGCGATGGCTGCAACACCGCTCGGAGTACGTAGAGTGTCCTCAAATGATGCCTAAACGGGCAAATAAAACGATTTTTGACATCTAGGATTATTCTACAACCGCTACGGTGAAACCTGGTCGAAATTGGGCTTCTTTTGCAGCCACAACTACCACAGTCTTTGTGGTTTTCGTCAAATCGAAGCTTTATTTTTCCGCAGCATTTCCTGTTAGGAGCGTTGATCCTCATGCAGCTAGGCGTATAATCAGGTGATGCATGCTTTGTGTGCAGGTCCGAGCCCACCTTAAAAGATATGCGCTTAGATGAATAATGCAAGTATAGGTTGTCTTTTGCAATATTCAACATCATTTCGATGTATGATTAATCAGATAATAGCCGAAATTGGGTTTCAAACAGTCGACCTTCTGGACGAGTCTTCCCCGCATTTGAATAAGTGTCCAATTCTGTGCTTTTCTACCTTTTTATTGAGCCTATTGCCACGATTTGAAGGCTCTAGTTGAAACACAAGCAAAAGAGTGCTTTTGCCGATTCATGGATGATTCCTACGATAAACATTCGGTTGAAGAAATTGAAAATCTCTTAAATTGATTCGTGAAAATGGCTTGTCACTACTTGTGTTTTATGCTCTCTTACCTATGTTCCCAAAGCAATGTGGAACCTTTTACTGCATAAAGCCAAACATGTCCATCTATGCACTTAAAAGACCCTGTTTCACACTTCACTCCCCAGACTTATTTTCACTCCATATCACGTCTTGCAAAACACAACTATGTCACCACTACGCCGCAGGTCCCAATGGAAATAGGAATTGAAAAGACGATGGCATTCTTTGTAACCAGGTAATTCGTTTTGAATAGTTTCAACCATGGGCTCGAATACCACAAGATGAGATGGCCATGCCCGCTTGAAATTTTTAAGAAATTCCACGGGATTATCAAAAAATTGATCCAGCTCATCTCTATATGCTTTAATGTTTTCAATTGTTCCCAATTCAAGGTGCAATGGCGGCTCGCACGTTAAAAACCACGAGTTCTTTTCGAATTCCTTTTTATGAAGCACACTTTGCCATGGTGTGGAGTGACAAGGTGTCAAGAACCCAATGGATTGAACATCATTGTTATCGCGGAGGTAATTAATCACTTGAATCTCTCCAACCTCGTGGATTCTTGTGAAGAAGTACGCCACAGGTATATGTACAAATAGAATTAGCGCAATGATCTGATTCCGCCACAGCCTCCCGTGATAGAGTGTGTCGGCGCTCAAGACAAGGAAGATTGGGTATATTGGTTGTAAAAAGCGGAACTCCTTATGTTCAATGTATGAGTAGATCGTGATCACAATGAACCCATACCACACTAATAGCTGAGTTCTATTACGGTAGCACCCATAGAGGTATAATGGCAAATACATCATTAGCATGAGAGGTATACCCTGAAACAAATAGAAATGCCATGGCGCAGAACCATAGAATAACAGAAGGTTTTTCACTACATTAAACTCCATGAAAGTATACAATGGAAACGTCCAGTGGCCATAGACAAAGCGGTCTGCAAGAGCTGAGATCAGAAGGACAACAGCTAAAATGACTGAAAGCGATAGCAATAAACGCATTAATCTGGAGAAGTTCATGTAATTTTTTAGTAGGATCGTTGCGCCCAAGAGCCCCCACAAAGATGCATTAGAGGGACGTATGAGACAACTTGCAAATCCAAAAAAGCATGCCTTTAGTAGCAGCATTAATCTGTATTGATGCCAAGGCCAGTAAGAAAGACCAATTACGGTAAGAAGCATCTCCAAGTTGTTCAGGAACGATCTTGTAGCTACATACCAATTCCAGCTGCTGCACAAGGACAAAATTAGAGCAATTCTAGCCTTTCTCTTGCTCTGCCAATACAGTAGTGCAAATTTATATACATAGTAGTCGGCTAGTGCTGCGATTAAGGCGCCTGTAACTCTGGGAGCGACTTGGATCGACACGTCTTCTGGGAGTACTAACAGTGCACATTTGTAACCAATGGCATAAATTAAAGGATGTAGCGAAGACCTCAATCCTTCTTTCCATTCCCAAGTCCAATACCCGTATCCAAATACGAGTGAGTGCGCTACTTCGAGACATTGAAAGAACTCATCAGGTTGGAAGAAGGTTTTGATCGTGAACGCGTTAAAAAGTCGGATTGTCAAGAGCACTAATAACGTTTTCCAGTACATTGTCGTGTTCTTGTAATTGGCTTTATGTCAATGAGGCAAATGATACGTGTTTCCCTATATCATGGAGTATTCTGAGACCAAACTAATTACCCAGATAACGTAGCCATACGAAGTGAGAGATTATTGATCCGCTAATTCTGGATTGGTCAATTTCGATAATCCGCGGTCTTTTTAAGGGCCAAAATAATTAAATGATAACTTAATATCAATCAAGGCTAAATAAAAAAAAGAAGAATACAATTTATTTCTAGGTAAATAATGCTGATGGGTTGTGCAGTACTATCTAATCCAAGTCTCTGTAGTCAAGACACGACAAATGAAGTAATGGACCCAAAAGAGTTAATAGCTCAATGTTGTTGGCATTTACAGCAAAGCCATCTATGTATTGCCAAAAACGACTTGTTGCAGGCCAAAAGAGAATGTGTGTCAGCCAGCACCAATATCAATATGGCCATGAAGGCCAAGAACAACTACCTTGCTTCCATGACGGCAGAAGTTGCCAAGTTTACGATTAATTTCTTTACAAGGCTAAATGAGAAGGGTCTAGCATCTTTACTGGCTCAAGACAAGCTTCAATGGCTAGCATCAAGCAATGCTGATAGAGACTGGTTCCCTGTATTGCAATTTGGAGATACTAGAAGCACTGCCATTGCACCTATAGATACCGTTGATGATATGGGTCTCAAGCTTCCAAAATTATCCTCGGATTTTGCCGTAGAATTTAATGAGACTGTGGCCAGGCTTTCCATTGAACGGCAGATATCTGCACTCAAATTCGATAGTTTCAACAGAAGCATAAAGCCAGGGACGTTGGCATTGTCAGATTTATACCAGGACCTTTTGACAAATTGTTCCTTTGTACTGTCTCTTTTATCTATTGCCGAACTAGGCATGGAGCTGGATCTCCGCTCCCTAGTGACTTTCCATGGAAACTCAAGGGCAAAAGTTGAATTACTTTTCAATGGGTCCAAAAGAGAGATTCCTATTACTACACGGTTGCCCTTCGTTCTCCCACCCCACGACTCCAGAAGTTTACACGTTAGAAGTCTATCGAGCGAGGCCCTCACGTGGCCAGCAATCCTTGAAAAAGCATTTGTGATTGCTCTGGGTGAGGACTATACATTTAGTGGCTCGAACATGGCTCAGGATACATATGCTCTAATAGGTTGGATACCTGAGATTCGCAAAATTAGCGAAAGCACTGTAGAAGAGATCTTTGGATACTGGCAATTGAAGGAAAAGGGTATGGTGGCCCTCGGAGTTGGTACCGGACCTATGTCCGAGAAATTAGCTGAACAGCTAGAAGTAGTACCAGAGCATGATTATGTTTTGAGCCAGTTTGACGACAAAGAGAAGGTCTTAGTGCTAAGAAACCCCTGGACTGCTGAAACGCTTACTGAAAAAAGTATGCAGCAGCACCTTAAAGTTGACTTGTCTCTTCTCGGACAATTCTCGTATCTTTACATCAATTGGAATCCTGAGGCGAGATCGTGCTGTCGAGTGTCATTTCCATGTGTGCCACTGAGTTGGCCAGAAATTTTTTTGGCAGATAAACCACAATACACTTTCACTAACAATACAGATAAAGTACAAGAAATCATCGTTTTAGTCGAGAAATATTTCAGAAATGGAGGCGATATGTGTGTATCAGTGTGGGAGGGTGCCAAAAACTTAATTTACACAACGACGGAGTATTCATTAGTTGAGGGCGGTGTATTCACTGATTTAAGATTAAATTCATTGAAGTTTATCGCCAAGCCCAAACAACACTACCTTGTATCTGTATCATCTCATGACAAAAAGCCCGCCATATGTTCCTTGGCCATTTTTCATGAAATGGAATCATTAACATTGAGAAAGGCAAAACCCCAACTCCCTCTAAAAACGCTGTGCATTACAGGTAATTGGTTAGGCACTTCAAGAGGGGGCAATTGGGCAAATGAATCATACATTAACAATCCACAATACGACTTGAAGATCCTTTTCCCCGATACTTCGCTCGCAATCGTTCTTGCATCAAAAAACCCTAATATAGAAGTTTCAGCGCATTTATTTCACTGCGAACCAGAGCTAGTGGGTAAGAAGTTAAGGACTTTTGACAAGTCTAAACTAATAGTGAATGAAAACTACTCAAGGCTCATTTGCTTGCTGCGAGTAAGCAATTTGGACCCCGGTGATTACAAACTCGTGGTCTCTGCCTTTGAGTGTAAAGAGAATGATGAGTTTCAAGTCATAATAGCCCATGACTCAGAAAGAGACCTTGACCTAATCCAAGTGCCACAAGCATTAGGAACATTTGTCCAAAAACAGTCTTTTGAATGGGGTGGAAGAAGGAGAACAAAATTTCTTATAAGCTCTGACTACAAAATGACAAAGTTCACAGCCCAAATTCTCGCTGGTAGCCCACAACTGACACTTGGGTCGTATATCCCAGCAGTCAGGGCGTCTGTATTTGATCTGACTACCGAAAACCCGATATTAGTTACCAATGAGTGGGATGATAGTCTCTATGGGGTATTTTTGGATTGTGAGCTCCCAGAAAATCATCGTGACTACATTTTGTTAATTGAACGTTTTGAACCTGGTGAGGGTAATTGCAGAGTCGAGATAGGAAGCACCAGTCACTTAACTATAAATGAGTTATTAGAGTAAATTGGTTCTTAAACGCCGATTTAGAGCTCTTTTGTATCTTCGTTGATATGTATAGCATTTTCAATGGCATTTATGGTTTTTCACAATCCACTTGTGGCTGCGAATTTGGTTGCAATGAATCCACAAGTACTAAGTCAAGTAGTAAATAACTTGAACGAACAAGATCTGTAGTAGTAGAATCTCATGATGTTCGTTTTTGTGTTCCTTGTCAAATCAATCAATAAGAAATAAAAAAAAGACCCTGACATTGATTTTGAGTATCAATTTGAACCAATTTCGCTCAGACGCATTTATGTCACGTGATTTCTCCAGCTACGTGTTCTGAGTATCTTTATAATCCGGAGACCTCTAAAGAACAACCGATTGTTTCACTCATCAAACAAGAAAAATGAAGCATTGGACCCCCGTTGTCTTTCTCGCGTTCTTGTGGGCCGTGGCTCTTGCAGCTTATTCCAACAATGAGATGCAAGCCCTCGTCAAAAACCTGGGAAATGGGTACATCCGTCTCTCAGACGCCAACTACAAAAAACATTTATTTGGACATAGAGACTACAATGTTGTTCTCTTCATGACCTCACAGGCTCCACAGATCAATTGTGCTTTGTGTCGTGAATATACTCCAACTTTTGAAACTATTGCACACCTGTACTCACAAACCTTCCCTGGGGGAGTTTCCAATGGAAAAGACGTGTATTTCTTATACGCTGAATTCATGGATGGAAAGAAATTATTTGAGTTGATGGGCTTGGACCTGATCCCTAAAATGTTCCACTTCCCTCCAAACCAAGCATCTGTTAACGATGAGACTTTCGATAAACAAGCGGACCAATTCCAATTCTATCAGGGTGACTTCCTAGAATTGACAAGGCAATGGGTAGCCCAAATCAGCGGTCATACAATCCAGATTTATACTCCACCTGACTATGGGAAGATGATTCTCAATGCGGTAATAACCTTCTCCTTGATTCTCTTATTTAAAAGATTTAGAAGCCAAGTTTACTTATTTTTCAAGTCCAACTTCTTTTGGGGCCCCATCACTATTGGCTTGGTATTATTATTCACCGCAGGACATATGTTCACCCAAATTCGATCTGTTCCATTCATCAACGAAAAGCCTGATGGCACTGAAGTATTTGCTACAAACTCACAAATGCAATATGGTGTTGAAACACAAGTCATTTTTACATTGTATGGACTTATGGGAATTACATTTATTGTTTTAGCAAATCGTGTCTCAAGCATCAAAAATGCTAAAGTCCAATTCTTGGCTGTCACAATCATCTCTGCCCTTTTGTACCTTTTGTATTCCATCTTTTTGTCTATTTTTAGCATTAAGTACAGAGGCTACCCTTACATGTTGTTCAGTTTTTTCAACTTGCAATAAATTACGTCAGGCGCTGAAAGCCTTTGAACATCAAAAAAATGAAGTGACGCAAAATTTGAATTCCTCCATCGCACGAAAATACCTTTTTACGCGTATATGGGTAAGCACAGCGAACAATTATGTCTTCAGGGAAGAACGCAAGAATGCTTAATATTCAAGTCAAATACTTTATAGAAATCCAAGTAGTGTTATAAAAATCACGAATTGGAGTATCAAGTTTTTACAAACGAATAAAAAAAATTAGATTCAATAAAATTACTCAAAATTATTTAAACTATCTAGATTGCTTCTCTTATCTGTCCCTATCTGCCCTTGCCTCAAGTGTGTCAAGCTTAGTCTCGATAATATCGAAAGTTTTATGCGTTTCGTTTAATTTTTTTCCGATGGCCCGTATTCTTGCATGCACCAGCGATATATCGTAGTCTCTTTTCTTCGCCAGATCAAGTTGTTTCTTCAATTTATCTTCAATAACTTGTAATCTGTTTAGTAGTAGATGTTGTGATTCAAATAACAGGGAGAAGGTCTCTTGGAGATTTTCCAAAGAGTCAGATAGTAGAAAGTGAGCCACCAATTCAATTGGATGGAGGTCGCCTGCGGCCTCAGATTCTGTCGTGCTCTGGTCTGGATTCATGTTGACAAGTGAAACATTGTGGAGGAGCTAGTGACATTATTAGGTGAACTTGGACAACAAGAATTCGAAACTGTTTATAATAGAAGCCATAGGAATTTGATGAACTTTTAGTGCTAATAAAAAATCGCTTCTTCGTTTTTTTGTTGGAATGTTTTTTTTTTTCATGATTTCAAGTTTTCTGATTTAATGGATGGTTGCAAATTACAGTAAATATCGAAAAGTATCATCGGCTTTGGCCTCTATTAAAGAAAAGAGTTTTTTAAGAAAGCAAAATAATTAAGTTAACTATCAAAGATAATTACAATTGAAAATTTGCTAGCAGTCTTATCCGCTGGAATTTGATAATACTATACAATAAGAAGAATGCCCACCGAGTAATTACTCATGACGACAAAGAGAATTAAACGACTATAGACATTATTTTTTTTTTTATTGCTTAATTAACACTAATTTTTATTCAAACTTCTTTTCAATTCAAAAGTTCGTGTGTAGTTCACTTAGCAGTTGTACTTCCTTATCTATGTCTTCGCGTCTGATGTAAACAGTTAACTTGATAGATCACAAAGCTCTTCTCTTCATCCATCTCAATCGAAATACGTCAATTTATTGAGCTATTAACAGCCTAATTGTCAAGCTTTTTCTCTCATCGTTTTTTCATTTCAATATGGGATCCCAATTGTATTCGGGAGCCAGAATCTTAGAGAGTGCTACTTCAATCTTACATGCGTCGCTAGATACTCTCGAAGCTGCAACGAAAGACACAAAACGGTGGAACAAGATTCTACAGACAGAAAAAGTTTTTGGACTTGTGCCTGAAAGGGATGTTACATCCGCCAGCGAAGCTGTGGAAGCTGGTTCACACCCACAAATTCAATATCTTCTACAAAAGGTTGAAAAGGAGGTCGCGAAAGCAAAAAGAAAAAGCAGTCTTTTACAGAGTAAGCAAAGAATTCAAAAAGTTCAAAGGGAAGCCACAAATCTGAGCATGCCGTCTTCTGCTCCTGACCCTTATAAGATAGGACGCCTAAAGTTCTTACAAAGCAAAAGACGAAGACTTGAAAAAGTTCTTTCCGATCGTAAACTGAATCAAACACCAACTGCCTTACCGCGAACACCTTCTCTACAACCACGTTAAGTATTGTATCTACTGAGTTCACGCCTTAGTGAAGAATCAAGCAAACCTAAAGACGCCATGAGATTTTTAACAACTACTTATTAGTCTTATATACAAATTTTGCTAATCCATTTAATCCGCTTGAAGCATTCCTTCGCCGCTCATTTTCTCCACTGACCTCATATTTAGCAATTTTGCAACTTCTCTTGCAAATTGCTCCCCTGTTTCTTGTACAGAAACGCTTTTAGCGCTTAGCTGCTCTATGGAAGTAGCTTTTACTCCGGGCAAGCCACACATTTCATTTGAGTTCATATAGGATAGGTCAGGGTTAACATTTAAACCTATACCATAGGAAGTGATAGCTCGCTGAATGTTGCACCCAACAGAAGCAATCTTATTACCAGTAGAATCCACCCAAACACCAGGGTTCTCTGACAAATGTGTGTCGATCCTATGATGCTTTTTGACTAGATTTCTAACCGCCTTTAATAAGACAGAGTCGACGTAGCACCTTATTGTTAAATCAGTGAATTGTTTTAGATCTAAAATGACATACGCAGTAAGTTGTCCAGGCCCATGCCAAGTGACTTGTCCACCCCTCTCTAACTGGTGATAAGTACATCCCATCTCAGAGTAGGACTTGATTTTATTAGGAAGATCAGGGTCTTGCTTCATTTGCTTTCCTCCCGTGAAGACTTTGTCGAATTGAAATGTAAGAACGGTCGGATGAGGTCTGATGTTTAGGATCTTATTCAAGATATCTTGTTCATCTGCAGCGATAGCAAATCCTTGAGATTCCAAATCCCTCTGCAGCTTCTTAATTTTGCTTTCCAACTTTTTGAAGTCCAAGTTTGCTGAAACTATAGCTTTTTGGATCTTTTGCCCAGTCTCAAATGGAGTGATACCTTCAAAGTGAATGTGTCTTAATGTTTTATAATTATCATTTAGCGGCTCAAACCGAGTACATGAATTGAACCTTTTCGGTAGGAAATCGCGGATGAATAGCCGTCTATGTCTCCTTATAACGGTTTTTGCTGAATACATGAGGATATAGATATTCTTGAACTGGGATCTTGACTTCTTCTCAAATGCGGAGGGAACTCATTAGTAGAGCGAAACCAAATGACTAAGAATATAGGAGAAACATATTATAATGAAATGAATCCAAAAAAAAAGAAAGTAATTTTTTTCAATCTTTAGAGAATTTTCCGGCTATTTTCAAGTTGTCATATAAACAAATGGCTCTGTGCGATACGAAGATAAGACCCCTGTGTTTCAACCAGACTTCAATCGATAAGGGATGTCTTTGGACCACCTAAGAGCCCGACGCCATGTAAACAAAACAACAAGTTACAAACAAAGCACGACGAGATTTGCTCCGCGTCTAAGAGGGAAATCCAAGAAGTTAGGGAGAGATGTGGAAGTGGAATCTCCCGAATATCAACTCTTGGTCAGATTGTATGTACCTTCAAATCTGTTGATCACAAATAACAAAGTTGACCTTGACGAACTAATGCAGTATCTCCCTACAATTATCAATGATGGTCTTCCACAGCTCAATTATGAGATACATATATTCCTAAGTTGTATTGTCTCAAAATATGTCCTGTCTTGGTATCTGCTGAAACTCAACACAGATGACACAAAATTCATTTCTCGCATATATACTGTTCTCTGTGAAGTTGTGAAGCGCTTCAGCTCGCGTGTCCTGTTGGTCGTTGAAGGTCCCCTTATTTTGAATGTCATGAATGAGGTGGGATCAATCGTGATTAAACATATTGAAAATTGCAGAATTGTCAATGGCCATCCATATTTTTATGAGGAGCATTTAAGTGATTCCAGGAGCCTACCTTATGATCATCAATCGTACGAAGATGTGAAGAAACGATTTTTGGCTAAAAACCACATTGTTTTTGGTAATGACCCCAATATTGAAGACTCCGAGTCTATGTCTCTATATTTAAGAGTCTTAGCAAAGAACATACTTGATGCTACTCTTAAAGATAGTGAGTTTGAGTCAGATCTTTCTCCCATCGCCCAAACCCTCGTCTGCACAGTTTTAGGGAACATTGTTTTAATGAAGGTAGTCCGATTGATTTCAAAACCAGAATTTATCTTGAATTCCGTATTTTTGAGGCTAAGCGGAGCACTTAGCAAAAAGCCCAGTTCAACAGAACCCGCTATAGCTTCTGGCCTGCTACTTCGTTTAATTTACCTCCATGCTGGAAAAGTGTGGATCCAAATGAAAAATCTATTGACTTTTTTTAAGCGTCAAGAATTTAATGCCAACATGCCGGCCATGGAGGATTACTTCTTAGTCTCTTTGATTGATTCGATTTTTCAAATCAGGCAAAGGCGGCCAGTAGCTGTAAGTTTGATCAGCTCCTTTACTTGTGTTGTAATATATTTTATTGCTATTAAAAGAGGGTTGGAGATCTTCCTAGGAAACCTCTTTCTTGCGAAACTCTGGCAATCGTCACTTCTTGAGGATGCTACGCTAGCTGGTATAGTGAAAAACCTTCGGGAATCAATTTTTGAAAGAAGCCAGGATGCGAAAGAAATTCCACAAAGTAGTTCGTTGGATGCATTTCAGAACGCTAAAAATTCACTTGTTGAGTTGAACAGACAGAACCAGCATCTGAGACTGAGCCTTGGCAGGTTTATTTCTTGGATAACAGACGCTAATGAGACGGAAAACGATGTTGAATTGTCAATCTCTAATTTCTTGTCGGTGTTTAATAACGAATCATTTGATGCACCAAAAGAGACTAGTGGATTGAATACATTATTGGCTTTAAACCTCGTCGATTGCCTTGTCAAGTACACATATCCTGAATTAGTTGACACGGCTGTTTAGTCTTTAATTGATGGTCTATATCACAATCTGAAGTTAATTCCAACAGATCAGCCTCTGTACATCTTTATCGTAAGCAATTCAATTGGCTTGTGAACAAAAGTTCTTTCTCAAATCTGAAAAATTAAAATGAGATTAGAATGTCAATGAGAATAATTCTCTACCAATTATAAATTAGTTTTATTGTTCTTCTGCAAAGTCAATTTCAGTTCTAATTCTTTATCATGGTGTACGGATGTAACTGCAAAGACTGAAAATTTGGAAAATCAGGATCTCAAACCACGAAGATACCAACGAACAAAAATGGCCGCCAAAAAAGCAACGCATACTATGGTCAAGCTCGTATCCGCAGCTAAGACAGGATATGAGAAATGGTTCAAAATTCCCAGAGCACACTCGAAGCTTCATCTCATTTTATACGACCCAAGAGCTCAAAGACATTGTCTATTCACGGAATCGAAGAAGAGAAAGACCCCAGAGGGTAAAAAGAAGGACTACTCCAAGAGCCATAGAGTATAGGTACTCAAGCAAGGCTTTGTTAAGGGAACTTACTGGGCCATACTACATCTCATACTTCCTCAATCCACCCGTCAAATGACCGACTTAACTCGGCTAAAAGAAGAAGAGTTTACAGATCGAGAAGTGTGAAGACTCGAATAAATTTAAAGAGCCAGGAATTCTGGTACGCATAATGGTAATATAGTTATATAATGAAGGGATGGATTCACTCGGCGAAATATAGCAGCCTGTCTAAGAAAAACAGACGTCATACTAGATTAGGATGCAGAATTAATCAGTTTATGGTATTCTATGTACATAGTTAATCGAACGATTTAACATTCCAGCTTTTGTCAGCGCTTAGTATCGAGGCATCTCCAACTACTGTAAGAGCGTTGCTGTCATTGTTTGCCAAGTATTTATCATTGACATCCTTGAGATCCTGGAGTGAAACATCCAAAAACATTTCTCTTCTTTCTTGTCGAAGTTCATCGGAAATTCCTTCCAAAAACAATGCGGAACCTTGACTTGAAATGTGACTTGGAGCATCAACGCTTTGGAAGATCGCCAATTTGGCCTCTTGCAAAACCTTTGAGTCCCATTTACCATTTTCAAGATTCTTTGCCGCAAAATCAGAACTATCAATGAATGCAGCTGCAGACTTAAGTGAATTAGGATCTCTGTAAGAGTAAAAATTAAGTGTTCCACCCAAACCGTCATAATTAAGTCCACCACCATAAGCACCATTAGACTCTCTAATCACAGAATGCAAGTGTCTAAATGTCATGATTTGCGATAAAACCTGAAGAGCAGCACCATCTTTGCTTGCATATGGAGCACCTAGTTTTGCTAAAGATGCATATCCAACACTAAACGGAAAGTTCAATATATTCTTTGAGCCGTGAGGTTTGAATTCGGCAAAGGTATTTTTCAAAGAATTAGACTTTTCCGTCGAATTAAGAGCCATTTTCTTATCAAACTCTTCCACCAACTTTTCATTTGTAGAAACATTCTTTTTATCGAGAACAATGTTATAATTGAATCCCTTTGGATCTCCAGATATATGATTTGTGACTAAAAGCTCATGAATCTCTCGCAAAATGGGCAACAATTCTGTCTTAAGATAGTTTTTTCCCCCGGCATCAAGCTTCTTGTTAACATCCATCACGAGCTCAATTTGGGCAATTCCGCCAAGAAGGTTGTTTATGTACTTGGTTGATGTAAGCTGAGAGTTACTGTAAGAGCTGGCAAAGGAGTGGCCCCTGTCGGCGATATTATTGAGCTGGTTTTGAGAAAGATTCTTGATAAGGGTATGGAGCTTATCTAAGACATCTTCATCCTCAGTAAACTTTGTGTCAACCAAAATTTCGTGCCACAAATTGTAAACTTCTGCAGAGTCTTTACCTAGAGCCATACCAGATATATTGAACTTAAGATTTGCTTCTCCAATATTATAAGGATTGGTTTTCGCAGAGACACTAAAAGTAACTCCCCCGGTTTTTCTTTGAATTCTGTTCTCGAGGTCGGTAATAGAAGTTTTTGTGGTTCCGGCCAAATTTGTGAGACAACTCGTGAAAATAGGTAAGAACTTGTAGAGCCTTTCCGGAACATAAGACAAGTTTTTACTGGCGCTCATATAAACCAAGTCATTGGCATTGGTGATTCTTTTTTGCAATTTTCCACCGGTTGCAAAACTTTTGAATGTCACCGGATATGTCTCTCCTCGTCTAGGTATGTCGTCCATGGTTAAGGTGGGGAGGACTGAGACGTCTTCGTCTTTTTGCTGCTTTTTCAAGAGCTCTTGACTACGATTATATATAATGCTTTTGTCTTCTTCAGTGAGGTCCTTTAATCTATCGTTGAGAGCCAGAATTTCTGTATCTTGAACGTTCTTGGTGTAGTTTTCGTCTGGAGTCATCACAAACTTGAAAGAGGAGGTCTCTCCGCTAAGTATAGTAGAGGCGAGGAGATCTTCAAAAATTTCTAATCTGCTCTCGGCATATTCAGCCTTGAATCTATCAAGAATATTCTGGACTCTGAGTAGTGATACGGGATCAACGCCATTGACCCAAGAGGGGAGAAGGGAATTGAGCAAATTCAAACCAAAATCAGGCTTATGTTTTTTAAAACCAAGTTCTAATTGATGCAAGATGGCAAGAATTCTGTCGTGATAAAGAGATTCCTCGCCTTTTTGAAGCTCCGGCAAAACCTTCTTAAGCAAAATGTCAAGGACTTTAGTCTCTAAATTGTCCACTTTTTCACGTGAAATGTTGGAAAGGCCAACTGTGAAAGACATGAGTTCCGTTGTTTGGTCAAATCCCGTATTTGGAGCGAAGTCTTCAGCGTATCCCGATTCTATGAGTTCCTGATAAAGTGGAGCGTTGTGTCCATCGAAGAGAAGGGTGTTCAAAACCCTCCATTTAAAAATCTCGTAAAGCTTAGATGTATCTAATGGGTTACCCAAGTGCCACGTGATAGATGCTTTTAATTGTTCGTCGACGGGTTTGGAGGACATGGTATCCACAGGTCCTGAAACTTCGAGGACATGGTTTTTTACAGATTTATCTGTGTCAAAAACACATTTTTTTACATCAATCTTAGAAGATCTCCGACCGAACAGTCCGTAGGATTCATCCAACTTTTGTAAATGCTCCTTCAAATCAAAGGTGCCGTAAGTGAATGTCTTCGCATTAGAGGGATGGTAGTTATAAGAGTGAAAGTCTATCAAGTCCTCATATTGCATATCTATAATTTTAGCTGGATCTCCACCGGAATTTTTCAAAGAAGGGTAGATCGCCTCTTGGAAGAGTATATAATACAAGTAGTTTGAGTTTGAATACTGACCCTTCATCTCATTGTAAACAACGCCTTTAAATTCCAAGGAACTGTTTTTGTCAGACATATCGGATTGCTCTAATCTCCATCCCTCTTGCAGAAAATCCTCATAGGTTAAGAGGGGCTCAAATACAGATGATAAGTACACTGACATCAAGTTATCAAAATCTTTCCTGTTGGTGGTAGCAAACGGGTAATAAGTATAGTCATGACCGGTCATAGCATTCATGAAGTTGCTCAAAGACCGGTTAAGCATCTTAAAAAATGGATCTCTGACTGGATATTTGTACGATCCACAGAGGGTAGTATGTTCTAGGACATGAGGAATTCCAGTGGAATTAGGAGGATTTGTTTTGAAAGCTACAGAAAAGACATTGTTGTTATCAGAAGGCGATGCTAAATGTAAATGTTTCAGTCCTGTTTTTTTGTGTTTCAATTGAACAGTCACTAACGAAAATTCAGGAACCAATTGAACATCCTCGATGGTAAACCCGTGGACGGTAAGACCGACAGGATACTTCGAGACCAAATCGTATAGAGCTGGCAGTCCACTTGAAGTCGCCAATGCTCGCCTGATAATTGATTGGCGCCCATTTAAGGCGAATCTCCCAAGCATCTTGAAGATAGTGAAGGTGAGGGGCAAAGGGAGAGATCTAATATATGACATAGAAAGTATGCAAGAAGTGGAAGTCTAACCACTACAATAATTGAGAGATTTAAATTTTATGATAACATAATTAAAATCAAAAACTATTTTAAAATTGAGATTTCCAGGTGCTACCTTTGGGTGTCTCATTGTGTAAAGTCTAAGATAAAATTGAGACAGCTAAACTGAGAAATGACTTTCTTAGAGCTTTGATTGACTCTTCAAAGAATCGCAAAAGAGTAAGCTTCCTTGATCATTCGCTGCATAATATAAAGCCCTTTGAATAATGGTTTAGACATTGAATTCTGCTAGGGTAGAGGGCCCATATTGACAATTTAGAAGTAAACGAGAAATGACAATGATAATGCAAGAAGAAGGAAATCTCCCATCGGGCGTAATTTGAAAGATTTTGATATAGTTTTTCCTGAAGGCAACATTGCCGTCTTCTGGGGAGTAATACTATAGGAACTTGGAGTTGCCGTTATAGAGTAGTTAGCCGCACGGACAGCGGAAGGAACTTTAGAGATAATGATATCTATATCTTCGTCATCTGTGTACGCAGCGGGAGCCAACGAAAGCTCGTGGTCGTCGTTATCAAAGACGCTATAAATCTGAGAAAGGAAGTCATTACCTAAGAAAAAGGTGTCAGATGACGCAGAAACGGTCAAAAAACATTTTTTTTTCCTTTGTACAATCCAAGAAGATAGAGGAATTTCGATAATTTTGCCAGAGAAGTCAAATGTGAGTGAGATGTCCAGTTGTAAATACGTACAATCAACAATGTGGATCAAGTAGCCATCTTGTGCTGCCATCTTACCACGAAGCGCCTTCACCATGCTCGCTATTACAGAAATTGGAAGCATGGAGTACGGAGCCAGGGTATTAGGGACCACAATTAATGGAGATTGGCTTATTGAAAGCTCAGCAGAAGGGCTCAGAAGGCTAATGGAATTTAACATGACTCCATATAGAATTGCGTCATCCCATGCATTTGAAGGTACTGTTATAAAGGGAACAGTCTGTAACTGTCCAGTGTATTTTTTATGATCAACAGCTCCAAACAATATCGTTCCAGCAGCAGCTTCAGGACCATCGAAATATAAAGAATATGCCGCTTTGCGAGTTAAACCATTCGATTTGAGTCGCATAGGAAAATTTGAATACGAGCGAGCCATTTGAGGAATAGTAGAATAAGTAAGCTCAAGCTCTGGGGGACCTATCCCCAAAGATCCATAAACAACAGTACTCGAATTGACAAGACCGAAGACCATATCAGGAATGAAAATGTCTGAGAATTGAAAATTGTCTTGAGCATAAGATCCAGATGCAAAGTAGTGGTTAGAATCAAACATGGCAAAGGGTCCTAACGATAGGTTAAATTTTGCAGTTTGGGACAAGCTGATGTTAAACAGACCAGCTTTTCTACAGAAATCAGGACCGGAAGTGTAAGGATTGTCTTCTATGTCAACACAAGTTGCGTTGGAGTCTGTAACCCACAGGTCTCCCTCTGAAGTATCAACCTTAACAGTTACCTGCTGGCCAGGCGAGCCTACGGTAATGTTTGCAAGAAAGAGTGATTGGAGGGGTTTTAGTTTACAAGCCATGGTGCCATTTTGACGCTTTTGTAGAAGAGAGCTGACAGGTAGTTCCTGATTGTGGACTGAAAAGTCAAGACGTAGCGGCTCAACACGACCTCCACCACCTAGACTAAGAGCTGTCGTGTACGAATATAGATAGAGTAAACCAAGTAAAGAAGCGATCATGAGTAAAAAGAAAGAGATCTAGTTATTCCAAGATATATTGGGAGTAACTGGTTTGAGAAGCTTTAGTATCAGACGCAGAGCGCTTAAAATGACCCAGACGCAGGACTTGTCTCGAAAACTGGTTTGGTTCACTTTAGCTTCCAATCTGCTCCTTTACCTCTAAGAAAAAAAATTTACTTTTTATTTACGCCTATTTATCCAGTAAATTTTTAATTTGTATAATTATCAAATTTAGTTGGTCAAAACATCGTACGAATTCGGTCAAGGTCCAATCGACCAGCTTCAAATAGCGCGCTGCACCGAGATAAGTAATGGAAAAGGTCAAGATAAAATGTCGTCCAAAGGCTTTCTGGAACCAGAAAAAAGCCCATTTATATAGTAAAAAATTCTATATTATTCCACTACTCAAAATTTTCTTCTTTGACTCTCGTACCTTACCTTTTTTTACATGTCTCAAGGTCATTATACGTCACTTTACCTTCCCTCTTCGTAACTTAGTGCGGACCTGCATATTATATGCGAGGCTTGTACCTAATTAGGCTGGCAGTATTTCAATTAGGGACGAATACTAGACGATCAAATGCCATCAATTGTATACTAAGAGAAACCAAAGACTTAAGAAAGTATACTTAAGGAAATTCGGTTCAAAATTAAGGGCATTTTTGATAAAAAAAATTAGTGCGTTCTTCTTATTTCGTAGGCGATTGTCACTTTCCTCCTGCATCGACCCCAGACCTGATTAAACGTATGAGACTGAGAAAGAGACCCCATCATATCTTTAGTTCACTACTTTCAGTTCTTACCAGCATCAGGAATAGCCCTGGTATTCTTAATTAAAACTTAAACTGTTCCTCTCCTAAGAATATTCATTGTTTTTGTTGAATTAATCCTATCGCAATGGCGAAAAACGAGAAGATTGACGACTTAGCATCGCTTTTCCTCCCAGACCTTCTAACACCCATTGGAAACTATAATTTCAATCCCAACTCTAAAACTGACGACAATGGTTTCTTGTTTGGCATTGAACAAACCTCAAGCCAAGGAGGCGGTCTAGAAAACACCAACATGACCACTTCGTTAATGGCCGAATTGCCATACCGACAAGGCAGTAACAGCTACAATAATTCTAAGATGTTCAACTCTGGGGTAGAAACCATGATGTTCAACGCAAATCTGTTTAGTGGTCATGAGAATTACTTGACCTCACACCTTCAACCTTATGCCAATCAAGACTTTGGTCACTTATACAAAAGTGGGAACAACAACGATACAAGTATGCAGCCTCCACTGAAGCTGAGACCTGCGATCTTACCACTCCAGTCAGGCATGAATCAGTCTTTACGCCCCTTTGATAATATACTGTGGATTCTACAATCGGAGCTACTTCAATCACACAGGCCATCAAATGCACAACTGGAGGTTCTTAATTATAACACCCAACCATACATGATTGGCTCATCCTTGACTTCTCCTCCTATTGAGCCGATTGTTTACGAGCCTGCTGCTTCTATTACAAGGCGTAAACAAGCCCTGGCTCCAGAAATCCCAGATATTAAAATTGACTACTCAAATAAATCGTTACTAAGCCTATTAGATTTGAGTTTAGTTGAAAAAAACCAAGAAGCGCAAGTTTACAATTCTTTTCGGGAGCCTTTGTCCCTAGAAATTAAGGGTTTTTTGCATGGTCGATTCTGCACCAACAACCTTGACAATTACGTCTACCAGATGAGTTCAGCAGGATCTTTCAATGGCAATCAGGTTTACGCGCCAATGGTGATTTCTTGTTATCGTAGAAATTTTATGAACGTTCATATCGTAGTGACAACTGGATCTAACGACAAGATGTTTGTAAATGACGAACCAATAAATAATCTTCGGCTCGAAGTGGGAGCAACGGCTCATGGCCCCGACGCCGGAGTGGCTTCTCTTTCTATTCGTGATACTGATGCTGACCCTAAAGACCCATCCAGAGCTGGCGATAATTTAACAGTGGAGACTATTGGATTAAGTCATGTTATTGAGGACGCAGATCTAAGAAATGAGAACTTCTTTATGGTGAAGAAGCTCAAATTCACAAGTTCAACGGTAAACTCTTTAAAATCGAATACGCAGACGTACTATTGTCTTACTGTTTCCTTGATAGCAGACTTACCATCTGGCCCTACTGTTATCAAGAAGTTGAAGAGCGCTCCAATCATTGTAAGAGGACGCAATCCCTCATTTTATAACACCAGAAATGATATTATCATCAAACCAAAATCTCCTTATTTCAGGTCAAGTTATGAGATGCTGCCAGGCGTAAATGTTGAACTGGAAGCAATGACTGAACACATCCCTGCCACTGAGGATACATTGGAAGAGTCCAGTGATCACTTCCTGCAACCTAAAGCTGAAGATGACGTTGAAGATGAACCAGAAGATGGTATTGAGGATGAAGTCGACGAAAATAATTCTGATAGTGAGAACGAATCGTTGGGTGGAATGGACAAAGAGGCATCTACGGACGTGTACATAAAGCAAATTATTAGTTCTATGGGGAACACCGAAGGAAGTAACTATCATTATTTCCCTGTTCTGAGCGTTTACTATACTCCACCAGTCAACGTTGTTTACTTCCCTCATGGTGCTCACCTGTCCAGCGGTATTACCGATACAGTTGTACCCCCAAAGGGCGCCGTTGTGTCCAAGGATGGAGGGGGTTCAATTACAAAAAAGAAGATGTATTTTAAGTGATCCCATTAACTAAGTTGAAAGATTATACACCTCTAGAAGCTTCAATTGTCATTTATACCAGATGACTAGAATACAATTGAAGAAACTACGCAGAAACCATTGGAACGATTATTTACAACAGAAAGGTATTTGGCATTAATTCAAGAGTTATCAAGCTCACTGAATCTGTTTGTTTTCTAATCAACGTTCCCAAGTTGAAGGGTGGTTTGGTTAGGTAGTATTTGCCGTCTATGGTAGTTGCCGAACCCATGGAACGCCCGATTAGGTAACCCGACCACCAAAAAACCAGCATTTCAATATCTCCACCTATATGTACAGGAGATAAATGTGCTTGTTAAAAGATATCTTTAAGCGCGCTTATAGGCCAATAGGTACAGGATGGATTTGTTAGCGACTGGACGCTTTGCCTAAATAGGTATCCCCCAAAACCGTTGTATTCATATCTGACTTATCTCAAACAATACCTCCTGCCAAGCAATTTGAAACATAGCGGAATTACAAATGATAAGAGGAGAGGAAGTGATCCGGTTGCAATTAACGTGGTTGTTCGGACACAATGAGTTTGAAATGACATGTAGAGACTCAAAACTAACTTAGCCACTGAGGTAATTAATACACAAATTAAATAAACAGATTGAATTGATTTATATTCTAAATTCTTTAATTTGGCCGTTTTCTTTCACCCATTGTGGAATTGGCTGCAAATTAGTATGTCTCATAACACCTCTTCATATTCCATAATAGGAAAGACTAACGGAAAACCGATTCCTCATTATCGAACAATAATTGAAGCAACGATAAGATCTTAGGCGAGTTATTGCTAGTAACATAACCACAATACATTTTTTGGCGAAATTGATTCTTAAGTTGTCGAGTTGAGTCTTATGAAAAGCGTTTTGCTTCATTAGCTATACAGAGACCTCTGAGAGACCTACAATCAACCGCCTTTCCGCCTAATGATCTGGACCCATCAATAAAATTTTATGAATCGATTTAATTTTCAAAATATTTTATCGTGATCCTGCCCGAAATAAAATCCGGATAGCCCAATTCAACCTAGCGCATTTAATTATCGTGAGCCCTCAAAAGCAAGGCGCTTATCTTGACAAGTCATATCATCATATGTCACCTTCTGAGCTGTGGTATAAATAGTCGTGCTATCGTCGCCTTGACAAAAGTTATACGAAGTCTGATACTTATCATTTAGCCTTTGTGCTTCGTTAACAAAAAAATCTCCATTTTACATCATGTCTGTAGACAGCATTGAGAAAGGTCCTGACATCAAACAATTAGTCAGTGTGACATCATTTCGCGATGAGGTCGGAAAACAAGCAGACAAAGTCGTCGGTTTAGACTTATTCGAACATGCTGATGAAATCCTGGAGGAGGAGTACCTTGCTGAGGTGAATAGAATCCGACGCAAGGTCGACTGGAGAATTGTGCCTGTGTTGTGCATCACTTATACCTTACAATTCCTCGACAAATTGAGTTTGAATTATGCCTCTGCTTACTCGTTAAAGGGAGACTTGGGCCTCACAGGTAACAGATATTCATGGGTCGCTGCCATCTTCAACTTTGGTTACATGTTCTGGGCTTTGCCTTCAAACTATATCATTCAGAAGGTGCCAGTTGCCAAATACACTGCCCTCATGATTTTCATCTGGGCTGCCATCTTGATCGGACACATTGGTGCTACAAACTACGCTGGAATTTTAGTTCTTCGGTTCATCTTGGGTATGTTCGAGGCTGGTATCTCACCCACATGCATGATGATCTGTGGTATGTTCTACTCCAAAGAAGACCAACCTTTCCGTATGTGTACCTTTTTGAGTTGTAATGGAATTGCCACCATCGTGGGAGCACTTCTCGGTTTCGGTCTTGGCCATGCCAATGACACTGCTTTGGCCTCCTGGAAATTAATTTTCTTGACTATTGGACTTATCAACTTTGCTTGGTCTATTATCTTCTTCTTTGTTACACCAGATACACCTGCCTCCGCAAAATTCCTTACCGAAAGAGAAAAGATGATTTTGATTAAGCACATTTCGAAGAACAACCAAGGTGTTAAGGACCAAAGATTCATGTGGAATCAAGCATTCGAGGCCTTCAAGGATCTCCAGGTCTATATTTTTGCTCTTATTGGACTCGGATGTGGTGTCATTAACGGTGGTACCTCCAACTTCCAATCCGCTTTGATCCGTGGTTTCGGGTTCTCTCCTTTGTTATCCACTGCATTGCAAATGCCAACCGGTGCCATCGAATTTGTTGTCGTTTTTACCGCTGGAATTATTGCTTTGAAAGTCCCCAACACCCGTTGTATCATTTTCTGTTTTCTTTGTGTTCCCGGTTTAGCTGGTCTTATCGGAATACACTTGATTCATAACAACAGATGGGCTTCTGTTGGATGCACATGGCTTCAATACATTATCGGTGGCCCAGTTATCTTATCTTGGATTTTTATGAATGCTAACATCAGTGGTAGTTCGAAAAAGACAATGACTTCTGGAATTTGGTTTGCAATTTACGCCGCCGGAAACATTATTGGTGCCAACATTTTCTTCGCCAAAGAGCTGCCAAGATACAATTCGGCCATGATTGGCTTAATCACCAGTTATTGCGGTATGATTGCCCTCGGCATTGGTTACTACTTCCTTTGTAGATGGAGAAACGCCAAGAGAGACAAGGAGCAAGGTGGATACACGGAAGAAATTAAACAGCAAGCCATCATCGATGGTTTTAAAGGTCTCACAGACCGTGAAAACAGAGGGTTCAGATATTCTTTGTAATTAAAGATATTCTTTTGTAATTCATTTAATTCATAACTTACTACGTACTATAATTTCAACCGAAGTTGGTAAAAAGAATTATTTTCTGTTACCGTAAGCCTTGGTAGCATAATTGCCATCGATGACGATCAAGTGTTGTGGCTCATAGTCGTATGTTTTCTCGAAGTAAGCTTTCAAAAGCTCCTTCACTCCGGCAGCGTAACGTGCCTGTGCGTCCAAGGAGGTACCACTCACATGAGGGGTCATTGCGTTACCACCACCGTACTTGTTGCGGAATGTTCTCCATGGGTGCGAGTCTGGGGCTGGTTGTGGGAACCACACATCACCTCCGTAGCCTCTTAATTTGCCCGAGGTCACGGCGTCAGCGACATCTTGCTCGTTACAAATGGCACCTCTGGCAGTGTTGACTAACCAAGCACCATCCTTAATGTGACTGATAGTCTCTTTATTGAAAAGACCCTTACTTCCCTCGTGCAATGGACAATTGATGGTGACCACATCTGCTTGGGAAAGCATGTCCTCCAACTTTTCAACTCTGTGAATGATGTCACCCTTGCCATTGAAGAGTTCGGAAGCTTTGTTTATCTTGTCCAGAGCTGCAGCTGGCAAGTCTTGATAGTCGTAATACAAAAGCTTTTTTGGGTTGAAAGCCACAAGTCTCTCCAAGACACGATATCCGATACGTCCACAACCAACAGTAGCGACGACTTTGTCCTCCAAATCGTAAGTGTCCTTGGCAACTCCTGCAATGTCCCAGCCGCCGGAGATTGCCTGCTCATGAGCTGGCACAAAGTTTCTCACCAAGTCCAAGATCGTCATCACCACATGTTCTGCGACAGACACAACATTTGATCCGGTGACTTCAGCAACAGTAATCTTCTTCTCATTGGCGGCATCCAAGTCGACATGGTCGGAACCGACACCTGCAGTGATACAGATCTTCAAGTTTGGAGCTTCTGCGATTCTTTCTCTCGTGATATAAGCAGGATAGAATGGAGTTGTGATAACTACTTCAGCGTCCTTCAATTGTTCGTCCACCTCTGAGGCACCAATTGGATCTTTCGAGGTAGTTGAAACCAACTCATAGCCGTAGGACTCGACAAAGTCGCGGATACCCAATTCATTCTCAATGCATCCGAGAAGCTTTGGCTCCTGACGAGCATGGTCTTTACCTTCGTAAAGGACAAGAAGAACCTTAGGTTTAGGCATCGTTTTTTGAATTGTTTTGGGTTTGGTAAAGGGGTAATGTAGACTATTTTTTTATAGTCTACCAAATTGTCTTTGTAATGATAATACTGCAATAGATGTGCTGATAGGGCCGTGCTTTTATATCAATTTCAGGGATCGCTCCTCTCAGTGGAAACTCAGATCGCAATTGGCAAAGTTATACGAAAATACCGCTGACTTTTCCGAAATCAATACTTGGCTACTAATGAAGATTTTTAAATCTCTCGGATAATAGATAAAAAGACGCATTATTCCCCTCCATATTAAAACCCCTTCATGTCTCCCCACAACCCCACAGTTCACTGCAGATAGTCTACCGCTAATATTTGAAGCATTATTGAAACAATTAGCAGGCTAAACTCGCGCGGAAAAAAGACAAAATGATATTTTTAAAGTTTCAAAGTTTTTCGAAAAACTCATTTTTTTAGTTCTCCAATTGAGTGGCGCGTTTATGTGGATCTTTGCAATTGACCCCACAATTGACAGCACTGCAGGCACTGGCTGCAAAAGAATCTGGATACTTTAACGATTTCGGGCATGGAATACAAGTGACTGATTCTGCTATTATCTTGAATCGAGACTGGATTATTTATCCAAATCAGTTTAATGTTTACAGGTTTTGGCTGATGAGTTTACAGCGGTAGATGCAAAGCCTGGGCGGTGGAAACTCGGTCTTAAGAAGAAGCAGGTCTTAAGAAGAAGTAGGTGTGTGAGTTTAGAAGAAGATCTTACAGGTTGGAAGCGGATCTATTCGCCTCTTCAACGGAACAGTTACTCCAAAAGTCATTTCCTCTAAACCCTCTCTTTATTTAGTCAGTGCTTGCGCAATAAGAATCCAATTCAATGACACTTTGGTCTCTACTAACTTGAAGGCTGTTCTTCAATACATTCCCCCCTTCCATATTCAATTCATTCAGTAATTATTACACATCAATGATTCGTTTTTCGTTCTATTGAGTGACCCTCATTGGTCCATTTATAAAATCACCCATAAATAAATGCAACTAGTCAAAAGCCAATTGTTTCTTGATCTCAGCAATGGCACGACCTGGGTTCAAACCCTTAGGACATGTTCTGGAACAGTTCATAATGGTGTGACATCTGTACAAGGACATTGAGTTTTGCAACATCTCTCTTCTTACCTTACCGGCTTGGTCTCTGGAGTCAATTAACCATCTGTATGCCTGCATCAAAACGGCAGGACCCAAGTACTGCTGCTGGTTCCACCAGTAAGATGGACAAGAGGTAGAACAACAAGCGCACAAGATACACTCGTACAAACCGTCCAACTTGGCTCTGTCTTCAATGCTTTGAAGGTTCTCTCTTCCATCAGCTGGGTGGTCGTCTCTTTGCAAATAAGGCTGGATAGATTTGTATTGCTTGTAGAAATGAGTTAAGTCAGGAACCAAGTCACGAACAATGTACATGTGAGGCAATGGGTAAATTTTAGTGCTCTTGCTTGTGTTGGTGTCGATACGGCACAAACATGCCAATGTGTTGACACCTCCAATGTTCATAGCACAAGAACCACAAATACCTTCTCTGCATGATCTTCTGAAGGTCAAGGTGGAGTCTTGCTCGTTCTTAATCTTTAATAGAGCGTCCAAAACCATAGGACCACAACCATTCAAATCAACATCGTAATTTTGCAAAGTTGGCTCAACTTCTGGGGTATCTGGGTTCCATCTATAGATTTGGAATTGCTTGATTCTTGGCTGAGCAGCAGTTGCAAGGGTTCTGCGGAGTGGAGCCAAAAATGATGCAGGGCGGAGCATGGACTTAACCAACATTATGAGATATTGAATTTAAAGAGTTAACACCGCTTTTCCTTGTGTTCTTGAAAGAAGACAGTGGTCTGAAGAGATTTAGGAAGATTTTGAGGTGTCTATGTGGTATACCCGGAGTTCCTCCTGCAGGAGTGACAAATGGTAAATTCTGCGTGTGTGATTGGTTGACCCCGGAATTTGTGCCCGGCAATCCGTGGGATAAACTCGCACGAGTAATTATTTAAAATAATTTGGAATTTGAATTTTGGACCAATTTCGAGATTCAATTTGGAAGGAGGAATTTATTCAATTCATAAGTGTCGTTTAGAGCGGCTGTTGTTGATGTCAGCGGTAAGTTTATACGCATCCAATCACCATCGTTCACTCATTAAAAAGAGCTCTTGAAGTAATAATTAATTTACTAAAAATCTGATTTAATATTTTTTCTATATGACTTTTTCAATGATCGAATCCGTTAGGTAAAAGGGTGGTGAACGATTGAAATCAGCAGGATCTTCTTAGCGCATTTTGAGAGAATCTGACCGCTACGATTTGATGCAAATTATATTCTTTTCGGCAGTAAAAGAAATGGAAATCAATTTTCGGGGTTGTTAGAAATTTAATGTATCAATACGTCGATGTTCGGTTTATATCAGACCATTCAAGTCTTTGGAGCTTATAATTGGCTGCAAATCTGTAATTTTCACCAAAACCTGAAAAGAAGAAAAGATCAGACAAATATACTACCAGAGTTTTGTAGGAACCCATACATCAACAACGAGGTCATTCTCAATCACAAAGTACCATCCATGCAAAGCGGCAGTAATACAAGCATGTTGAGGTAAGATCTTAACCCTTGTCCCATATGGAATAAATTGACAATTTCCGCTTGGAGCCATAATACCATGCTCCTGACTGACGGACTTTACTATCCAAGGACCAAAGTCTGCTGGGTGGACTACTTTGCCAAATCCTGGATGTGGCCCTGGCTCTCTACCTATAGCAAGAGCGCCCGCGTTTATAAGCGATTCTCCAGGGCTGACATTGTTTCTTTCCTCGTAATTTGAAAGCACTTCAGCTAATAAAAACAAGGAAGTATTTTCTTCCTCTACCAAACCTGTAGCTACTTGTTGGAGATCACAGCAGGCATAGTTACCGGCATGCAATTCAAGGTCTCCTGCAAGCTTCCCCTGAAATCGAGAAACAAGCAGGTCAGTAGAAGGAATGTTTTTGGAAAAGTGAGCTGTTGGGGTCGCGCCTACAGAAATGGTAATAGGCAACTCTGGCTGCAAATCAAGTAAAGCCATAGCAGCAGTATTGACTTTACTCAATTCCTCAAAGAAATACTTTTCAGCACTTTCTGCATCACGGGTATTATAAGAATGACCAGAATGGCCATATACACCAAAGATTGAGACGTGGCTGCTTATGTCGGTAGATAAAACATGCTTAAAGAGGTTTTTCAATGCCTCACTATCATATGGGAGACCAGCTCTTGCCGTTCCAACATCAACTTTTACAAAGACACTCCAGGTAGTTGAGTTACTTTTACCAAACTCACATAAGGCGTTGACTTGATCAATAGAATCCACCATCAATCTTAAAGAAGGTACAATTTTTGAGAGCTCATATAACTCATCTAGCCTCAGCTTAGCTACAGGCAAGCCATATAAAATATCCTTTATCTTTCCCGACTCAATGAGTGGGAGCATTGCCCAAGCTTCGGAAAGAGTCGACACAACTATCCGAGAAGTTGTATTAGAAGAATTGTTCGATGGACCATAGCCCAACTCGTATTCGGATCCCTCAATCGTTTTGTGAGTTTTGATATGACAACGAAATTGAACTTGCAAGTTTTTTGCACTCGCAAGCATTCGGGAGCAGTTGGTTGCAAATACTGCCCGATCAATCAATACCGAAGGAGTGGGCAAGGCAGACACGGATTTTCCCACGTATTTTTCGCAAAGCTTTTGCTTGTTAGGGAGATTGTAGTATTTGGAAGTCATTGAAGCTTTTTAACAATTTGAAAAAAGCAGTTCTTATATCTTTTTCAGTCTTTACTGGATAGGGGTTTCACCACTTAAATCTAGAAGACACTGAATACAGGATTGAAATTGGGGATGGCCAATTACTTATACTGAGTCATCATTTTTTTTTTTGAAAAAGGGATAATTAATGAAGATTATAATGATTTTGAGGAGAATCTCTTCTTTTGTGTCCGTCTTTTTCTCTCTGAAGCCCAAACCTTGGCTCCGTACAGTTGCTGAAAGCGCCATTTCCACTTGATGAAATACAGATGAAAAGCAAGATTCTTGTTAATTAATCTTTGAGTGCTTTTTGATGTGTGACTCATAAATCGTTTATTGTGAAGCCAACGAGAATTGAGCAACGAGCCTTTGAAACCATACTGAAGTAATTCTTAGTACTATGACCAAAAGAAAACACTGAGTCAGATGCCTTTAAATTAATACTTATCATGATATTCAACAGAACAAAACGATCTTTGTAATTTGTATTTTCGTGCTTCAGAGTATATGAGCTACATTCAATCGTCAGAGGACTACTACAATAGCATTTGAAGAATAATTTATTCATAGTCTTTAACTAATTCTTCTCGAGAGATGAGTAATCTACGAAATTTCACACCTACAAAAGGTAAGCGCCGACTGCGACTAAAATAGCACAACCGAGAGAGTTGACAGCGGCATTGTTCTTCACTGACACAGCTGGTGGCTTGTTGTCTGACTGTTTAGGAGCAGCAGCCGTTGGAGTAGTTACCGAGTTGGATGCTTTGCTAGAGGCAACAGTTGTAGAGGGGGCAGCTTTAGTCAAAAGAGTTGTTGCGGTAACTGTTCCAGTGGATGGAGGAACACAGTAGTCACAAGTCAAGGTAGTTGCAGTGGTAATAGTCACAGTCTTAGCGTAGCATTGCTCAACTTCACAGGTTGTAATAGTGATAACAGTTGGCTCTGGACAGTAAGTGGTGTAGCTGGTGTATGTGATTGGCTTGGTTATGGTATTGTTAGTCCAAGCTCCAGTGGTATAAATCAGACAATCGAGGGAGGCGTCAGTGGCAGAAGCTGGACAGTCGAAGTCAGTAGAGGTCAGGGGTATAACCACGTCGCAGATCTCCCTGTTGAGATAAACCATCTCACAACGGTGGTCTGGCTTGTCAGAGTTCATCAAACCAAAGATCACCTTGTCGGCTTTCGATGAACGGGAATCAATGCTGCCCGGACAAACCCAGAAGGTATGAGGGGCAAGACCATCACCAAAAATCCAGAAAGATTGAGGGGTGGAAGTTGGGCCAAAAACCAACAAATTGTTGTCAATTCCTAACTTGGATTCCTTACCGTTGACTTTCGAAGAGACAACTCCGCGGTGGAAGTCAAAACGTTGGGATTGGGAACCAACTCCGAAAAAGGTATCCTTGCCAGCTTTGACAGTGTTAAGGAATCCAATCTTGGTGCCGTCAAACTTCTGGACATGGAAGATGACTTCGGAGAAGGCAAGGGAAGCGATTGCGAGAGTAGAGAGAGCGAAAGAAGTCTTCATGGTGAGGTAGAAGAAGTTAATCTTGGGTTAAAGAAAAGAGGGATTCTGAAACTTATTTATAATATTTCTCGCTGACAAGATTTTTGTATTTTTAGAAATCTATTTAACTTCAAAAGTCGGGAATCACAAATGGCTGCAAATCTAGCAAGATACATGCAGGAAAGATCGACAATTAATTAGGGAAGGAAGGAATAGTAATATCTTTGGAACAAAAGAAACGGTTACATCATTGTAGCAAGGTTAATTTAGAAATTAATGCTCGATTTCATCAACTATCAAGGAATTTTTAGGTAAAACGTTGTGTCTAGCGCTGCGCAATTCGACAATTTGCGTTAAGCTATGTAGTAATTACACTTTTTATGACATACGATATAAATAGATCGACTATAAAGGTTCCTCATTAAAAGCTCCCCTTGATTCTATTATAACAATGCCTTTTACCTAGCTTCTTCGATCTCTATAACTAAAACAATGGGTAGAAAAAGAACTCAAAGAAGGAAGTGATAATCATAACAAAATCAAAACAAAACAAAACACGTCGGTCTGGGTAAACCCTAGCCAAGATATTGAAGATATTGCTCTTTGAGCGCGTTAGCCCCACAGACTACTGCATTGAGAGCAATACCACCACCATCGTCGATCGCAATAACAGTCAATTTCAATTCTTTGATGATAATAGCCGCTCGTTCCTCAAATTGATTAACGGGGTTTTCAATAAGGGCTGTATTTTGCTCTTCAGCTTTTCTCATTGAGCTTTTGAAAAACAAAAGCTGATTAGCTCTCTCAAAAAGATAGTAAAATTTAAATTGGTATTAAGTGATGTCGACTTTCAACTTGCAAGAAATGGTTTCGTGGTCTAGTTGGTTATGGCATCTGCTTAACACGCAGAACGTCCCCAGTTCGATCCTGGGCGAAATCATTTATTTTTTCAATTTTTTATGTCCGAGCGCCTCGAATTACCAATTTAGCCAATAATCTTGAAATAAGAAGATTTTGTTTAATAAAGGTAATAGTCTTCGAAATTGGATCTTTTTCTGCTTATTTACTCATGCACCAGTTGGTCATATCTCGTTAATCTCAGTTTTTTTTATAAATATGAAGGATGCAATCGGCTAAGCCTTTTTGTATCAGTTTAGACAGCGGTTGGACCGAAGAATTCAGAATGAACCTTTTCAACACTATTCTTGCCTAATTCTTCTCTAACAAAGGTCATGTACTCGACAGGACCAAGCAAGTAAACTTCTTTGTTCGAATAATCCAACTTAGAGATGTCCTCAGAAGTCAACTTAGTCTGAACGAAGTCTTGAACGGAAAAACCAGGATATTCCGCTTGCAATTTAGTCAACCAAGGTCCGAAAGGACGGTGTTCATCTGATCTGTTGGAGTTAAAAAGAGTAACTTTCTTCTTGTCAGCCAAACCTTTCTCAATGATGGAAACCAAAGGAGTAATACCAATTCCACCAGCGAAAACAATCATATCTTTGTCAGTTTCTTGGTAGGTCAATCTTCCGGCAGGAGGAGCGACATGAATAATGTCACCAACTTTCAAGCTCTTGTGAATGAATGTTGAAACAACACCATCGTCGAGCTTTCTGACGGAGATTCTGTATTCGTTGTTGTGTGGGATATCAGAAATAGAATACTCTCTGGACTTTTGGACACCGCTGTCGTCTGTTGTAAATCTAAAACCTAAGTATTGACCAGACAATGGCTGGCCAATAGCTCCACCATCGGTAGGAGTGAAGTACACAGACTTGACATCCAGACACTCATCAACCAATCTAGTGACGTTGAATTCTCTGAAGCCTTGCCAAGGTTGTTTTTGGTACAAAGAGAATTCGGCGTTAATCAAAATCTGCGCCAAGTTTCCGTATGCGGTAACCCAGGCATCAACGAATTCCTCAGTGGCAACTTCAGGGCCCAAGAGGTCCTTGATGGTGGTAATAAGAGAGTTACCAACAATTGGGTAGTGCTCGGCTTTGACTTGCAAACCGACGTGCTTAACAACGATTTGCTCCACAAAGTCTTGCAATGGGGTTAAGTCATCGATGTTTTTTGCGTAGTTAAGTAAGGCAAAAGCCAAAACCTTTGGTTGTCTAAAAGTCTTTTGATTCGACTCATTAAAGAATGGCTTCACCTCGGCATAGTTAGTGAGCATGTAGTTGTAGAACTGCTTAGTCAAGTCAAGACCAGCCAGTTCCAAAACAGGAACAGAAGCACGAATGTAGTTCTTTTGAGCGTCAGTGAGCTCTTTGATTGTGTAGATTTGTGGAGCGGTAGCCATGTTTGATCTTGAACGAGCACTTAATGTGAATCTTCTGGTACAGGCAGAGAGACTAGAGAAGGCTTGATTGATTTTCATTGTAGAAGGACCATTGTTGCAGGAACAAGCCTTCTATTTAAACATCATGACCGGAAAAATACGGACGGCGGGGCTTTTTTTAGCTACCTTAACTTCATCCATGGCCTGATCAATTTAAAAGGAAAAGTAGTTTTGATTCCGCTTCATTCAACCTAAACATTCTGTATACAGGAAGACATTTAATGTACAGGAATTTAGACAGGAATGTACTCGTAAACGCAGGAAAAGACGGCATTCAGGTTCGTAAATGCATGGCTGTTATTTGTCATTCCTATGTGGGCTGATCTTGCAGGATGTATGTAGTAATACTCCAGGGGATCAAGTCTTACACAAAGCGGAATATCAATCGCCGTTTCTACATAGAATACAATGGGTTTGTATTGGAAATGATTCAATTGGTCGTTCGGACAGGGCGTTCCCCCGCGTTGACACGTTCCCGAAGTTTTAGTACGGGAGATATCGGCTACGCTTTAATTTAGTTGAGCGTAGCCGACAGGGAATAGCTCATGTTTGAGTGTACGAAGCTGAGTCTACAGAGTTGAGTCTACAGAGTTGAGTCTACAGAGTTGAGTAACAGAACAAGGAAAAATTACTTTCAAACCTTGAAACATCAAAGACTGAAAAGCTGATTTTCGAAAAGTCAGATCGATTTTCGTACTTGAATGATCCGAAAGTTGGGCCACTTGACTCAGGTCCGCCTTGTACTCTAGCCGTGTCACAGTTGGTTCTTAGGCATCAATAGCCTAAATGGGACGCGGAGAATAATGAGTTGAATGGATTTAATTCCAAATTGATCATTTATCCTTTTATTGTCATGGCTTCTGAGGCCAAGATTTCCTTCGTTGAACTGGGCAAGTCTGGCGGTGATTTGACATCCTGAGATGTTGAAACCATCAAGATAAGATGTGTGGATTTGTGAAAAAGGAAAAGACAAATCCGAGCTTTTTCTATGTCGCGGGAATTTGAGGAGTTGTTAATAATAGCGATTGCTTGCATTCAATTCCGTTCAGACTCGGTCTCTTTAGTTACAGTAGGTTTGCAGCCGCCTTAACGGGGTTAAGATTTCGTATACGGCCAAGATTCATAGCTCTTGGCATAAAAGAAGGAAATCAAGAACGATTAAATTCACAAATTCAAACAGATTCGAACAGATTCAAATTTGAAGTTGGGAGTATTGAGAGAAGTATGGTTATCCAGTCGCTTAAATCACTAATTAAAACGGGTCCTTTAAATTCACTAAATCACTGTTTTTATTTCTTTGTTGACTCAACATTGTATGGAGAACTTTAAAGTCTTAGGTCTTTACAGATGCTTTTGATTTGGTTGGATCTTACAAACTGTCTATTGTCTATGTTGTGTATTGAGGGCGAGCTTAAGAGAAGTCTCGAGAAGTAAAGAACACCCGAAAATCATTGTCATTAGATTGAAAATGACTTTTAGAAACTATGTGCACATTGGCTATTATCTCAAAACCAAGGGAGAAGAGAGAAGGGTGTTCTCTTTGGAGATTTTGTGGTTATATACATGTTGAACTAACTCTCAAGAGCTTCTTGAAGCGCTAGTTTTCTAGAGTGAGCATCAAAGAGAGCACGGATGTCTTCAAAGTTTTTATCGGTTGGATCGATTTCCATTGTGTGCTTGTCCTTGAAGGTTACTTTAATCATAGGTTGGTCCGATGGACTGCTGAGAAGCTTGCAGTCAACTTGACATCCACTTTTCAGCTGGTTTGGAATTCTAGCGAGAAAGAGACGAGCAGGTTTAGCTGTTGCAGAGAAAGGATTAAACTTTGCAGAAACCTTTGTGAAGTATTTGGTAATCATTGAATGTGTTAGTGAAGAATTTTAAGCCTGTACGTTAAAAGCCTTTTGTGGAGTAGTACATCAAATTGTTTCGAACAATAATGAATACGATTTATATATTTTTGTTGAATTATATTTTTGAGATGTTTTTGTAATGTTTTTACCAAATGAAATTTTCAGCTACGTAGGAAGCGTTATTTGCAATTGTTGTTACCTTGATGGGCGTGAACCCGGTGAGCTTACTCAATCAAAACATTACTAAGATACGCTTACAAAAGAAAAACAAAATAGCATCATATCTTTTATTTTAGTTCTTTTGAGACCTCTCTGTTAGTGAGGCGGTTCTTTTGCAAAGGTGTTTACAGCTTCATCAATTATAGAGAAGAAAACATAAATTATAAAATAAGACCGATTCTTCAAATGAGGCAAGATTTTAAACTTAGAAATTTTATTCTATCTACGGAAATATGATCAAGAATATGAAGTTGTTCAACTGTAAAAACTCAACCCTGGTGGAAGTAACAAGCATCGAAAAATTCGATCTCCAAGTCAATTGTTTTCTCAAACCATTCCGAGATCTTGTCTTGATTTTCGCTGACTGCCGCTACTCTTTCAAGTTCTCCAGCCAAGAAGTCAACCCAGGCTTCGAATTCAGGTCCAACATGTAAGTCTACCCACTCTTTGTGTTTGTATTGAAGACGGGATAAATCTTTAGTGGCCATGTTGTGAAGAACCCATTCGAGGTAAACCTTCTCCAGCACATAAAGAAAAGTGATAAGCTCTTCATAAGACCTGGAGTCACAAGCGAGGTAATGCATAACATCTAGGTATTTTTGAACAGCAGGGAGGGCAGGAGTTTCATCCCTCAACATCAGAGGAACGTATTTTTCAAGATCATTTCCTGATTCATCCCGAAGTTGTTTCATGCATTTGACAAAGTAGGAATACTCCAGATGACTAATAAAACCAATCTGCTTTCCTAACGTCACACTAGCCGATGGAACTTCACATCTTGCAAGTGTATTTCCGAAAAATCTAAGACCAATTTCTACAAATTTTAGATCTTGCACTAAGTATGTGTAAAGAATGTGATCTGGCAAAGTGCCACTACACAACTCGTTAGTGAGAGGGTGAGAAACTGAAATCTGGAATTTATCAGCAAATTTTTCAAGGAGGCTGTCAACGAAAGTCATTTTTTGAATGATTTGATTCCAATCAAAAGGAAAATCAATTTCTTTAATATCGGGCATATGCGCTTACAGGTCAACCCACTGCGCTCTTTACATAAACAAAGGAACGATCTTATTTGACAAAAGACCTTAGCACGGAAATCAGTTAGCCATTGAAATTTTAATAGCTTTAACAATTGTAATGATTAATGGGTATTATTGACTCGGTTCCGCAAGGGCTATAGATACATTCCAGTGACAACCTAACGCAGCTGGTTCCTGGTGAGGAACAAAGATTGAAATAATGACATAAGTATAAATAAATCTAATCATGCGAGACGATTTCACGATGTAAAAAAGAAATGTGAAAGTCCCTGTTGAATCTCATGCTATCTTCTAAACGAAGTGTAGCGTCAAGCAAGGATATGAGAACGTCTGGTCTGTTTGTTTGCCTAAATTGACACTTGCTGGTGTAATACTGAACCAATTTATGTTCTTTAATAACAGTACAACAAAGTAATGACTTCTTCAGCTCCTGGTCTATGGAAAAGGGAGACTTGCGATTCCCTATGAAGAGCTCAATAGTAAAATCTAAAAACTTTGCTCCCACCTGTCTCCCAAAAGCGCAAAAGCCTGTAAGCTCGAATTGTGGAATGCACAGTTCCTCCTCTGTAAAACCCACCTTGTACTCGTCCAGAGCCTGGATTACTGCCGTTGCCAACACTCTATCCTTAATCAGGGCATCTAAAGGTTCTGAATTTCCAATTTTGGTAAATTTAACATTATCTAAAGTCAATGGACCAAACTCCTCAAGGACATGCGAAGGAACGTCTGAGTCATAAGAACATGTATCCGAAGAGATGTCAGAATTGAAAGTTCTACGAAAACCGGTCCTACGCTCAATTGACTCCCATACCTCTTTACTTCCTAATAGAATAGCTGAAGTCACATTATGGTTTTTCTGCAAATGAAGATCAGTGAGGAATTCGTCAGGAGAACAAATACGGGGAGATGCAACGATCTTGTAGCGATCACGAGCTTTCGAATATCCCTTGTTTATAATCTCGGTGAATACCTTGAAATGGTCTGGACCTTGCAGATCAAAGAACCATGATTCACTCAATATAAGAACCTCGTAGGACATTGTGGACTTTTAGTTATCTGAACATACAGGCTTCTTATCTATGACATTATAAAGAACATAAATTGAAAATTTAAAGAAAGAATACGGTGGTATACTAAAAAACTTTAAATCAAATGGATTTCTGATCTGAAAATTTTTCTATAAATCGCCCAATTGGTCCGCGAGATGGGTTTTATTGATCTACTTGCCAATATGATTTTTCATCAATACTTTGGAATTACGATCATAATGACCTGTTGAAGAAACGTCAAGATATCACATCAGTTCTACTTAGTTACTCTTTCATGGAGAGTTAGCGTATAGACTCCTTTTACTATGTGTACTTTACAGCTGTTCGGTCTCAGACGCTTCTGCACTAGCGGCAGGCATTTGAAGAGGCTGTAAGGGAATATTTTGAGTTCTTCCAAGACGACGCTTTTCGAGAACGGTATCGTACTTCTCCGCTTTTCTGGCAAGGAGGTGTCTGAAAGCAAAGAATGCCACGGGTATGTACATAAGTAAACAACCATCCAAAAATAAGTCATAAAAGCGGTGTTTTTCGTATAAGCAACTCAAAAATAGCAAGATCATTTCGCTCACAAGCGCAACGGGGAACGTTATGTAAAAGTGCAAGTGGTGTAACTTGAAGAGCCACATTGGAGACGCCTTCGTCTTTATCTTAAAAGCATAGTATGTGCTATCAATTAAGTTTTGAATGCACCAACTGAGAATGAGGAAGGAATATGACGTATGTTTGGCGATCTTTGGGTGTGGATAGATCACACCGTAGCAAATCCAGACCATTCGAAGCCCATTGAAGAGACCCCACAAGTCAGTTATCTGAAACTCTCGTCTTCCTAGTAAGTTGACGGCAAAAAATGTACAGAGGGGTATGACAGATACAACATGAAAGAAGTCTGCGATTGCAACAGGTAAGAAACGTCTACCTACTAACGGTAGAAGTATCATAAATCTGCCCAAACAACAAAACCAGAGAGTTGCAGAGACTATATTGCAGAAGAATACCGCTCGTAATTTTCTTGGGAGAGGATAAAGTGCCATTTTTCGTTTCTTGGATAGTCTGGAATAGAGGAAGAAAGGTTTAGTTCTTCAATGGTACCCCACGTAATGTAAGTGAAGGTATGATCTGTCAAGAACAGTTTTTGAAAAACGTACGAGAAAAAAGGCTCGAACGCTAAGCTTTGTTAAGCCTCAATTGTTTGATTTTTCTAAAGATTTTTTTTTTCCGCATGGCTAAGTGATGATATACTAGCTTCCATAAGCTGACTGCCCCTAGGCACTTTGTATTCTTCAACTTCAAAATATAAGGAACTTGCAATGAAATTCAGTTTTTTTCTTACTTTTCGCCCTCTTTTGTTTGTGTCTCAAAATTTGGCCTGGCTCTCGTTCTGATGGCTATAGGCTATAAGTGACATTTGCAGCCAAAACACAGAAAGAGGTAACACCGTCTTTGCAGAAATTTATAATATTTGACACCAATTTTGATGAGGATAATAATATTGAGCCCTTTAATTTTAAAAATCACGTTGTGACAGTCCGAAGTTGTTTAATATGGCGTTTAATAATTGTTGATCTTAAGAATTATACGTGTATCGGATCTCCACAAGTCTCTTCAAGAAATGAAGTTCTTCTTCCCTCTCTTCCTACTTGTGTTGTTTTCATACGTGACTGCTAATTGGACACCAGAAGACTATGAAATTTTCTCGTTGAATGACAAAATCAGAAGTGACCTTGGTCCCGATGAGTCTTTCTATTCATGGCTTCAGTTGAAAAAGGGACCCAAATCTTCCCTTCAAGACATTAACAAAGCATACAAGAAATTGTCTCGCGCTTTGCACCCTGATAAGTTTAGCAAGAAATCTCGTTCGGAGAAGAAAAAGGCTGAGGAACGTTTCCAAAGACTTTCCTTAGTAGGAAATATCCTCCGAGACAACTCTTTGAAACAGAGATACGATTTCTTCCTCAGTAAGGGATTCCCTAAATGGAAGGGAACAGGATACTACTACTCTAGATTCAGACCGGGACTCATTTTTACTGTTCTTATGTTGTATGTATTGGTAAGCACCTTCCAGTATGTTTCTTTAAAAATCAATAGAAAGCAGGATTATCGCAGAATTATTGACTTGAAGCAGGAGATCAAGTTACTGGCATGGGGTGGGTCTTTTGTTCCACCTTCAGATGGCTCGGCACGTAAAGTTCTGGGTCCAAACGGCCTGGAGTTTATTGTTTCGCCTATAGGTGAAGTATCATTGGTTCAGAAGGATGAAAATGGCGAGAATGTGTTGAGTTTACTAGATGAAAATGATATTGATGTAAACCCTGGATTGCGCCTGTCATATTTTTTTAGAATACCTGCTGGATTATGGAACTACACCGTCGGTAAGCTATCGGGTGCCACCATTGATACGCACGTCGAGTATGTGAATCCAAACAAGAAAGCTTCCAGTAACGAATCAGCGGCAAGCAAGAAGCAGAACAAGAAGTCTGGTCAGAAGGGCGAGCGTGTTGAGCTCCCTAATGGAAAGGTTATTTATACTAGGAAGAAGAAGTAAAGGAGTCAGAAACTATTTAATAATAATATGAACTATGTTATATACAAATTCGATTGTAAAAACATATACTCTCATGGAAGTTTGTATATATTCATGTATAAGTAATGCAGATGATCGTCAGTCGTTAAAGAATGAATCAGGGCTCGAATTATGAGCCATGATGTTTAGACATCCGGCGAAGCTGATTACTATCCTCGTCATCTTCAGAAGAGCTGGAACCCAGGAGATTATCTAAGAACTCTTTATTTTGGAAGTCAGATATTGGGTTCTCCTCGAAATTCTCATATAAGATATCGTCATTGGCAAACTCCATCTTAGGTGACATATTCTCGACGGACACAGCAGGCATATCAGAAAAGGGTTCCTTTTGCTCATCGTCTTCCAAATCAAGATCTTCATCCAGTACAGGGACTTTCTGTTTTAGAAACTCGTCATGGTTCTCGCTGTCACCCAAGATAATAGCACCCTTGTTTTCTTTGGCCAGGTAGCTGTCCATGTCCATGTAACCAACAGTTGAAGTTTCGAAGCCATAATTATCTTCATCACGATGAGACTCACCATCTTCATACTCGGAATATTCGGGATCGGTGCCAAGGATCACGTTGTACAATTCCCTTGTCTTTAGAAGAATCTCTGCCACAAACCACTCCCAATCCTCTGTTCCAACAGCATCAACAATAATGGGGGAAATTAAGGCAGGTTTATAAAGTGTTGTAAATTTGACTACTTCTTCACTCACTAGAATTAAGTGGCCCATGTATCCAGGTCTCGGTTCAATTTGAGTCCTGAATGCAGAGACAATCATATCGGTGATGTTGCACTTATCCGACTTAAAGAGCTCCACAATGAGGAAGGAATTGTATGAGTTAAGTTTTCCGTTGAAAATCTGCTGGATGAGATCAAATACAACATTATGGAAAAAGTTGTGCCAACGGTATTTAACAAATTTTCCTATTATAGACTGCAACATCCCAGAATCTATGAGCTTAGTCTTAAAGTAATCACCCACACATGGATCAGCCCGGAAAGACTCGTTTCTTTGTTCGCTTACAAATGGGTTTTCATTGGAAACCGCTGGCTCGTCGTCATCAGAATCCTCATATTCAAGTCCATCCAAGATTTCACGACATAGTTGGTCATCGTTGGCCAGGTCAGTGAGCAAATGGAGCAGCTTCTTAGACGGAACCTTTTTTGGTCTATCTTGATCTATTTCCACAAGCGAGACATCGTCAAGCCCACTGGTGACATCGGAAATATCTTTAGCCTTGAGTAAAGAGTCGGCAAAGCCACTGTCAATACTCTCACTCAACGCAGCGTTGATACTTTTAGTTTGAAGGGCACGTACTTCATCTCGTACACATACAAGATATGCAATCTTCCGCGAGTTGAGAAGAATCATATTGGAGCAATGAAGCAACTCAGCCACGAGTTCGGAGATCTTAAAGCGAGTAATTCCCAATATGTCCGAACCCGTGTTTCCAGGTGGATGTAAGTCGGCATCCATCTCAATCAATTCCATCAAACCATCAAGATTCATCGAGAAAATTTCTAATAAATCGCCTAGATAAATTGGATCCCTGAGACCTGGCGGGTTCTGCTCGAAATCTTTAAGCCAATGAAACATGACTTGAACATTGATTTCACCAGTTCCATCCACATTATTCTGTAATTGACTACTATATGTGCCACAGTTGAGGTCGTAGTCTGAATTGTTTTTTCTAATAAGTTCAATAAGTATAGCTACGCAATTAGCAATCCCGTGCTTGTTGCTGTAAACCACACTGGGGTCTGTAGGAGACGGAATTCGATAGAAAATGATATCATTCAACATTGTTTGAATTATTTCGGGAGAGGCAAGCTCACGCGTAAGTTGGTTAGGTCCGATGTTTGTATCGAGATCAACCGCCAAAGTAGCATTTGAAGAAATAGTCACCAATGCCTTGATAAACTCTGTAGTAGCTGTTTGGCAAAACAAAGTGTTGTTATCAGGAACCAAAGAAGAGCCTTCTTTCGAGAACAGGTTAGGATCAGGCTTTAATATATTAATTACCTTTGGGATAAGGCGCTGACGCGACAACACATCCAAGATACCGGAGGGCGAATCAGCTTTATCAGTTTGGATTATTTTGAGGAAAAAGTCCATTATTATAGGGATTTCAACGAGACCCAAAAAGGTGTCAACAAGAGATTCTTGTCTCCGGATGAAATTAAGCAATTCAATGCTGTTTGTCTCCATAAAATGATCAAGAATTTGAATTAAATAAGCTACCGATGGCAGGCTCTCCAGGAGATTTGGCATGCTCAAAACCAGCCACAATTTTCCCATGAGAGACGGGGTGTCAATGATGCGATTGGAAATTACCCATAAGTCGGCAGAAAGAACCTCCGCAGAGCACTGGATGAAGCGTCGCGTGCGCTCTTCTTTTGGCTCACCGACCTCACCCTCCATGGCTGTATCTGTAGATTCAGGTAAGGGACCATTAGAGGTGATGCTGATGTCGGCTGTTTCATCAGCATCTTGACTCTCATCCATGGTAAGCTCGTGAAAGTAGTCTACACTATGCACTATGTAATCCAAGAAACCATTGAGTATATGTGGTTGTAAGAGTATCTCCAAGAGCTTTTCTTCACGAGCACTTTTGGAAAGGGTACTGCCTCCCCCATTGGCGTCAGTACTACAACTACCAACAGACAAGGCGTCGGAATTGCTACCGGTATGTAGGGATTTGTTCAGCGAGTCGCCCAGCAACAGCTGTACAAACAGGAAAGAGCTCTTTTGCTTATGTTTTGCGGCAAGAGACTTAAGCTCCTCCAAGAACTCTTGCTGCACACTGCGGTCATCCATTAACTGATCTACGGTGACCAGCGATGCATCAACCACAGAATCTAAGAATTTCTGGAGACCGCTATTCCCGCCATGAGACGCGGAAAATGGCCAAAATGACATTGTCTAGTTTTAAATTTGCGAGTAGTAAAGGTTATCTTTAGTCTTGGGTCTTGTGGCCTTCAGGTGCGGTAATGCTTTAATGGGAGACAAGTCAATTGCGCAATTGAGGAAGGAAACGGGTATAACGCTCGGCTGTGTGATTAATTGAAGGGCCGGCGATAGGAGGAGGAATAATCTCGCCGTGCAATGCGAGTGTATGAATGCACCTCCGTTTATCTTCGTGGAGATTGTGAAAGTGTGTCTCAACACTGGGTGGAGTCTCTATCAGTGTTGTTGTATGCCTGACTGTAATTGCAACCATTCCAAGTGGAAAGACAACACATACTCAAACAAAAAAACAAGAGAGGGAAATTATTTGTAATGTTATTTTGATTGATTTTGTATGAACTTTAAGTAACCGAAATTCTTTAAGCATTATATCGATATTATCTATGATTCTAATCCATTTATTAGTAATTCTATCTATTGGGGTCTGAAACCCGACTCCGTCTCTATTCTATCGTAGCCATGCTCTCAACATGACTAATGAATTTCTCAAAATCTTCAAGGTATGAACTGATAATCTGGGAGCAAATAGTCGCTACAGTGCGCTCACAAGAGGCAGCATTCTCCAGGATCCAGTCCTGAATAGTCATACTTTCCTCCTTCTCTGGCATCGCAGCTATGAACTCGGTTAAGTACCCATCAGCATCGTTGTGCAAATCAAATTTCGTAGATGAGAGCTCGCTCATGCGTTCAATTGCTTCTTCAAGTGCTTTAATTTGAGAGTACGCGAATTCAAGCGAGACGTGCGGGAAGATCTTTAGTTCATCAGTCGTGGCGTTGACAGTAGCGTTACTTACGATTGGAGCTACAGAAGCGACGACTATTTTTTGAGGAGTGCTGGCCTCCACATTATCGAAGGAGAGTCTAGAAAAGCTAGTTTCGGTTTTGTGATGAAGATCACTTTCGTCTGCAAGGGTCTTGGTAGTAATCCGACTTGGTGGTGATGGAGACTTCTCTTTAGGTTGTGTGGTAATCGATGGAGGCGAAGGAGCCTTCTTTTTAGGTTGTGCCGCAGTCGATGAAGTCAAAGGTGTACTGTCATTAGCAAATTGTGGGCTACCGTTTTTATTCGGACTTCGGCCGGTAACTGGGACTCCTAGCTTTTGACCATGCAGTGTATTTTCATCAAGTTCTTGTATCTTACTTGATGAATTATGGATAAAGGCAACAGATAAACTCTTTTCCGATTTCTCAACAGCAAGATTTTCGACAGATTGCCTGGTAATTGATTTTTCGTTGTGTCGTGCAATTCCTTCGGTACGGAAACTGACAGATGGCGCGTTTCCTGGAACCAGTTCACTTTTACTGACTTCAATAGGCCCTGGCTCAGATGCAGAGTCGTTTACTACGTACGAGTCGTCTCTGATTTCCATACTAGGCTCTTTTTGAGTTGGGTCCGATTGAGGTTCTACAGACATTTCCTCAGCCTTGGTCCGAGTGGTGTCGTCGAGAATCACGTCATCCACAAATTCAATCTCCAATTCTTCAAGATCTTTCTGGTAAACCCTATAAGAAGATGGCGAAACTGTAAACGCCTGCTCATTGTCCTCATTTGGGCTCTTTGAAGGACTTTTTGTAATTGAAAATGCCTTCGTAGTTTCAAGAGGTTCAAGTACAGGACCCTGGTCCAATCTTGATGGTAGCAGTCCTACAACTCTCAGTTTGCTTAGTGGATCGTTTGATGCTTTAACTGGAGAAGTCTCGAGAACAATGCTGTCGGTGGTCATGTGCTCATGAAGGTTATGTTCAGAGGTCAACTTATGAGCCTTTGGGGCCTCATCGGAAATAGTCTTGTCAATACTATTGTTACTTCTTACGTTAGCGCTCTTTTCATCCTTAAGAGATGGCTTTGCATGCAATTTCTCTGTTGCTAATTCTTTTTCTGCTTCCTCTTCAAAGTCAACCTCGCCTTCAGTGGGTTTGTCGTTCTCTTGCTCATCTTTTTCAAGTGCATCCTCTATATGCACCTTGCTTGTAGCTTCTTCATTATTGGAAGAATTTTGTTGGTTTGAGGTGTTCGTGCCAGCGTCAGTTTCAGACTTTTCAGCATCGTGTAAAGACTTCTGTAAGGTCATTGTGGATTGCGAAGCATCATCAAGATTCATTTCCGTGGTATGAAATTTTTCGCTATCACTTGAAGTCAGATCTAAGTCTGCTTCTTTGCTTGGAGACGTCTTTAACAGAGTAGTATTTACTAGAGATGTTTCTGAATCAATAATCGACTTATCAATAAATTCGGCACTTTCAGGACCGAAAGATGAAGGTATCAATTCGGTTTTCACGTCTGAATAAGGCGCCAGCACCTCTAAAATACTCATCTCGGAAGGCAAAACCCGACCCTTGGGTTCCGTAAACTCTGCTTCAGGCCTCTTATCTTCTTTTGAAAAAGACAAACTTTCATTTTTTTGATCAGAAATTGCAAGTTTGTGCTCAGCTTCCGGTTTCGGTTTCGGTTCAGGCGCAAAGTCTTCTTTGGATTTGTCACTAACAATCAATTTTTCGGCTTTGGATTGTACTAACTGGGCTGGTTTAATGTTTTTCTCTAAAAAAGAGAGATTAGATTCATCATAGTCGCCTAAATTTTGATTGGAGTTGTCGTAAAATGAACCTGAGAGCGAGACTGGCTCTGTCTTCTGTAATACTTTCACCTTTCTGGCCTTTTTTGGAGAATTTAGGATTTTCTGCAATTCTGCTTCGTCGATGCCGAAATCGTCTCCATCATCAAACTGTGACACATGGCTGCGGGCTACCAGAGTATTTCGCTTTTTCGAAGCTGGGGTATTTGGCTGCTTTGTGGTACCCTTTCTCTTTTCAGGCAAACTGGAACTGGTATCGGGAACACTGAAGGATGCGTCCGAGTCATTTCCTCCAGCGGTGTCAGATTCCAGCTCGTAAACAGACACACTATGTTCTCCGCTATCGTCATTGCCGTCTCCCTCCTCGCTGTCTTTGCTAACTTCAATTTCTTCCCTAGCTTCGTCTGCTCTACTACTCATACCATCCTGGTTATATTTTTTCTCGTCGTAGGTTTCTTCCTTGTTATTCTCATTATGTTCGTACGAGTCAGAGCCCAGCTCTTGCAAAGCACGGTCGATCTCTTCTTGTACAGTCCGCTTCAGTGACTCTAATCTTCTCCGAGATTCGGCAGGTAAAGGTTTTTTATTGTCAAGTTCATTATTCTTATTAGTTTGTCTCTTGGGATTCGGTTCAGAGACTACAAAACTGGGTATTTCCTTTTTTCGTTTTCGAGTGAAGCGCTTCGGTAGCATATCCTTCCCTTTAAATATGGTATTATTTTCAAAGTTATCTAGCTCCTCAATTGAAAAGTCAAAAGCATCCTTTTCTGCTGGCTTAGTATTCTTTGGCACTACTTTCAGCTGTGAGCTATCTTCAGCTATTTTTGGAGAAGTGCTAGCGCTCCTTGTTGCATTACTTGTTTTGGGAGGATCAACGCGGCTTTTCTTTGTCTTTTTACTTGCTCGGTGGAGTTCCAAAAAATAGCAGTATTCGAAGCTGTTTTTTGAGTGCTCTGCCACAGGATCATCTTCTAACGCCCAATCAGATAATGGACAATCACAATACATGCAAATTACTCTGTCATCATCAGTCTCAACAGGGGAATAATAGAAGCCTGCTTCTGCTAAACCGTGACTGGTTACTTTTGTTTCAATAGAGTTATCAAATTTCCACCAATTCTTGAAAGTTGAAAGTCGTAGTAGATATGAATCAGTACAAATTGGATCAGTGATCTCTTTACCTGCACTTTTCTTCAATTTTTGCCAATATGTACCCTTATTTGAAGACTTTACGAAGCCTTCAAGAAACATTGTGATTTTAGAGTAAGAACATTCAGGGTGGTTCTTATGATGAAACTCACAAATTGAATTTATTTCTCCAAGTCCGTACTCTTTTTCTTGACACCAATGACATGTCACTTGATCTGGATGTAATTTTGTAGGAGTATAGTAGAAGCCCGAATCAGCCATATGGTCCGAAGTGAGGGTAGGATGGCTCCACTTCTTTCTGGATTTCGCAGAGCCGATACTAGCTCCTTCGGTAAATGTCGCTAGTCGAACTGTGCGAAATTGTAATCCCGATAGGCCCAGCTTTGGTGGCATTGGCTTGAGTAGTTGATGCGTGTTGTAAGGTCAATATTTCATGTAAATATACGGTATATTGGGGTCTTGACATGAGCGATGAATAACAACGGCGATGCCCAAAAAGCTTTTTTTTTTAGGCAATTGAATCGCAAGCTAATCCGAGCGTCTATCATTTAAAATTATTTCTTTTTTTACTCATTCTACTTTTTCTTTACCTGAAGTAACACCGGGGATATGACTCTACGTAGACAATGTGTGTGACAAATCCTTTCAATAAATAACGCTTATGAAACTGATAATGGCCTATTAAGCACAATTGAAACTAAAGGCGGTCTTAATTCGAAATTAAGGGGTTTGTCGCTAACAGTGCCAATAAGAATATGTAGCATTTCACGAATTTGTATGTATTCAATATCTAAGTATAAAGGGTAACCACGATGATTTCCCCAAATTATGATCAGTTAAGAAATTAGGCGTGTCCGACCAAGTATTGAATGGTACGCAAGGCCTCGTACTTCAATTCATTGTCCCCAGAGCTGTTCTCCAAAAATGTCATGATCAAGAGCTTGTATTGGCCGTGCTTCTCAGAATTAATAAAGTTAATCATATCGGCACCTAAAACACGGATCAATTGCTGTAAGTCGTTCAAAATAATCACCTTGGACACAACGCTCAACGAAGCATCTTCTGATGACAAGATAGCCAACAATCTCTTAACTAAAGCATAACTGTTGTCCTTGAATTTTCCTGCGTTTTCCTGCCAAAAATCTGCGGACTTATGGGTTGGCGAAGTCCAGCTTAACAAATTAGGGTTTTCAATTTCAACCATATATTCATCCAAAGATGACAACTTATTGGTAACAACCTCTTGCAATGTTTCACCCAAATAAGCTAAATCACTCGACAACTCCTCGTCGGAGCCGTTGGAGGCGAATTTTCTGGTTTGAACAACTTTAATGACGCTTAAACCATCATGAAAGAGGAGCAATTTGATTACACTAAATTGCTCAGCGTTGTTGTTAGTTACACTTACAAAGTTTTTCAAAGTAGAAATGGCAACTCTGACAACCTTAAGCTTGATTCCGTCCTTAGAAATGGTCAACAAGTTTCCGATCAAACCAGGGAAATTATGGACCAAAACCTTGTTAATTGGAGCGCTGAAACTCAACACCCAAGCCAAAAGTAAGGTGTTATATAAAAGTTGCAAGTTTGATGCGTTTGGTTTCTTAGCCAGAGCATCGATAAGTTCAGAGATAGATTTGAAGTTTGACACCAAATTGTGCTCAGAGTAAACGGAGCGGTAAGCCTTGTTGACTACAAGCTCCTGCAACAATTGGACACCAATCAGCTGCAAATTTGGGTCTTGGGTATTACCAATGAATGCTCTAGAGCTGAGCAAGTCGTAAATCTTAATCAAGGCTTCCTTGTCTACATCGGTCAGACTTGTCCTGGTCAACAAGACTGTAACATTATATATGCTCAAAGTCTTAATAAGCAGGTCATTGTTGGCCAAATGCTTGACGAAAGGAGCAAATGGTAAGGAGCTGTCAACAGAACTCAAGGCCAAAAGTGCATCAACAAATGTCTGTGATTGTGGGTCTACGAATAAGTCATTGATCAAGACCAAAACATTTTTCAACAAATCGTCTCTAGAGTTCACATCCAATTTGTTCAACAAATTCAAAATTGTGTGCGCATACAAGTCTTGAGAAGCCAACACAGTCTTACGCTTGGCTTCGGCATTCTGGGACTCCAACACTTTGATCACATCTGCCTGCTCGGAGGTAATGACACCGGCACGAGCCAAACCCTCCCATGGAATGATCTTCTCCCGAATGAGTTTCTTAGAGTCTGCTAGGTCATAGCTCTCAATAAGCAATGGTGACTGTAGGGGTTAGTATTGATGTTCCGTTGATGATTGAAAGCCCAAGTTTGATTCCATTTGAAAGCACATTGTGTTCTGCAAAAGCATATAGCCCAAATCTTTGGTGAAGATAGATAAGAATTGAATCACAATATTCCTATGATGTCGAGTTTACATACGTGGAGAGACATGGCTGTAGATAATGTTCACTGATGAACGCAGGTCTAATAATTAGGAAGCTGATATGGGTGGGCGGGGCACGACTAACTAATCGGTATGGGTTGAACGTAAACATAGAGATAAAAGAATTCAAAAAAGGAATTTTAAACGAAGAAGCAATTTTTAATAAAAGAGTTTGACAGTTTTATATCATTTTCATTCTGTGTCCTCTTTATAGGATTCGGGGCTATCAGTTTAACCTATCTCTATAAACCCAAGAAGAGAGATTCAACAATTCAGTTAAGAAGTAATGTTAATTTTGAAAACAAATTTGAGAGTTTTCGACTGAACCTTTCGACCGAATCTTACGGCCACCTGATCATTGAACTATAAAGATGGATCAAACATTCTTGATGTGGCAGATCGAACGGAATTTTACCATTTAATAAATAAAAAGAGGCTTTGTAAGCTACACATATACAAAGAAGAGCTGAATCAAGCAAAAAAGAATGCCGGTCCCAGGAATCGAACCTGGGTTTGTTCGGCCACAACGAACTGTACTAACCACTATACTAGACCGGCACAAGATGGTGGACTTGGTTACTGTTTTTATATAACGTACTGTTTATATTTATTGAATTTATCAAAGTTGATTATTAAAATTGCGTTTTAGACAATAACAGTTTTCTTGTGAGTACTTAGTGGCTTGCAAATAGCCTTAGATTGAGGTTCAGAAATTCCAAAAATTCCAATAATTGCAATAAAGGACGATAAAAGAGTTGATTTATGAGATTATTTACAAGATTAAATTGAGTAAACGAGTTTTTACATCATTTTCCTGATCGAAGATAATGTCTCCTCTCTGGAATATAAATTCTTATGTCAGGTTACCGATCTCCACGAAAGCGAGCTAGAGTAAAGCGGTGAATTCAGTGCTAAAAGGCAAGAAGCAAAAGAATTATAATCTACTAATTATGAAGCCATTTGAAGGTTTAAGCTTACCAAGACCCTGGACGTATCTGTTTTAGCCTTGTCCTATCTTGCGACCTAATCGGGGCGTTTTTAACACCAGAGCAAGTTCTGGTGTAATATGAAAGAGCGGAGGAATAAAATTCACACTTTAAAGACACAAAACTGGACATCAATCATATTTTATTTGAACGCTTTAGATACAACTTGACAGGTATGTATGGAAGAGTCCTATATTGACACGAGAAGATTCAGCTAAGGATAGAGCTTGATGACCTTCCTAAGAAGAATGAAGACAAAAGTAAGGAGCTCTATGAGAGAGTAAAAATTATACAAATGTTTAATTGATATTTAATTTATTATATATTTTTCTTGAGTTTTTACAGCATCGGAAGCCGGTCTAGTATAGTGGTTAGTACAGTTCGTTGTGGCCGAACAAACCCAGGTTCGATTCCTGGGACCGGCAATATTTTTTGCTTCAACTTCATTTATTATATTTCTTTCAAGTTTAAGAAATAATTTCAATTAATCTTATTAGCTGTTGGCATTGCCAATGTTACGCTTTCAATTTGGGTGAAGTTCACAACAACACTTGTAAAGTACTTTTCATTCTCATACTAAATTGCTTAATATTTCTTAAATGCATTAGGCCATATTTCAGTGTGTTTAATAAAACAGAGCTCGAAAGCAAAACTTTTGATCAGAGATGAACGACAGCGGCTTAGTTATTTGATCCTCATTGGGTCTAAACTATCCCAACATTTGCAGCTACAATCTCGCCATCCGTCTTTAATTAAAACTACAGCAGAGTGATTTGAAAAGAAGGCCCTTATGATCCAGGAGAACCCTTGTAAGTGTAAGCTGGTAGCGAATATTCATCGCTGAAGTAACCAACTATTCATTTATATTATTTCACAGCTAAAGAAAAATGATGAAAAATGATGCACAAAATCTTTATGAAACAAAATATTGACTGTCCAGGCTTCGGTAACAAACTATAATGCTTTAGGAGTGAACTTATGAAAGGAGAAGCTCCATACATGGTTATAAGGCTATCCCATAATCTGGATTAATGATTGGTATCGTCATGAAAATTAGTCGGGTTTGTCTATTTGCTATCCTAAATCAAACTTATTTAACTGGACTCTGTTATACTAACTTGTGTTTTGATTAAGCTTTATGATTCATTAACTGTATTATGTAATTGCAGGGACGAACCTTCTTTTTCCAATTTAGGATGAGAATTAAGATACTCACAACAGGCGTTTATTGCACCCGCTGCCAATGTGAGCTTGTTCTTTTTTCTGGTCTTGATTGTCTACACCAATGTGTTGTATCGTTCTGTGGTCTGGCTACCATCATGTAATATTATCATTAAAATGGTAATTAACCACTTCGTTTTGACTCTTGTTAGTAAGCGTAATTATTGACAGAGTTTGATTTACGGGTGCTACTTCACCTCTATTGTACTAGCTGCTATAATTCATAAACATACAATAAATATCGATATTATTTTAGAACCCTCCACTCACATATATAATAGGCACTCTGGCCGAGTGGTCTAAGGCGCCAGGGTAAGGTTACCTTACCATACATTCCTGGTCTCTTCGGAGGCACGAGTTCGAACCTCGTGGGTGTCATTATTTTTTCGTTTTTGCTTAACCTAAATAATCTTTTAATATTTTTTTATAAATTATAAAATCATAAAAAAAATCAAAAAGTTATTTATTTATTGCTAATTATAAACCTCTCAAGTGCATCTGATTCATGATCTTTGAATGAACCTAGTGTTAGTGACAATAATGCGTCACCGATCTCTCACCTAGTTTCAACCGAACAACCATTATTTTTTTCCAATGGATGACGACTATAAAGACTACTCAGGCGATGAAGAATTCCACGAGGATGCATTGACCAACGAGGAATACGACGCTTTGTATGCGGCGCTTCCAGAGGTAAAGAAAGCCTTGGTTTCATACAATCCAGATATTCCAGATGAAGAGATCAAGGAGGCTCTATACTACAATTACTTCGAGGCCGAACCAGCTGCTGAGGAGCTTCGAAAGAAGTACCCTAAAAAGAAAGGTATGTTAAATCTCAATGTTTTTTGCAACTTGTCTATGCCAATTCTGAACCCATTCGTGCTTACTTAGTGTACCCCAGAACTACACTGGATCTGTCTCTCTAAGCTCAACAACCAATTTTTTTTCTCTTCTTTTCTTCTTTTTTTGTTTCTTTCTCTTTATTTTCTTCTTTTCGAATTGCTGCTCAGTCTTCAAAATCACTAAGGTTCAGATTGCTAATTGTCCAGAGGAACCTGCTCCCAAATTGTCCAAGCTCGCAATTCTAGCGAAGCAAAGACTGGAGATTAAGTCAGGTAAAAGTCTTTCGGGTCTCGTTCCCAATGCCCCTAACGGGTTATTGAACCTGGCAGAAAAACCTGCTTCAAAATTGTCTCTGTTGGCAAAAGCTCGTGGCGGCTCTGGTAGCCTTCTCGGTATAATTGGGCCATCGAAGGTCCCCGAGAATACCGCACCACGTAAACTTATTAAGAAGAAGCCAATTTTACCGAGTGTGAAACTGAAAAGCAATGAAATTAGAAGTGATTTAGGAGTAAAGAATCAACCGCACACAGAGGCCACCAATGATAATGAACATGTACAAGCGCGAGACCCACCTCAGAAACCTGCTGAGCCATCACCTCTTGATGAACTCCTACGCATCCTGCTCAAAGTCGAGGGCCGCCTTCTACTCAATAAACCAGTGCATCAAACATCAATTACTCTAGTCGCCGGTAAGCGATCAATGCCAGAACACGATGTTACACGTAACAAGCTTCGCAGATTGGCCAAAAACATATTTCATGCATTTACTAACAACAACCCTAATATAGCCAAGGCAAAAGCTAACTTTAACCGTTCGAGCCCCGACGATAAAGTGTTGGAGGCACAGAAACAAGCATTTGAACTGGACATGAAGAACTTAACAATTACGGAATCACCGGCAGAAAAAAAGTCTGGAACGGCAACTCCTGTAGTAGCTGAAACGAAGCCCTTCCTCAAGATCGATCTCGCGAAAGAGCTCTCCAAATACACCCAACCACATAAGTCATTTGTTGTCATAGGTCATGTCGACGCCGGTAAGTCAACTTTGATGGGTCGAATTTTGTATGACACTAATACTGTGGATGCCAAAACTGTAAATAAACTTGTCAGAGAGGCTGAAAAGTCGGGGAAGGGCTCGTTTGCCCTCGCATGGCTAATGGACCAAACTTCCGAGGAAAGATCTCGTGGTGTCACCATAGACATATGTGCTACGTCTTTCAAGACTGAGAAGATGTCTTTCACTGCCATAGATGCTCCTGGGCACAGAGACTTCGTTCCGCAAATGATCAGTGGTGTGTCACAAGCAGATATTGCACTTCTAGTTGTAGACTCCATTACTGGAGAGTTTGAGGCTGGATTTGTCATGGATGGTCAAACTAAGGAACACACGCTTTTGGCTAAGAGTTTGGGTATTGAAAAGGTGTGTATTGCAGTTAACAAGCTCGATAAGGAAGACTGGTCTCAAGCTCGTTTTGAGGACATTAAGGCACAACTCAAGCTCTTTTTGACTGACCGACAAATTGGATTCAAGGAGGATAATCTCTATTTTATTCCTATATCCGGTTTGACTGGTGTCAATGTAGTACACAGAGGCGCTTCCATTCCAGAGTTTGCATGGTATTCAGGTTCAACTTTAATAAAATGTCTCGAGGATATCGATATTCCAGATTCTCAAGCTTTGACGCTGGATCAGTTGTTGTCGGAGGAATGTAACATGTCTATAAATGAAATTACAGTTTTACTGTCGGCGGAGTTCCGTGTCCAAAGTAAGGTTAGTCTGGGCTCTATTCAAGCAGGCGAAACTGTCCGATTTCATCCTACTGGAGACTCCTTGCAGGTGCAATCGCTTGCAGTTCACGGAAAGCAAGAGCCTGTAGCTCTTCGTGGCCAGATAGTCCAACTCACATTCAAAACAAGTCAATTGAAGAATAAAAGCGTTGACGATTTGGCTGTTGGCGACTTGATTCTGAACCTCGATTCGGCAGTCAGACTGGTCAGGTTTTTTGAAGCAAAACTTACCACATTTAACATGGATAAGCCTCTTCTAGTTGGTACACCATTCGTTTTGTTCCGGAATAATGCCTCCGTTTCCGCAAGAGTGACTAAAATCATTCAAATCAAGGATTCGAAGAGGAAGAAAATGCATCTAGTTTCGGATCAAGAAGCTGTTGTCCAGATTGAAATTACAGAAGACCGTCTCTTCCCCGTCGCTGAGTTTGCAAAAAACAAGGCATTGGGTAGAGTTGTTCTTCGGAAAGAGGGAACTACAATTGCCGCTGGTATAGTTCAAGATTTAGAACAATAGTAATTTGAACGACATCTAATCCACTATGAAATGTAATCTATAGTTAATAGTAAGAGGCCGAGAATTATGCACGTTGCCACTATTAAATTCGATCCGCGCTTGTTTCTGTCTGTGGCCTTTGTTAACGTCTTGTTTCCCTCTCTCAAATCTAGCTCCACTTGCTCCTGATTATCAATAAGGTTTCCGATCTGGTCACCTTGGGTTTCTAAATGCATAGTGAGCTCAGATTGTAGCTTCACGATATCTACCATAGACGTATGCAACTTTTCGACTTGTTTAAATTGATTCTCTTTTGACAGAAGAAGCTCTTGATTTTCTTGAGTTAATTCCTGAAGCAATTCTTCGGATATAGCTTCCAGATTAGAAAATCCACCATCTAAAGATCTATCCTGATCAATTACCTCCATTTTGAAGTCGGATTTGTAACTATTATATACATCGAGGTCCTCCGAGTCGTCTAGGTTTTGAAAATCAAGAACGTTCAATTGACGCTCACGCTCGTAACGCTGCCTCTGCATTTTCTCGAAAGACAGATTACATGTGTGGATCGTCTTGTTCAAAAACAAGAGTATTTGTGCACGATGTGTGGTGAGCGTGGTGTTGTAAATGGTGGCATCGTCCTCCTCTTCACTTCCAAATATCGAAGACACGATTCCGTGGCCTTTTTTCAGAGCCTCGAAAAGCTCATTTCTCTTTTTCTCGTATGACCTGAACATTTTGATTCTTTCGTTAATTTGATGAACCTTGAGGCGAAACTCCTCATCTATTCCATTTTTTTCCTCTGCGGTAAGCTTTTTCGTTTCTCCTCTATATTGTGACTGTTCGTCATTATTCTGTAGGTACAATGGCTTGACCTGGGCAACAAATGACGAGAGTCGAAGTAGGTTCTTGTACACCTCCAGGCAATCCTTTGTGAACGTATCTGAAATGATATAAGGGGTCTCCTTTAAGAGAGTTTTCGATTGCTTCGGTAGCTGAGGAAATTCTTTGGTAACGATTTCAACACATTTGGTAAATATTGGCGTAAGATCAGTCATCCTTCGTCTTCATCAAGTGACAATGTGGAGGTGCCTAATATATGAGACATTGACTAGTTAATTTGGCACATTATTGAAAGAAATGAGATGATAATTGGGTCGCTGAATAATTTTATCAGATTTGTCTCAAATTTTTATTTGAATTAATCTGTAATCTTTTTTTTTGGTTTTGTTGTGTTTTTGTAGAATTGAAGAGGACTCATGATTCACCAAAGAAATTGATAATTTATTTGAATTTAACAGCCGAAACATTTTACAAAATTTGTCATTAGACTAGTTATTCAAAAAACTCAAGAATTAATATTTTAAAATAAAAACATACTAGGCGGAGTTCCTTGTACAATTTCCTCAGTATCTCTACTCCATAAATTTGTAGCACCATCATTGACTAGAGAGAATTAATACTCTTTCCAATTTCAAGGATTTAGATAACAGCCTCTTTCATACCTTTATGATGAACGAAGACAAAGATTTTGAAGACCGCCTTGCAAAGCTCAATAAAAGGAAAGAAGAGGCCCAGAAGGCGTGCCATCTTGAAGCTTCCAGGCCCCTTCTACCTCCAGTTGACCTGACTGAGGAACAAGAAGACAATCTAGATTGGACAGCAGAACAATGGAAACAGAGAGAAAAGATCATCCACAAAGTCAGCAACCAGGGATACAAGAACCTAGGACAATTGGCAGAAGCAACGTACAAGAAGGAGCTCTCACTAAGAAGCGTGGATCAAGAGAAGTACAAAAGATCCATGAAAGCGTCAGCCGATGTACCTAGCTATGCTTTGACTCTGGCTCCTGAAGATATAGATGCTTTAGCTCAAGGTCTACGAGAGGCTAGTGAGAGACGTCAAAAGAGAAGAAAAGTGGATGAAGGCGGCTTATACATGAATGAGAGAAACAGACAGTTCAATTTGAAATTGAACAGAGAATATGGAGATGAGAAGGGAATATAATTTGCTTGTGTTGGTAAAATTGCATAGACCATTGATTAGAGGGATGTATCACCTGCAACCGCAACTTCTGGACACTCAAAATACTATATATTTGCGGATCAATTCAAATTATTTTTTCAGCTCTGGTAGCTGAGATTTGATTTTTTTCCCATCTTGAGTTCAATAGACCCGAGAGGTAAGTAGCAAAGAATAGATAAACAAAATATAGACTTATCAGCGGGAATTAACAAATGAAACAACCTCTATTTCAAGGAGTATCATTGTTACAGAAACTAGAAACTATATCTTTTATTTATTACTCTATTATTTATCTTTTGATCTCTGGACCGATAAACGGATAGTTCCCTTTACCTGCATTCACCAAGAAGTTTACCTCTATAGATCTCCCACCAAAGAATGTTGGCCCGAGGATTACTAAAGCTCGGCAAACAAGTTTCGCTTCGACAGCCATCATTCATTGTTCCAAATCATGGTTTAGGTCGAATGATACGGCCGCTGCTATTGCGGCCAGTGGCTTGTACAACTTTTCACCCAATTTGCCGCTCGTATGCGACTAGAGTGACAAATGAAACCGAACAGGAAGCTCAAAGTCAAACAAGGTCATCGGAATCATCCGAATCCAAATCTGAGGCCGAAAAAGCCCCAAAATTTAACCTAATTAAAGAAGCTCGACGCTTGTTTGGGCTTGCGAAACCCGAATATGGGACCCTACTAGCCGCTTTGCTTTGTTTAATCGCAACAAGTTCTGTGTCCATGTTGCTTCCAATTTTGATCGGTAAAATTATAGATTCTGCAAAGGAAAAACGTCAAAGAGTCGAAGATGCTAAAGACTCTACCGATCAGAGAACCGATGACGAGGAATTGAAGATCTTGGGCCTTACTCCTGTGCCATTCTACTCGGGCCTTTTAATAATTTTCACAGCAGGTGCACTCGCAAACTTTGGAAGAATATATCTTCTACGAGTGGTGGGTGAAAAAATGGTTGCCCGTTTAAGGTCTCGTCTTTTCGCTAAGATCTTGTCACAAGACTCTTACTTCTTCGATATTGGACCATCCAAGACAGGAATGAAGACTGGAGATTTGATCTCAAGATTATCCAGTGACTCCCAGATAATCAGTAAGTCTTTGAGTGGAAATTTGAGTGATGGTGCCAGAGCCTTGATATCTGGTACCGTAGGACTCTCCATGATGTTTTGGGTATCTTGGAAGTTGACATTATATATGGGACTTCTATTTCCACCTTTGATATTTATGTCTCTGACTTATGGTAAACGAATTAAGAGACTTTCACGCACCATCCAAGATAGTCTAGGCTCTTTCGCTAAAGTGCTGGAAGAAAAACTAAATGCACTTAAAACGATTCAAAGTTTTTCACAACAGCGCGCAGTCATCCATGGATACAACCACGAAGTTCGCTCTATAGTGAAAAACTCCATCTCAGAAGGTAAACTTAGTGGAATCTTTTACGGAATGAACGGTCTTCTAGGAAATGTTGCCATCGTTGGTTTATTAAGTGTCGGGTCCAGCTTGGTTGGAAACGGCGAAATAACTATCGGTGACTTATCCACTTACATGATGTATGCTATTTATACAGGCTCTTCAGTTTATGGGTTGGGTAATTTCCACACAGAACTCATGAAGGGAATCGGTGCTTCTGAAAGAGTCTTCGAGATAATGGACCTGGAGCCTCAGATTGCAACACATGTCGGAAAGAAAGTGGGAAGTCTTAGCGGAGACGTTGAATTCCGTAATGTTTCTTTCCGTTATCCTTCGCGGTTGGATTCTCCTATCTTTACTAATTTCAATCTACATGTAAAAAAGGGAGAGCATGTTTGCTTGGTTGGTCCCAGTGGATCTGGAAAGTCTACTGTTTCTCAACTTCTTCTTCGTTTTTATGATCCAAATCAAGGTGAAGTTTTGATTAATGGTCAGGACATCAAAGACATGAATCTTAATTCTTATAGATACGCCATTGGTTACGTTCAACAAGAGCCAGTTTTGTTTAGCGGGACTATCAGAGATAATATTGTGTTTGGTAGGCCCAACAGCTCCGACGAAGAGGTCGAAGAAGCTGCAAGACTCAGTAATTCGTTCTCCTTCATAGATACATTCCCGGATAAACTTGACACGTTGGTAGGCCCTCTGTCAAGCGATCGTGCTCAGTTGAGCGGTGGACAGAAGCAAAGACTTTCACTTGCGAGAACCCTTATTAAAAGACCAGATCTTCTTATTCTCGACGAAGCAACATCTGCTCTCGATTCACAGCTGGAAAAGATTGTTATGCAAAACTTGTCTGCGCTCGCTAAACAAAACAAGCTCACAGTTATTCTGATTGCTCATCGTTTGACTACCATCCAGAACAGTGAAAGGATCATTGTTTTGGATGTTAATGGACAAATTGTAGAAGATGGTAATTTTGAGGAGTTGAGGCAAGATCCAAACAGTGAGCTCAACAAATTATTGAAGACCGGTGAATTCGAACAACACTAGAAATGTATATATGTGCAATCAATAATTATAAATCATAATTGACTGAATATTGATCAATTTAAATATTGGAAATGTTGCATACTTAACGTTGAATACTGCACACATGAAAGTTACCCCAGATTGATCCTGCAGACACAGAATAATTAGTTTACCTATTTAGTATATAAGTACCCAATTAATTTTTCCTATTTTAGCCGCTGAAAGTAGCCTTCTAGAGACAAAATTCACATGAGAAAAGTTCAATACTCTTCCAAGTTTTTGTTGCAACCATTGAGGAACATACTTTTTCTCTCACAAGTTCCTTGTTTAGTGCAGATCAATTGAAAAGTCCTTTGTGATTATCACATGTACCGATCAGCAAAATCTAGGTGAATCCAGATTTAAGCAAGTGGCGTTTCTACGTAAGATCCATTGTTACATATATTTAAGCAAAGTATCAGAAGAAGTCAGAGATTTTCATTATTGAAAGAAAAGAAACTCTTTCAGAAATTCCGTCATGTCGAAGAGAGAAGGCCCCTCTGAATGGGAGATCAAGCTATGCAAAAAGTTAGGCGTGGACTTCAGCACTATAGATGAGACACATCAATATCTACTCAAATCCTTGCCATTGTACCAAAAAGTGAATCTGTATGTTATCTCGCCCATTCACAACTCAATTGACTACATACATCATAATGTTTGCGTTGATCCTGAATCCGAGACAAATAGAGATCCAACAGACGCAAAGAAAGAAATCGACTTGGCCGAACTAATCGAGGCCGAGGGATGTTCGCTCGCCCTTTTGAATGCTCTTGTTGCTGCTCTGGCCCCCTCTGGTTTGAAATTAGTGCGTAATTTATATCGAAGCATTCGTGATGGCGGCGGGAATAAAACGAATTCGCCAGAAATTCAAAATGATTTATTCGAATATCTTAATGAGGATAATTCTACGGATTTAGCGAATATTGATTTAGAGAGTCCCATGGGTACTAGTACATCAACTACAGAATCAAATTTCTCTTTCTCAATCCCTTCAACCCAACCCACAGAAACTTACTCAGAAGACTTCGAGTTGAAGGATTTTCAAAATAGGTATAAAAATCCAGAATCCAGAATTCCCACCGACTTTAATGAACCTGGCGGTCTTCCTCTGGAAATTGACATTTCGACTATATTAGCTGGAATTGAGATACCACAGCCAGAAGAGAGAACTCCCTGGGAAAATTCGTTTCTTGAAAAAGTTGACTTTTTGACTAAAGCAAAAACTGAGGTGGTTCAATTTATTGAAAATGGCAATGACGCTGGTTACACTGAAAGAAACACGAACATCTTGAAATTTTTTATGGCTAGAAAGCTTCAACAAGTTTTTAATTTATCTGACGATGATGTGCTAATTAACAGATTTGATACGTGGCTAGTACGCGATGTATTACTTCAAGGACATGTTTTCATAACACGGGATGCAATTTGTTTTTATCTGTTATTGCCAGGAAAGGTTCAAAGTCGAGAAGACATGGATCCTGACATTGCTCTCTACGAGGGTGCTTTGGGCCAAGGAGATTCTTCCTTTGTTTCGAGCAATAAGGCTAATGTATGGGCCATTCTTAGGCCGCAAACACTAAGTTTATATTCTTCTCCTTCACAGGTATACTTCCCCTCAAAAGTCATCAGCCTAAGAAATGCACTATATTGTCAGCTAATAGAGCCGCTTGCAGTCAGCGCATCTCAACTGAAGCGGGATATTAAGCTTTCGAATCCAAACTCTGGTGTGTCCTCACCCCAAACTCAGTCTGAAACATCAAGTATAGCTGAATTTGATGACGAAGCCGGAATTATTCTGCGTGGAACATGGTTTAAAATTGTCTGCACCGACAAGGTGTACAAATTCCAGACTCAAAGCTTAAATTCCGCACGACACTGGGTCATTGCACTTACAAAAGTCATTTTTACTCTCAGAAATACGAATGCAAACCAAGAAGCAATCCTCAAAGTTCCTTTAGAAGAGGTTTTGGACTATCACAAGAAGTATGTTCTTGTAGATGAGGACATCTCGAAGGATGATGAGTCAACAGAAAATGACAATATAGAAAAGGCTGTGACTTTTTCATTGAGTTACAACTTACCGGTCAAGAAAGTGAACAAGAATTTGGAGCAATTGCACATGAAATCGGTAATTGACGAAGAAGTCTTGAAAACATCAGATTCAGTGAACTTTCTTCTTTTTCAGAGAGGGGATGAATTATTCCTGTTAGTGGATTTTGTGTTCGATTCTTATATGAACAAGAAGGTTGAATCTTCACTCAAAACACTTTCAACAGCTATGGGTAGAACTAATCTGTTTCAAACGTACCAACCTTCAACTTTTAATCAAGTTACATCATCTTTGCAACCAGAATTTCTATCTGGAACTTCAATTATTAACAAGATTGAGTCAGTCAACCACGAGATCCAGAGATACCGACAAGAACAATACTATATGTACAAGGATGGCAAAATTGTTGGACCTCACCCCGAAGAATTTTCGAGCCAGGAAAAAGCTAGTAGGGTGATGAAAGTACTCGCGTTCTCTGATCGCATCTTTTCGCTTCCTCATACTGAGAGGGAATTCATCGCCTCATCAAACACTTCTCTTGTCAGTGAATGCACTTACGAATCAGGCGAAGAGACATGTGAATCTTTCGAAGAAGTTTGGGAAATGGATTATATTGTTAATTTGCCCAAACCATTCACTGTAAAAATGATCAAGCGTAGTGGAATGCAGATTTGCGCTCAACGAAGAAACATTAGAGACGTTGTCTTGCGATACCATATTTTGATGAACAACGAAGAAAGCAACTTAGAATCGTCTGATAATTCACTTGTCCCGATTGATCAAGATGTCCAAAGCTCTGGAAATGAAACGGTGAACCTGAAGTCAAATAATTTTGGAATTTCTGCTGCACGAATAAAGCTGGTGAAAAGAAGTATTAAAACTGTTTCGACCATTGGAGGTGTTTGGTCCGCTAAGCCTGAGCATTTCGGAGCTGAGCTACTGACAAGTGAGTATTTTGTGCGTGACGTTCGAGAACGAGTTAAAGCTGTTAATCGATTTCGCAAGCACTTCTCTCTTGGGCCAAGTGAAATTCTAATCGCTTCTTACTTTGCCCATATTAAAAGGTCTGTTCCGATTTATGGACGCTTGTATATCGGAAATGACAAGTTGTATTTTAAGAGCCTATTGCCCGGAGTGTCTACTAAAATGATTCTTCCATTCAAAAGTATTCAACAATACTCCAAGGGAAAAAAGAAAGAGTCACATTATTTCAGCGAGTCTTTGAATGTAAAGGGCCTTGGGGATGTCTTTTTTGAATTCGGTAAGGCGGATCATAGAGACGATTTTCAAGCTATTCTAAAATTACAGCTCAAGGACAAACCTAGTCCTCCAAAAACCCTGACAGAATCCAGTCAGTTTGCGTTAAAACCGCAAGAAAATTTCGGCGACCCTGATCGATTCTTCCGTTCAAGAATACGAACTGCAAGGTTAAGATTACTTGAAGACAAGGTAAGTGTGGCTAGTGGAATAGATTTTCCACTCATTATTGAAGACAATCCGGTAGTTTTTACTGAGGTTGTTACCTCTCATCCTTATAATATTGTGCTTCTTACAATTGGATCTCGTGGCGATGTTCAGCCGTACATCGCTCTAGGCAAGGAGCTTCTTAAAGAGGGCCACAATGTGACAATAGCTACACATGGTGAGTTTAAAGATTGGATTAACAAACATGGAATTAAGCATAGAGAATTGGCCGGTGATCCAGCAGAACTCATGCAGCTTATGGTAACACATGGCTCTTTGTCGGTAGCATTTTTAAAGGAGGCTCATTCGAAATTCAAGGATTGGATCTCCTCTTTACTTAAAACAAGTTGGCTAGCTTGTCAAGGTGCAGACATGATTATTGAGAGTCCCTCAGCGATGGGTGGTATACATATTGCTGAAGCCCTCGGGATACCATACATGAGAGCGTTCACTATGCCATGGACGAGATCAAGGGCATATCCACATGCGTTTATTGTCCCAGAGCAAAAAAGAGGCGGTTCTTATAATTTGCTAACTCATGTTATGTTCGAAAATATTTTCTGGAAAGGAATCTCGGGCCAAGTCAACTCCTGGAGAGTAACACAACTTGGGCTTCCCAGAACTAACCTAGCAAAGTTACAACAATACCGCGTGCCTTTTTTGTACAATGTGTCTCCCTCCATTCTTCCCCCTTCCACAGACTTTCCTGATTGGGTGAAAGTTACTGGCTATTGGTTCTTGAATGAAGGTTCTGAAGAATATGAGCCTCCTCAAAAGCTAGTAGAGTTTCTTGAAATGGCTATGCGCGAGAGGCGTAAGGTTGTATACATAGGTTTTGGGTCAATAGTTGTCTCGGATGCCAACGCTTTGACACAAACAATTGTGGACTCGGTTCAAGATCTGGGTGTTATGTGTATACTTAACAAAGGTTGGTCTGACAGATTGAGTAAATCAGAATCAAGTCCCAAGGTGAAACTTCCACCTATGATTTATGATTGTGGTTCAATTCCACATGACTGGCTTTTTCAACGAATTGATGCTGCTATTCATCATGGTGGATCAGGAACAACTGGAGCATCCCTTCGAGCTGGGCTTCCCACAATTATAAAGCCTTTTTTTGGCGATCAATTCTTTTACGCATCCCGAATTGAAGAGCTCGGTGCCGGATTCGGGCTCAAAAATCTTAATCAGAAGACCTTCACAAAGGCTCTCAAGTCTATTGTAACTGACCAGAATTACCGAACTAAAGCAGCCGAAATAGCTAGTTCCATGAGCAGGGAAAGAGGTGTGTTATCTGCAGTGGAGGCTATTTACACTGAGTTGGCTTATGCCAAGTCTTTATTGTTAAACATCAAAAAAACGACCAAGCAAGGATAGTTCTTATGACTCCCATATTCAATAGCATATGATATCATGATTAAAAGCAGGGTTTCTTGTAGTAAAGAACTTTTATTTTTAATTTGGGCATTACTCCTATCACACAGAGATGAGAAACAGAAAATTGTTATATTATTGTCGATTTTCGTTAAATGGACGATTTCTTCACTGTCAATTAAAGCTTCCACCCTAGACTCAATTTAAACGCAAACATCATATGAAAACCAATTCCACAAAATTTTTGGAGAATATTTTGCTCAATATTAATACTAATCTTTCTTAATTTGTGTTGTTATATCGTCTTGATTACTAAGTTGGTTTCAGTCTCATGACACATCAGGATTTTGCAGCCAATTAGTCACGTGCTATGAAGAATCCTACCTTCCCCGGAGACCTTTCGATCTAATGCTAATAAGCGGTTCAAGTATATAACACCAAGGATTATAGCATTTGAATAAAATTGAAATTATGACCAATTCCTTGAATCCCAAGTACAAGGACATTACTGCCGAACAAAAGGCGACGAATTCGTTCGCAGCTATGGTTTCTGGCCAAATTATCGTCGAGATCCCAGAGTATGAGCTAGAGTGCAAAGAAATCCTTCGAGAATTTCCAGTGGCCTATAAAACATGGGGTAGACTTAATAAAACAAGAGACAACGTTCTACTCATTTGTCATGCCCTCACTGGCTCGTCTGATGTAAAGGATTGGTGGGGACCCCTCCTAGGAACTGGCTTAACCTTTGATCCCAGTCGATTTTTCATAGTTTGCATTAACTTTCTTGGTTCTCCATATGGCTCTTGCTCTCCCGCTACAATTGATAAGGCTACTGGAAAGCCTTACGGTCCTCAATTTCCCTTGGTAACTGTTAAGGACGACATCGGAGTGCAGAAGCTAATTCTCGATAGCTTAGGGGTAAAAAGTATTGCATGTGTAATTGGAGGTTCAATGGGTGGAATGGCCGCATTAGAGTATTCTTCAACCTATAATGAGACAGGTTATGTTCGCAGTGTTATCGCTTTGGCCACATCAGCCAGAGCTTCCGCATGGTGCATTTCATGGAACGAGACTCAAAGACAGTGCATTTTCAGTGATCCTAATTATGATGATGGATACTACTACGAAACTGAGGGCCTTCGACCCGACAGTGGTTTGAGCGCTGCTCGTATGGCCGCTCTTCTCACATATAGACTGCGAAACTCATTCGAAACCCGTTTTGGCCGTAAACTACCTACTTCGAAAACTAAATCTCTGGGTGGTGTTACTGACAACCTAGATATCAGATTGCCTAAAAACAAGGATGAAGAGAAATGGCTCGCGCATAACGATGGATCAAGGCTGTTCCGTAACAGCTCGCCTAACTTAGCCCAGGATAAACCCCAGACATATTTTACAGCTCAATCTTATTTAAGATACCAGGGAGAAAAATTTGTGAGTCGTTTCGATGCCAATTGCTATATATCAATTAGTAGAAAGCTTGATACGCACGACATTACTCGTGGCCGCGTTGAGTGTGATGCAAATCAAGAAGATCCGCTTCCAGCGTACCTAGAGACCTTGAAACTACCACATTTGATTATTGGTATCTCCTCTGACGGGCTATTTACTTATGGAGAGCAACAACTTCTTGGTGCGCACATTCCAAAAAATACTTTGAAGAAGCTAGATTCTCCTGAGGGTCACGACGCTTTTCTTTTGGATTTTGAAATCATTGATGACTATTGTAGGCAATTTTTGAAGCAGCAATTGCCCGAATTCTACGACGACTCAGGGTACGTGGAGCCATTCGAAGAATGGGAGAGTTATGTCATTCAGGTGGAAAATGGCGGAAACTCTGTTTTTGGGGAGGCAGAGTCAAATATTACTAATTGGTAATTCATCGATCTAGCATATAATGAATACATATAATGGACATGGAAAAGAACTAATTGTACCGACCAGAAGTCATTCCACAAAAAAAATAAAACGAAGGTCAAATACTTTATTCATGTTCAAAATTGATAATCTGAACCATTTTCATGATCCGTTTTGGAGGCGATTTGTATAAAGTGAGTGATGAGTCCCCACAATTCGCAGCCACAACAAAAAGTAATCCCCAAGATCTATGTCTGATTCTTTCAAATTTCAAGTGGACTGTCTTCCTGATGAAATTTTTAAGCCTTTGTTGTCTTTGTCAATAATCACAAAAGATCATGATTACTTTGATGAGATAGGTGAGGTAGAACAGAACTACTTCACATTTCAATGCGGAGATGTTCTTAACCTACTACAAGAGATAGGAGACAGTGCTGCTTCATTTTTTGTTCTTGAAGCCACCCAAGGAAATAATACGATCGAGTTTACATCCGAAGATCGCGTGCACTTCAAGTTACAACTAAGTGAATACTCGTATTCTCATCATCACTATGTGGGACGTTATCTTAAGTTCATTAAGAAAATTGCAGCGAAAGGATCTACAGAATATGGCACCACATTTTCTGCTTCCGTGAAAATGTCGAAGGAAAAATATACAAAAGATGTGGAAGCATTGGTAGCGTCTCTTTTTTCAGATGCAGAAGTGACACTTTTGAGTGACGTGCCCCTAGAAAAAGTGGTACACGGAAGGGGTCGCAACTGGAAAAGAGCCAATAGTCAAATAAAAAAGTGCGAAATTCTGTCTGCTACAAATCTCACTCCACTCACTGTAGACGAGGTCACTCCGGATGACCTGGAAGACTTCTACGAGTACTTGTCAATACTACACTTCAATGCTTATCCATCACTCGAAAACTCGTTTGTGGCTGCAACGACGTCATATATGTACTCAATAGAGGAAGGAACTAGAGTAGCCCCAGAAAAGTTGTTTTTGATTTCTCTTTCGAATATCAGTCCTGACTTATTGCACGAGATTTTACATAAGGAGCATTGTCTATCTGTTCAGGCAACTACAGAAAATTCGAGCTTCTTATCATACTACAGCGGAGAGCATTTATATACTTGGGAAGTCTCTCGCTCGTAAACTTGCATATATGTTTAAAAAAATAAATACTTACTGAAATTATTTAGTCAATTTTGTCGCTTGTGCTTGCTCCGATTGAACCATAAAACCTTAGCGCTTCGCTTGATTTACTCAAGAACTACATAGTATGAAAAAAAAATTAAGATATTTAATACAATTATTGGGTAAAGGTTTGACAAGATGGACAAGGCGCCACTAAATACAAGAAGGAGTAGGTTTGTAGATGCACAACCTAAAAGTCAGGTTTGTCGAGCTCGTTAAATAAATTTTCAAAAATACCGAGGCTGCTAAAATTTTGCTCGGGGAAATATGTGTCGTTTGTATACGTCGGAATATCATTGAAATCAAGTTGCGTGTTGTAGTCCACAGTTGGAGGAGTAAGACTATACTTCATTGATTTGTGAATCCGTGGCTTTACCATAATCATCTGATGCCACAAATCCTTGTCATCAAAGGGACTGGCACCTTCTGGTAATGGAACTGTTGACAAAGAGCGCGTGTCTTGATCCATGTAAACTCCAGACAGGGCATTTGTAGTAGAATTTGATACATCCGTCTTATTTTCGGCTATGGCATCAAGAGACAGTCTAAGGAGATCATTCAAATCTTCTAGCATTTCATTATCAAAGAGCATGAAACATTCATTACCCTTTCTATAATTCACGTAGTAGTCTGTGCCCTGTCTAATTTCTTTCAAAACCACTTGAGCCTTTGTACACCGCCAACTGTAGTAGAACCTGCTGCCCAATTTAGTTGTGAGGTTAACAAATACTTGGAGACAATTTTCCGTGAGGTCCCAGGTTTCTTGAAAGAGTTCGTAACGTTGCTTATAGTGAGGATTATTCAAGAGTTGAAACGTATGTGAATGAGACAATTCGCACTGCAAAATTGAAAACCGCAAACGAATCAAAATAGCCTGTAGGTAGATCATGCATTTATGCACGAGGGCCTGAAACGTAGGAGTAATTGGAATATCACTAGTTTTGGCGAATAGCTTGGCACTTTTGTCCACATAGGCGTTGTAGAACGGCATCATTTTCTTCAATGTCATGTACACTAACTTCTTCATATAGAAGTAGGCATACTCAATGTTTCCTAGTTTTTCAAAATAGCAAAAAAAATGGAAGCAAATGCTGATGAGAAATGCGTGACTCTGAAAATGTATCTTCATGCGGATACTTCTGGTCACCTCCTCGTAAATGGTACTGCTACAGCAGGCTTCTGCAAGCATGTCTTCAAGATCAGTGTCAATGGGAGATGTTGAAAGATAGCGCTGCTCTAAACGATTTACGGACGCTGTAAGATCTGGAACGGATATAGTTGGCTCGAGGTTGCTAATAAGATCAGATAAAAGCACAACTTCATCATACTTCGGGTCAAATGAAGCTATCACAGTAATCACTGTCCTTTCCATTTTGATATCCTTTACGTTGGAGCAACCCTCTGTATAAAACGGTGGTTTGGTATCAAATTGTTGGCGCCCAGTACATAGCTGAACTCCACTAGAAATCGTGGCGTGTGAATCGAGAATCATCAAGTACCACCAGATTTTACGACAAAGATTGTTCAATTTGGGATCTCGAATAGACAAAGAAAAGTTTGATGGTTCTCTATGAAGACCAAGACTCATGGCCATGTTCACAAGCATGGAGGTATGGCCCTTTACTGTAATATCTTCATAACCCTCGCCGTTTTCAGGTGCATAACATTGATACACCTGAGTGAAGATGGAGAGCTGTAGAATGGGTAAATTGCAATATCTTAAGTACCCAAAGTAATGGAGACACTGCTGGGCAATATCAATCACATCAATGTGAATAGGATTGTGCATTAAGAAAGTCCGCTCTTGTCCTTCTTCAGATGGGTCAGTTCCTTTGAACACGGCTTCATTAGAAGCAGCGTCATTCGAAATGACCGAGAGATAAGATAAACGTAACACTAACAATAAAAGACCGCATGTTACAATATCCATTTTCTTAGCAATATTAAGCAGCTCGACCTCTACATGATCATCATTGCGAGAACCTAAAATCTCAGCGACTTGTTCTTCAAAGTCAAACTGATCTAGCAATGGGTAGAATGGGTATATTCTCGAGAAGAAACGATCTATTAACCGCCAAATAACTTTTCTGGTAGGAAGAAGAAGTCGCACTTTGAGTGCAATGTCAAGATTAGGATCAATCTCGCCAGCGTAGACTGTCAACCCAACAAGCATTGCCGATTCGTTGAAGCGCTTCACCATTTCAATTTTCTCGGTTTTAAAGTGCCTTCTCTTTGGATTTTCGTATTTTACGTTATCCACATTGATCAGCAGGAATTTATCTTGAAAAACCTTATCAGATGGCTGCACGGGCTTCTCATATTTAATTCTATTCTGAATAGTTCCTTTCTTATACCAGAAAATGGGCGACAACGCGTTATCCAATCTGACCAAAGACACCCAACAAAGGGGTGGAAGGTATCGTGCCGTTGAGTTACCCGTGCTTATGAAAGGAACATAGCTATGGTTGAAGGAAAACACATTCACGTCAGGTGGGAAAGGGTTACAGGACCGAAGTGAAAAGAGCATTTGTTCGCTCTGGAATTTCCAAATTGGAGCGGCCTCGGCTGCATTGGAAGTGGCCACAGAGGAAAGCGAGCTGTTGGAATGGGCTGTTGGACCAACAGTTGACCAAAATACAGGGGGTTGTTGGTGCGGTTGAGGTTGTGGAGGAGTATGATGTAGATTGTGTTGCTGCTGTTGTCCATTGTTGGGCGAGTATTCATTATAAGAAGGTTGACGTTCATGGGTCATTGCTTGGGAATCTTTTTCAATATTTTGTGACCTTGACACTGATTTTTCTAACATTGAAATTTTACGTTTTAGAATTTCCAATTCACTCTGAACCTCAGAAGATCTTTTGTTGTTGTTCCGACGGGTTGTGCCAACCGTAGACGAGGATGAGTTCTTGGAAGGAACTCGTACTTCTAGATCCAACACGGCCCCACCATAGGCACCAACGGAAACGGTTCCATTATTTTGGTTTTCTTGAACAGCTTCGTATTCACATACAGACTCATTGTATTTAACACAAGCAGAGCAGGGGTTACCCTTGTCACACTTTATTTTGCGTCGCTTACAGAAGAAGCATACCAGAGAACTCCTCATTTTGCTTCACGTATCGCCCATACACTAATTGAGAAGAGTGAGCAGAATTGCGACAAAAAAGAAACAGGGTGCTTTGACCCAGGCTCTTGGTGTTTGTGTTTTATTGAAGGGACTCAAGTGAGATCTCGGATGTATGAGTAATCCTATTATCTAGTAGATAAAACACGCTGAAGTGAATTTTGAATGACAACAAGAAGTGAAAGGGGACCAAGTATCAATTGTTTGACTTTTTGAGCTACAATCAAGTAAAAAAAGGGATTTGTTAATATTCACTTGTACAGTGTGGGTTATGGAATGGTTCAAATGGAGAAGGTTCGTGCGGCTACCATGATGCAGGACTTGTGGCAGAATAGACATAATGAACTTTTGATCCAATAGATGCCTTAGAATGGTATTTCAAGCGCACTTCTGGCAACATATATGCAATGGTTATGAGCACGATTTAGGAAACGCTTAATTCAATAGCTCTTTTCTAAAATCGATCGAATTAGCCTAAAGATGGACTCAGTGAGACTTATGAGACTGACCGCCGAGCAAAGGGGTCCATCCAAAGAAATAATCAAATACTTTATCTTTACAAGAATTTGAATTTACTCATTTCTAGTGATTTATTTTATCATTGGATTGATTATATCTGACCTTCTTTAAGTGGCAAAGGAGCTAGATTTATGCACGATAAGTAGAGGTGTGCATTCTAGATGTGTGATTGGCAGACATGCAAAACGGAAATATGCACCTCTAGCAATGATTGATTGATTTTGAAAGCCGTCACAGTATGTCTTCTATAATATTTAGGAATGGTTGAAATCATTGGTAGACTTATCTTTATGAGTATGCGTGAAGTAAACTACTATCTGGTCCGAGTTTCAGCATGCGAATTACATTTCTCTTTTAAGAATGGAAACCAAAAATCCTGCAGAAAATCAAATGAAAACATGTTATGTGCAGTATACCGAGTGGCAAACAAAAATTTTGAAACTTCACGTATTGCCGCACATAGTGAGAATAGGGAGGGCTATAGATAATGAAGAAGCATTTGCCACACGAACTCATTTATTAGAATGTCAATTCTGGTTTATTTGTTGGTTATTTGTTTGAAATAGGTTGATTGATCCGCTCATGATCTAGTTGCACATTGTTCAATTTGTAGCCACCGCCGGCGAGCTGAGCCCTGCTTTTTTACGACAGTTGAACGCGCTTACTTAAACAGGTGCGTATAATAACGGTTAGGATATTCATGCATGCGAGAGCATAGCGGTTACGGCGCAGGGCGAATCTGAAAACAATCTTCATTAGAGGCAATCCCAACGAGAAAGTGTAATAGGTGAAAAATCAAAGATAATGATATATTGTTACTGATAGTACTATTTGGTTAGTATTTCACGTTTTTTTGTGTTTGTATTGTTTAGTTGAGTAACGTTCTGTTGGCGGTAAAACCAAATTTTCAGTAAGATAAATGTGCAAAATTGGTGACTTTCAGCTCACGGTAATTAAAAAGGCAAGTAATTGCCTTTGACGTTATTCAGTTAAGCTTTTCAGATCTTCTTTACTCTTTTTTGGTGTAGGAGAAACGCAGGTTTTCATGGATCACCATCACCAGCGCCACAGAAAAACTTTGAATACACCCACGCATTCAACATCAGGTCCGACAAAACCCCAATGGTATAAATAAAAACCTTGAGTTCTTAAATTGAAATTGTTTCCAACGAGAAACCAATACTATCATACCTTATTATCTTGCGCTCATAGGTAGTTCCAATCAGAAAGATTGTATCATAGTAAACAGTCTTCTCAAACCTTATTCACCTTGAAGCAAGGAGTTTTCTAAAGAAAAATCCGTTTTTAACGCCCTTGAAGATAATAACTTGTTCTGGTTCACGCCGCTTAGATCTCAATAACCTTCTATTCAAAGACCCTGACAATTCAAGTCAAACAAAAAATTGTCCACATAATTTCATTCATTCCATTAAAAAACTTCTACAAGACAAACCAAATTCCAGAGTTTGAAGTAACATAATTTTTGATGCTATAAAACTCTGCCTGGACCAACCAACCCCCACATATACCTGTATAATCTTATCTACCAGGAACTTTGAGCACCACTAACGAAGTACAATTTGTCTATTTCATAGGCATTGTTCGTTTTTTGCGGTAAATTGTCATTCAATTAATCTAACATCGAACAGAACGAGAATTGCCTGCCTCAATTGAAATACTCATCATTTCCTTGCCCTTCCTCGATAATTAGGTACATCCCCACGTCCATTTTGACTATGTCACTGCAATTTCAATTGAAGCTCATTGAAAATACGTTAATTGAACTTGGCCACGCACCCGTGGCAGGATTATTGAAGAGCCGAGTATCTGACTCGCAATCAACATTACATCAAGAATTATTGGCACACATACAATATCTCGTGAACAACTCAGATTATGAAGCATTATTAAACATTTTTACAAGTGACCCGCTGGATCGTTCATCTGGATTAAGTATACGTGAAAGAGCAATTGGTAAGTATGTCGTTTTGAGATTTATGCTTCTCAAGCTTATCTTGGATGTTCAACTTGGGCAGAATTCAATAACGCAAGATGATGTGGACATTTTTTTTCTTTCGAAGCTCACTCCAGCCTTAAACAGTATTCAAGATCTAAATAAGGTTCCAATACTTGCACATTTATCAGAAGACCGTGACTATTCACTTTCGTTGCTTTTAAAGAACTCAACATATGAAGGCGCTGATCCAGCCGCAATTTTTACTTCCTCAATTATGTTAATTCCTATCAGAAATGAAACTTTTAATGGTATGTCTTCTGGTTATAAGTGCTTAAACTACGTCTTGTCATATGTTTTGCCAGAATCCTTAAATTTATGGTCATTCTCCGATGACTCACAACCGGCCATTAGACAAGATCTGTTAAAAAATATACTTCACGAAGCTTCGTGGCACAGACTCTCACATTCACCATATTATTTACCATCAAGATTGGTTGACCAACTAGAGACAATTCTATTGGAGGATGTTCCTTACATGGAGCAAAAAATGGAAGGAGAATTCCCAATTCAAAATTTATTTACCTTATCAGAGCATAAAGACGAAGTCTGGTTTGTGAAATTCTCTCCTTCAGGTCGCTTTTTGGCCACTGGATCATTAGATGATACATGTATATTATATGACGTTCTTGATAACTTCCGCACCATCGCCGTCCTTAGTCCAACAATTGAGAATGACGAGGCCGCATTCTTGAATCTGACATTCAAACCGGCTTTGGATAAAAAAAAGGGAGTTATATGCATATCATGGGAACCTCATGAAAGATACATTGTAGTTTGTTGCCTTGATACTGTAATAAGGGTCTGGAATGTGGAGCATTTAACTCTGACTAGAAGGGTTACGAGGCTGATGGATGATCCAATGCCTAAGCTTGTCACTTGCTTTTCACTAGGTGAAGGAACTCGCACTTGGCCTTGTGAATTTTTGGAGACAGATAAGGAAAGAGTGCCAAGATTTATAGTAGGATCCCCAGATAAGGTTTTAAAAGCATTCACAGTTGATGGCGTAGAGATTCTTGATTTTTACAGTGACACAGAAGAATGGCAGAAGGCTCTCGAAGAGGAGACCGCATCTAACGCTACCGACGAGGAATCAGCGTCCGCCAACAATCACAAAAGCAACGCAAGTCAATTTAATCGTATAAACGACTTGGCAATTAGCCCCGATGGAAAAATATTGGTTAGTGCCAACAATGATAAGCAAGTCTTTTTCTACGAAATCCCCGACCTATCAAACCCCAGCGCCATAACAAACAAGATTGGCCTGTTGAGTTTAAATGGCAGATTGACATCATGCAATATATCCGCAAGCGGCAAGTATATGCTATTGAGTATTGCGCCTGAGCTGCTTCAAGTTTGGGATATATCTCCTCTTGAACGAGGAGAAAAACCCTTCCTTAAATCCAAGCTTTTAGGACTCAGCCAGGCGCTGTTCATGATCCGGTCCTGCTTTGGATATCTAACAAAATTAAGCGGTACCGAAGAATTGGTATTGAGCGGGAGTGATGATGGATGTATCTACATTTGGCGACTCGAGACAGGACAGTTAATTACTCGAGTCCGTGGCCATGAAGGACTATGTAACTCTGTTGATTGGAACAGGTTCTACGTTCCCTCCAAAAATGGTATTGATTATGGAACTTATTGGGCATCCGTAGGCGACGATAAGCTTGTACAAATTTGGGGCCCCAAACATTGATAGTTGTATAGTTTGCTATAACTAAGAAACAATTTAAAGTATACGATATAATAAGCGAACAAATGATTCAAAAAATGAGCTAAATGATCTACAAAATTGCAACAATAAGAATTTTTATGACTTAGGTGGTATATTTACAACTCATCGTGGTCAACATCCTCCTCATCCTCAGCAACGACATCCTCTTCTTCATCATCAATGGCCACTTCGTCTACATCCTCAACGGCCTTCTTGGCCTTTGAAGCGGCGGCTTTCTTGGCGTCAGTACCAGCAGACTCCTTGATGAACTTGACAAAGTCCTCAAGCTCTCTGGCTCCACTGTATGAGATGTGCTTTCTGAAACCAGTCTCAGGGTTCACCTCACCGTTGGCAGGGTAGAAGATAAGGGTTGGGTAGCCCTCAATCATAATTGGGGTGTCAACATCGTTGAGGGTGTGGTCGATGTCAGCAATGACAACTTGCTCTGGGTCAAAAGACTCAGCCAATTCCTCCCAAATTGGGGCTAACTTCTTACAGTGTCCACACCATGGAGCGTAGTACTTGATGAAAACATCCTTAGAGTAGTCACCAATGACGGCGTCATAATTGTGAGTAACCAACTTGGTAACAGCTTGAGCGTCAATCTCTTCTTGAGTTGGCAATGGCTCGGACTTAATGAGAGGAGTTGCCTTACCAGCCAAGAACTCTTCAACGAAGGAAGAAATGACCTTGGTAGAAGGACCCTTAGGGTTCTCGGTCTGGTTGACACCGTACTTCTTACCGCCAGCGCTCTCTTGGATAGCGAACAATGGGACAATTTCTGGGTCCATGTTCAAGACCTCGGCATGACGGCCGAAAAGTGAGGCATCCAAACCAACAAAGTTGATCTTGCCACGGTGCTTCTTACCTTGCTCCTTGAAGTAAGCGTCAACTTTCTCTCTCTCCTCGGCGTTGTTGTAGAAGTAGTAACCCAAAGGTAACTTGGAGTTCATGTAAAGAAGGTAGGTATCTCTGTTGATGTCGCCAAAGTCTGGAACCATGGCGTTAGTAGCCCACTCAACAAAGGTGGTACGCTCCAACTCGCCATCCAAAACTCTGACGTCGTCGTACTCACCTGGGTGAACAACCAAGTACTTTGGCGTCTTACCAGAGAGGTCGACATTGACCTTCTTGTCAAACTCAGCAATGACGGCGTCATCGGAAATAGAGAAGAAAGAGAATTGGGATCTCTCTTGGTTGGCCAACTCAGAGTAAGTTTGGTTCAGGGCAGCAGCAGACTTGTGAGCGGCAGATGGGAAGATCTGAACAACATATGGAGAAGTTTGAGCTTCGGCGGCTTTGAAGAAGGAATCGAAGTCTTTAACATTTTGCACAGCAGGAAGAGACAACTTGACCATGTGGTCAGCAATTCCAGCAGCTTCACGAGGACCGTTGTAGTCTGCGCTGTTCTTACCTCTGAAAACCTTCAAGGTTGGGTAACCCTTAATGTCGTGGGATTGGCACAATTCAGCCTCTTCGGTACAGTCGATCTGAGCCAACTTGATGTCAGGGTGAGACTCTTTCAAAGAGTCGGCGGCCAGGGCAAACTCAGGACCCAACTGTTTACAGTATCCACACCATGGGGCGAAGAATTCAGTCAAGACCAATGGGTTTTCATTCAAGAAGCTCTCGAATTTGTCGGCAGTCAACTTGACAACAGCAGAGTCGGCTGGAGCGATGGCGTCACCTTCAGTTGGGCCACTTGCAGAGACGACGGTAACAGAGGCAAGAAGGGCGGCAAGAGCCTTAGTGGAAAAGTCCCAGAATCTCATGATTTGATATTTAAGACAATTGCAAGGCACTAAAAGTTGGAAGACTTCGTTGTGTCTCTTATGATATCACTGACGGGAGAATAAGTTCAGGTATATATAATATATGGAAAGACCAGGTGTAATGTTCGCATATAAGGAGAACACGGTGGAAGGTAAACGGCTTATGTGCAGGTACGGATTTGGGAAGGGTCTACATAGTTTTAGATAGATTGTTGACGATAAAATAAGTGTACATGATTTTTTGATGATTATTTTTGATTTTAATTTATTGCGTGAATATATTTCTCATTTAATCTGAGTTTAGGTTCTCTGGCCAGCGTGGTGTTGACATTAACTTTGAAGTGTCCGAGCTGAGTAATTAGAAGCCCACGCGTCAGTCATCAGACGCTAGTTCGAGTTGATGTGCTCGTAGATTCCTTGGAAAAGCGATAGAATTATTAAATAGAGAGAAAATGGTAAAAAAAATTGAGACCAATGAGTTACCGCCAACGGTTGCGTGGTTTTGGATTCGCTTGCTTGATTTTTGTGATATGATTTGCAACTTGAAGTTTCCCGATTTGGCACAGCTGCAAATCGCATTTCCTTATAACATTCAACTTAGCACACTATAACTATCAATTATATACTGCCTAATTTGCCTTGAGGGCCTGTTTTTACCAAGTTTGCTTTATACGGAATGACTTTGTAAAAGTGTGACGTTCAGTTGGTACGGTTATCTACAGTGAATCTTAAGTATACTCTGTGGGTTCTCCACATAAAACATCGTTTAAATTCGAGCAGAATCTAATAAGTAAATGAAAGAAATGTCGTTTTATCATTGGTTTCTTAAGGCTGATCCATTGCAGCAGTAAATCTTTCGGTTGCGGCCATATCAAGTGGAAAATACTGTTTCCCGTCCGATCAACGTTAGTCAAGCCACTTAGAGCCACACTGAGTAATGCAGTGGGAGACCATCCGTGAAATTGTGGTGCTGCAATCTTTTTAATTTTTGGACCGATTATATTTGTGCTTTGTGATTTTTTGAAAGTCGTTTTGTGTTAACTGAAATGGAAGAGAAGACAGGGCGAAACATGTCTTAGAAACAAGTTAAGCGGACACAAATTATATCTCGCTACTCCTCATGAACAGCCAATGATCTAAGTATCAAATGGTCCGTCAGCGCCCGATCCAATCACAACCCCAAGATCGTTTTGCTCGGCAAAGGGAATCTTGCTCATTGGGAGACACATACCTCAATAATTCGAGCCATTTATTAAGCCAAAACTGGTAAAAGAGGATTTGACTTGTCGTTGTGAAAATATGAAAATGCCGGGCATCTGCTATGACTGCAAAAGCGCCAAATTCATTCAATTGGGTCCCTGTAATGTCAACCCTTGAAATGTCAATCTAAACAAGACAAAAATGGATACTTGTATGCTTCATCGACTCATTTACCAACTTGGACATTCTATATCATTCCAAATCCAATTAATCATAAAACTCTTTTTCAAATAAATTAAATGAATCAAATTATAAGGAAAGACGTTTTGCCAAATAGGTAATGTCCTGCATACAGATTGATAATGTGCCAAGGAATGGTTGTGAGCGTTGGTCTTATATTTGCTCGTAATATGCTCACTTGCAGGCGCGCCCGTTTTCTGTTTCCAATTTGGAAAATAATAATGCTCACTGAAACATGTCTCAACTTTCTTAAATGAGGTTGAAGATCTTATAAACACTGTCTTTTCTTCTTTAGGTGAAGATTCAGATCGACTTAAGACCAATTGCCTCACGATTCCTATCGATAACTACACACTCCCTTGTCAGTTTTGCAACCGTTTTTATCGAAATCAAGCGACAACAAAACTTGTCAAACAAACACAAAGACTGACGTACTTGTATAATAGAGTCCTACAATCCTATTCTTCACGTTACAGAACTAAAAAACATGAAGCTCGCGGCGTTGTTTTTGATGATGTACGCTGCATCAGCTTTGGTCGTTATTGACTCATCTCTTGCCTCTTCATGTCTCTACTACTTCAAAGACTTTAATTGGGGATGTGGTGGAACTGGCCAGGGCCATAAAATGTATATGTGTCGGTGTTTCAATGTCGATTGGCTTGGTTCTGTCCTGAACTGTATGGCCACACAAGGTAAAAGTCAGAAGGAAATTGCTCACGCATGGGCTCATTTAAGAACCAGATGTTTGCAAAAGGCTCACGTCGACTACCCGGTTAGTGAAATTGAAGCATGGTCGAACAATGCTACTAAATATATGCAACCTCCACTTGCATCCGACAAAAAGAACCTCGTAACTCATCCTTTGAGTGTCAACGAAACCGGTTACGCCCCATTCAGACGTTCTTTCAACGAGATTAATCACCATGTTTACAAAACTCAATGGTTCGGTTGGGGTCTTGTGTTCAACTGCGCTGCTGTTATTGCCGTTTTCTCAATCATCAACATATTTAAGAGAGTATTTCATGTCTCTATTTTCCCAAAAAAGATGAGACAGCTCTTCCACAAGCACTTGATGCCTCAATTTACTGTATACGGTCTTCGTGGTTTGACTCGCTTCGACTTGATAATTATGGGACTCTTCACCATTCAAACAGTTCTCTCTACTGCACTTTCGTACACAGTTCAAACTCCAAGTATGTACATAAAGGACCCATATTTTCTTACGTTGGATCTTATCGGTTACAGAAGTGGTATAATTGCATTTTCTCTCATGCCAGTAGTCTTCATTCTCGGCTTAAGAAACAACCCGTTCTGCCTTTTGACTGGCCTTCCACAAACTGTATTCATTACATATCACAAGTTCGTTGCAATCATTATGGCTATTGAAGCCATGATTCATAGCGCTGTCTGGACTGTCTATGCTATGAAGTCAGGTGGATATGCTCTGTGGGCTGTCGACGGCTACTGGAGATGGGGAATTGTTGGAACAGTTCTCGTGTACCTCATGTTATTTCAAAGTGTCAGCTTCTTGCGTAATATCATGTATGAGCTCTTTTTGGCTATTCATAAAGTCTTTGGTTGGTTGTTCATTGTTTCCATGTGGTACCATTGTATTACCTTGGGCTGGATGGGCTGGGTGTACTCAATTATTGCACTTACTGTTTACGATAGAGTTATTCGTTGTTTCAAGATCTTTGCCCTTAACAGAGGTTTCATTAGAATTAAGGTTGACGTTATTGGAGAGAACTCTTTAGCAATTACAATTCCAAAGACTGAGGTCTACGACAGCGTTTACAAACCTGGCCACCATCTTTACCTCAGCTTTTTCCACACAAAAATTTGGTACCAGTGCTTACAATCTCATCCATTCAGTATTGTATCTTCGCCAGTTCAGTCGCAAAATGAAGTTACTGTGTATGTCAGAGTGAAGAAAGGCATTACCAGATCACTTTCTAAGATTCCCGCTAATGAAAAGGGTACCATTGAATTGTGGCTGTTGATTGATGGTCCTTATGGTGAGAGTGTAACGACTTTTACTGAAAACGATGCTCTCGTTGGTATTGCAGGCGGTCTTGGTTTGTGTTCCATTCTTCCTGCTTTTTATAATCAACCTAAGCATTCCATGATCTTCTGGGCAATTAACAACCTCGATGACTTGGAGAGTTTACACAAGGAATTAGACTTTTTAACGGCTCGCGGTGCTGATGTTCGCGTGTTTTTGAAAAAGAATGACTGTGATGAAAGCAGCAGTTTTGCCGAGGAGAAGTATAAATATCTATCTGTTTCTTCAAATCGTGCAAATGTGTCCGAGTGGGTCGATGAGGCACTTTCTCTTGCATCTGCAATGAATAAAACAGACCTCCACGTCTTGTCATGTGGTCCTGGTCTGATGGATCAAGATGTGGCCCAAAGCGTTTACAAGCATATTAATTCTGACGAATTGGCTCTTCATTTTCATCCTAAAAACTGCATGTGGTAGTTAAGCATTCTTCAAATAGCATCCATTTTAATAAACAATTAGAATATTCACTCTCGTTTCACACTATTATAGTTATTGACCCAATTCTCACAACCCAATGGTTTAATTCTACTTTCTAACTGTTTATATTTTCTTTACGTCAGCTTTAAGGAAGTTTTTAATCTCTAAAATTCTGGCCTCCCAATCTTTCTCTCAATTAGCAGACTCGGTTCAGAATATTGACTTCTTTGTAAATTCCAAAAAGAAGGTAAAACCGCACTTCTCATATTTTCGAGACAAACTTCTCTATTCCCTTTTTTCCCGTTTAAATGATTTTGTTTGGGTTGCCTCTAGATCTGTTGAACTTGGATCATTCCAGTTAGGTACACTAAAACACGAGGGGAATTTTTCCAAAGCTTTCACAGTCGCCAGAGTTCTAAAAGCTTGATACTTTCAAACGTACATATAAAATTATCACACTTCAATATTCAAGTATTGTTTTAATTGACCTCTAATGCAATGTTCGTAACTCAGACTACTATTCCAAAGCTCTGATTGACACCAGTGCACCACGACCTGGCACACTAAAACACCCTTCACACATACTAAGAAACAAATAACAAAACATAAAATGGCCACATTATTACCAGCCGTGGTCATCGACAATGGCTCCAGCTCCACCCGTGCAGGGTTTTCCCTGGAGGAATTACCTTCACTTATTTTCAGCTCCAATTACGCTGTTAAGAAGGACGGTAAGGTCGTTGTTGGTGAATCTGAAATAGCAGAAAATCCCGATAGCGAGGTGATGACGCTAGTTGATGACGGTGTAATTTACAATACCGATAACATTTTACACAACTGGAATTACGTGTACGACAATTTGGATGGAGGCAACGGTGTTGCATCTTCTGACCACCCTTTAATGATCACAGAGCCAGTATGGAACAGTAATAAAACTAAAGGCGACTTGGCCCAAATCGCATTTGAACAATTGCAAGTGCCTCTTTTCTCTATAGTTAAGAGCCCGTTGGCTCAACTTTATCATATGGGCCGCTCAAGTGGTTTTGTGGTAGATATTGGTGGATCTGTTACCTCGGTCACTCCTATTCTAGATGGCATAGTCCAACAAAAATCCAGTTTCCATTCTAAATATGCTGGTGACTTTGTTTCTCTCCATACTTTACGTAGTTTAGAAAGCAAGTTGGGCCATCAACCATTGCAGTTAGACTACACTCGTTTATTGCCTCGCAAGCTCGGAGTTTGCGAAATGTCCGACTCATTCAAGCTGTACTACGTCAATAATAACGTTTTACTTCACTTTAAGCAAACTATGCTCTCTGTCTCTGATCCTCAACATGCAATTGGTGCTCCCGGCACTTATTATCCTCCACAAACCCAACACCAACACCCAGCGCTGTATCAACTCCCAGACTCTACACATGTAACATATACTGATAGGGAATTGTTCCCTCTTACAGAGCCCTTGTTCCTTCCATATATGTACCGGTTGCCCGGGATTACGATCCCAGAAGCATCTGTCGAGAAAGCTTCGACTCATGGTTTGTGCAACCTCGTTCTTTTTGCGCTTAAGAATCTTGAGGCAACTTTCATGTCCTCTGTCACTAACGAGAGTCAAAGTGCTACTGCAAACAACAGATTTAACGACGTATTGCGCCAGATATTCGGTAATTTCTTGATTACTGGTGGTGGATCATTAATCCCCGGCTTAAGTGAAAGACTTTGCGGAGAGCTTAGTAGACTTGCGCCCCTGGTTCTTCCTAATTATCTCATAACTGGATCTTATAAATTGAACATAAACGTCTTGAGAAACACTGGTGCAGGTGACATCAATGAAACTTTGGATAGAAAATTCGGAGCCTGGTTAGGTGCAGCAAACTTGGCTTCGATGTTAAAGGCATCGCCAATTGATGATTCCGGCTCCAGTAACATTGCCCTAGAAAACTGGTTTGTCTCTAAAGCTAATTACGAAGAGTTGGGTCAGGATTATATCGTTGAACGGTTTAAGTAAAATGTAACAAGTAGAATTAATTTAGATATCAAAAAGTATATTGTATTTTTAAATAAAAAGAGATATTCTTGCATACAAATTGAGTAAGTTGGTACATGTTATGGTTCTAGTGGGCCATGACTTTCATTTAAAGAGCTCTTTATCTATATACGTCTAATTACTATACCCAAGTGACGTACTTGTTGTCGTACTTGGATGCCTCTCCATGAAGTGCCAATATCCTGTCGACCTTAGCCTCAACACCTAATTTCTTGTTGGTCTTGGTAACAAAATGCTTCTTGACCTCAGATGGCGTAGGTAAGTAAGACCTGTTAGAGCCATCAGAGCCAGTAATGTAGTCTGCAACATCTCTGTTAGATGGCAAACCCATATTAAATGGATACTGCTTGAAGTCAACACCGAAGAATTTGCTTAGGAGTGGATCGTCGAGCTTAACGGTATGGATTGATTTAGACATCAATTTGTTCACTCTGGAAGCATCATATTGGGTCCATTCAGGCAAAGATGGCTCCTTAATCTTATCAATAAGCTTATGCTTTACACCCTTGACGAAATCATTCTCTTCGAGCTTACCATGCATCATGTTTGTAGCTGTGATCATTTCTAGTTCAAATTGATCACGGATACTGTTCTTGGAACCCTTGTTCAACAATTCGAAAGTAAGGTTAGAGCAGGTAGGAGATATACTGGAGATACGCTCAAAAGTCTTTTGACCGAATTCAGTACCGGACTGCTTAAACACTTCCAAAGCCTCATCAAGAGTAGCTCTAGAAAAGGCTTGGTTTATGAGTGCAATCTCTTCATTGGACAAGTGGAATTTATAATCCTCAGGTAATTTGGAGTCAGAGTACTCTTCAATGATATTGTTAACTTGTAAGAAGTAGTCTTTATGGGACTTTACGTAAAGAGAACTGTCCTGGACACCATTGACTGATGGAGGTTTCAAATTAGACAATCTAGTGACCAAATGAGGTATTCTCTCAGAAGGCATGTAATGAGTGGCAAAACCGGCGAAGTAAGTGTCTAGGGAAGAAAGAACCTCTCCTGTAAGGGCGTAGTAATAACCTAATTTGTCATCTAAACGAGGCAAAAAGAATGTAGTTCCAACATCTGGGAAGAATCCAATGTCCATCTCAGGCATAGCCAACTTAGTCTTTTCTGTTGCAATACGGAATGGCGCATGGACTGAGAGACCAACACCACCACCCATAGTGATACCATCCATCAAAGCAACATAAGGCTTAGAGTAGGAGCTGATCAAATAGTTCAAGTTATACTCATCTTGAAAGAACTTGCTTGGAGCGAGAGGGTTTCCTTCCAAAATCTGTTGAGCACAGGCAACCACATCACCGCCCGCACACAACGCCTTTGGGGATTCGGAGGTCAAAAGAATCATGTTGCAGACATCCAGCTTTGAGTATTCAATCAAACGAGGAGTAATCTTGCTAACCATCAGGTCGTTCAATGAGTTGAGCTTGTTGGTACGATTAAGAGAAATCACACGGGCCATGTTCTTGTTGGAAAACAATACATCCTCAGATGCATACCCGGAAGACGAAGCCATTCTTCTGATACTGGTACGTAATACTTGGGGAGCACGTCTACTTATGCCTAGCATGGTGGTGAAGTCGGATCCCAATGGGGGTATTTATAGTCCCGTGTGTTGTGCAGTTGAAGAGGGGAACACTTAATCGGGTCAAAATTTTTCGCACTAAGAAGCTGTTTGTGGGGCCTCAGAGACTGGGAGGGAATTATATCCTGTTTCAGACGTAAAAATTCGGATTTTTTTAACAAGATGTTTTTGAAAGGTTTAAATTATCATATTCGGATGTTTTGTTTCTTCAATTTTTGGGATTTTGATTCGTGAAAACGTGATCAGTTCCTTAAGACCGAAGTCTTGAATCCACCTCATGTGATGGCTGCAAATGATCACTTTGAGTAGATTGAAGCGATACAATGGGTTACGACAAAAGATACAAAATATGTTGAATAAAGTTTCAATTCCTTTTTCTTGTTTTACATGAAATTCTAAGTTTTTACGTTTGCAATTAGTGAATTGATTGAGAAAAAGACTTTATTCGCTAGAAAGCCACAGAAGAGAATATGCTATAAGAAAATGGAAATCCCACCAAACTGTTGACTAGCTACAGAAATCCTTATAATCATTGGCGTAACAAAAATTCGTTGCTCATGTTCTAAGACTAGCTATTCTTCGAAGTATTCTTCTTGACAGGGACTAATCAATTAAACTGTTTTGAGACATGAGTCCACATTCTTCCCGTTCTTCGCTAATTCCTCTTGGCAAACGATATTGATACAAAATACCAGTATTGTATGAGGCCAACATCAACAGAGCCGAGCTAGTGAACCCAATCTCCACATTTTTATGGTGCTTGTGCGATGGAATATACTCAGGAAGTTTCACATACGCAAAAGATCTTCGAGGCTTTTCCCATATTAAATTGTCCAAATAATCCCGATATGGAAGTTTCTTAATGAAGGACTTCGTGTACAGATTGTTAAGGATCTTCTGTGGAGCTTTAAATGCCGAGAAGTACGACGACTTTGACTCTTTTGTTTTAGTGGGTGTATCGGGTTGTTTCAGAAGTAGTAAATTCGCCAAGTTTTCGTTTAAGTCATCCAGGGATGACTTGCAACTTCGCGAATCTTCGTCAGATGAATACTCGTTGTTTTCATCGCCAAGAGATTCATCTACACCCGTTTCTTTTTCCTTAACTGTAAAAAGGTGAATAGTATTACTTTCAGATGCACATCCTAATATGGTCAGGTCTTGGTTGAATTGAAGGGCGTTGATTGTTGTTGGGTTGTGACCGCGCCGAAGATTCGTAATTTGACCGATCTTAAGTTGAGAAGATTCAAGGGATGGGTCTTGGATCATATGGCAGACGCGTATAATTGTGCCTTTCTCGGATGCAGTTGCAATACTACTACCATCGTGAGAGATGGCTATTTTGGCTAGTCCCGCGTCGTGAGCTTTATAAATTAAACGTGGTTTGAGATTAATAGTGTCATATACGAGAACCCAACCAGCCGAGTCTGCTTGGATATCTTCTAATGTGAGAACGTCTGTTCTCTTGAGATTAGAATTTGAGTTCTTATGTGTAAACTCCACGAGTTGTCCAAGAGTCTGCATCACGGCGGAATCAGTTGGTCTGAGAATTGGTGTACCAGGAAGACTCGAATTGCCTCCACTTCCATTGTTACTTATATTGAAGAGGTCTGTCTGAGCATTAATTATCAGCATGGGTATTACAAGTAGTGAGTTATCATTAGCACTTAAACTTGCCATAACCGAAATCTTTGTGCCATCGGGCCGTAGAAAGGAATTAACATCCAATATTTTTACGACCCGTATACTACTTAAATCGTATATGAAAATCTGTCCGATTTCGAGGAACACAACTAAACGCCTTCTGTTTAGCATGATGTCAACTATATCCAGTGTGAACGTCAATTCGCATATACGAGAGTTTTGCTTAAGATTGTAAACATGTAAAAGTCGAGTTCCTGATGAGGATTTTGGAACAATGATCGTTAGAGACGTAGAAAAGAGCATTCGTAGGATTGCAGTTGGCTTTAGATCTGCCTTATCTTGACTCAGGACATAGAACTCCCCAAAAGGCTCGCAATTGAAAATGCGATGACCCGTAGAGGTTGAAACCAGTATATTGGAGAAGTCCTGATTGAATCCTAAATCGTTTATCTCCATAACTTATACGTGAATGCTGGCTCAATTGTGGGGTGGTAGTCTTATCAAGGGGATAGGGAGGCGAGGTGAGACAATAAAGGTATCGATACAGACTATTTGACGCGATTGAATTGTCTCTGGATTCCAAAGATCTCTTTTGCAAAGAATGTTTGGCGTTTTGTAGACGGTCTGTTTGTGGTCCTTTTTGTTAAGTGATGTAGATGGTTTATGCTGGTAGCATACGGTTGGATTATGTACCACCAGGCAATGATAACTTATGATCGTAAAGATGACACCATTTGAATCAAGCTATCAATTTGCGAGTAAATTGCATTTGATTAATTCAATTTGTATTGGAAAATGAAAATTTATTTATGTACCTGTCAATGATTAGCTAAAATTGGTATAATCTACGACTCACAAACTTCCCTGAAGGCAGTCACTGTTACATTAGCTGCTAAATTTTATAATGACTACACTCTGTACTTTTCACAATCTCCGAAGTTAATTCGTGTTTCCTACTCGTCGTCAACCTCTTCCAAAGTAACCGTCCTCTTCACGGTAGATGTATTAGAGGTCTTGGCACCAGTGGTAGTTGCATCCAGTCTACTGACCTCTTCAATCTTTGGGCCATTCTTGGCGGCTTTTGAAGACTTGGACTTCTTCTTCTTCTTACCAAGGTTGTCTCCACTCCAACCATAAACAGGCTGGAAACTTTCAAGGACTCCACAATCCTCAAATAAGTTAGGAAATAACCAGAAGGCACGAGGCATGGCTAAGTAAGTAATAACAAAAATGATGAGTCTCACAATAGCAATTGCAAATAGAAGACCCAAAAGTCCCATGGCACCCATAGACAAATACCACACTCCAGTACGCATGAATGTTGGCCACAATGGGAACAAAATGAGGATAAAGACGCCCGCAATCATCAAAATACTATAAACAAGCATCATTGGGTTAGGCTTAGTGTATGACCAAGCATAGTATGCATCAGGATCCATAGTGGCTTTAGAAGTAGGTTGCAACGTTGGCTTTATACGATTTGGCTTCCATCCCTTAACCTTCTTTATGTCATCGTAATGTAACTTTTCAACTGGGACAATTAAGCGAGATTGGATCATCAGAACAAAAATCTTAACAAACTCTTCCTCAGAATCTATATGAACAAGCTTGTTTTTTCCATTGGAGCTCAGTTTCTTGTAGGTATCACCTGTAAGCAATCTTTGGAGTCTTTTGAAACGGAAAAATTCGACATCCTCCTTATTGTTTAACAAACCGGTTCTGGATTTGAGTAAGGGACTCGAACGAGCGAAATTGGCGACATTAAGAACAACAGGATTGGGTGCTTGGTTGGTTGCAACTTGAGTGCCCTCAGGGTTAACACCAGCAGGAGGACCAGCAGGAGCAGACATGTTTTACTGTGGTGATCTTTTTCAGTATACGTAACGTGTACTAGTGCCCTCGAGTGTGTACAGTCTTGCAAGTATACCATGCCAAATTTGAGACCGCGCACCAATATATTGATCAGGACCAAAGCATTTGAGGTATCTATAAATGATTGAATTAATACTTTTGATTTTTTTCGATTATTTGTTATTTATTACATATACTATTTTACATTTTCGATGGCTAAACGTAGTTGAAAGTGTTATTGTGGAAGTCCAAGGCTCTGAGTCCGCTAATGAGACAAATAGTGTAATTTAATAGTTTGAAATAATTTGACTAATTGGTACAAGCTGATTCTAATCCGGTTAAAGCGATTGGAGCTGCCTTTATAATTTCCAGCATATGGCCAATGTTGCATTCAATTTCTGTATTGTATTATTGATATCGTCATAATTTATGGTCTGAATCATGGTCTCTGGTCGAATAGACTACGTAGTTGAAAATGAGCATATTTTGAAAAAAAGGAAAACTCATCATTTGAAGTAAATTCAAGCTTCTACCTAAACCTTGTTCCATATACTAAGTATAGACTTCACCTCCTGTCAAACCAATGATCCTGCATGTTCGTGTTTCAGATGCAATGCATAAGGAAGTAAGACCAATATTACTATTTTCACATCATTTAAACATCAATTCTTTCAAATATTCAACTACTTATGAAAGAAAAATTTCTTTTTATGTGCAACCAACTTCTCCCTGCTGTTTAATACGTCAGAGGTACTGGCGCTTCTTAATGAGTATCCTGGTCTCTTTTTAACAGGAGTTATTTTGCCAGGACTCAGATCTGATTCATAGTCTGGAGCAGGCTCTTCACCATTATCATCCGAATCATTTTGTAATGCATCTTCGTAACACGGAATAGCCAGTAATTGCAGCAAATTTAGAACTGAAGCCGATTTCGACTTCGTTTCGTTTGCTATTATTGGTGAATAGCACGCTGAGCCACTTTGACGCAACTGTTCAAGTGGCGTACGACTACTAACCAGGTCATACAATAAATCCTGTAACCGCTCCTGGTACATTGGAGGAGCCAGCTCCTCGTCCGAGAATTCAGGTTCGAGAGAACTGTCAGATTCACTGCCACTGTCAATTGGAGTTTCTAATTCTCTTGAGGGGAATAAAGGGTCTTGTCTTTGTGAAACGTTATCAACTACAAAATACCCATGATGATCTATCTCCAAATGGCTCGCAGTAGGCTTACCATGAGTAGGACTTAAGAACACCGTCACTGGCAAATGGGCACGAAGTTCTGAAATATGACCATCTGCGTTGCGAATGTGGATAATTGCTCTAATGGCGTGACGAACGTAGATAATGTCGCTTTTTAACGAGCATGATTGCGTAACTTTGGACAACGAGTTTGGTAAATGAAATGCTCCCAGGATTTTCCAGTGATCTTCCCCGATGAAAGGCTCGTGACAGTTGAGTCTTTGTCTAGCTATAATATCCTCATATTCGGGAGACTTTCCTGCAAGTCCAGTGACATGAGAGTGTTGCACCAATTCAGCTTGAAGAGAATGAAATGATAGTCCCTTTATGAGCGGAACAATTACTAATTTAATTGGTGCTGCGGTACCTATAGCAACGGCCCGCCGAGTCATAGACACTTGAAAATCCATTTTACCGGGCCATGTGTTGTGAAAATCGATGGGATCAGTGAGATTGATATTCCTGGGACCAAGAGTTCTAGCAATTATGATGTGTGTTGCCTTTTTGAATGAGCGCTCGAAGCGGCCACGCTCAATTTGGCACTCTAATTTGTATCTAATTTTGCCGCAATTCAAACCCTCAACAGACTCTGGAATGTTAGAAGGTAAATGAATGAAGAAAGGCATTGAGTAATTACCTTCAGGTAAAAGAAAAGAGTGACTATCACTTTGACTCAAGTCTGCTGCTGGAAATGGGGTACCGTCAACTCCGGAACGAGGGATCTGAATTAAAGACTTCTCATGGTTTTTGAAGAGTGCTGGATGCGACTTAGTACGCATATATGCTGGTCTAGAGACTCTTCCATTTTCAGGAGTTCTTGGGGCAGAGCCACGAAAATATTCTCCGAGATTGACAGAGGAGTTCTTCCCAGAATCCAATCCAGAAGGGCTATTGAGCTCCCAGGAACCCCCAAACCCTCTCAGAGGCGATGAGTTTCTAGACTGACCCTCAGACATTGCTAAGTTACGAATTCCTCGATTAATTGCTTCAGGATCAGGAGCACTTCCAGGGTACCCTCCCGGGGACGGGGTTTGAAAGTTGTATTGAGACCCTTCACGAGACCGTTTCGCTTTAGATACAACCTTATGGTACTTAACTATCAGGTCGCCGTATCCTCCAAAAACGATCTCACCATTAGGAGAACAAAGTAAGTTGGGCCAGACAACTTTTAAAACACAATTGCGCTCATTAGCCTGGACCATATGCTCATTTTTGGGATAGTATTGATTAGTGAACTCACCAACCAACTTAAGAGTAATTTTTCGAATATGAAGATCTTCGCGAGTCGAGATTTTAACGTGCCCCTCTATTGGGATGTTCTCCACCTCAAACTCATTCCCCTTAACTAAAATTGTATTTTTCTGTCCACCCTTGAGTCTTATGTCAAAGTATGACAAGTCCTTTGAGTGACTGTGGAACATGGAACACGAAACAAACGGTTTGTTAATTTTTCAGCGAGAAAAGAAAATTATACATAGCTCGGCCGAGATTAAATCTCTATCGCATCAGCGAATGGAGCACGGCTGAACATCAGGCTAGTACTACATAGATATCCCGGAGCAAGTGTTGCTTTTTCTGTCTTCATGCCTGAATAGAAGATCTTCTAGAAACCAATGAATATTGAAAAGCTCTGAAAACTACTTTTCCATTTTGTCTCTTATTGCCTTGATCAAATGATTTTATTTCGATTATGTAATAGAGGCATAACTGCTTAATTTACGATGGTAGTTAGGTACCCCGGAGATTTACGTGCTGGGTGTTTCATAATATTATGCGCGAACAGGGCTCTATATTAGTTGAGAAGGTACAAACGTAAGATTGCAGAAAGTATTGTCATAATAACTTCAGTATATAGTCATATAAATAGGGTCATATATAGGATCTACCATTATTTCTGTTCTTTGATCACCTTACGTAATCTCAAAAGTGTTAAAAATCCCTCAATGAAGTTCATACCTGCCCAAGTCATGGCAGTTTGCGTTGGCATACGGTGGTAAATCATCTTTGGCAACAAAACAAGCAAGATTTCGGCAACATGGATACCGTAGACCGTATACCAAATTGAGCGGATGTTTCTTTCGACAAAAAGCCACTTGGAAAAAAATGGTAAATTGCTAAGACGCACTGAACTCAAAGCAACGCTGACAAAATTAGGTTTCAAAAGAGTGACTGTTAACATGGCTGCAGACGCGTACATGAAGTAAGACAGTCCCGATTTAGGGTATGCAATTTCGGTGATTTGTTTGTGAGAGTAACCACGTTTCTTTGCTGCATGTTTGGCCATTGAAACGAGCGTAGGCTTGATGTCTGAGGAAGACTCGACGGAAACAGCTTCTGGCTCATCAGCTTTGCTCCATGCTATCTCAATAGCTTTGATGGTACCGTTTAAAAGCTCAAAACGAAGCTTCATAGTCTCGGTGTTGATATCCGAGATCTGAACCGTATCTGGTCTAAAAGTTCTAATTGGCTGTCTTCCATAGACAACGACAAAATCCACAAGAGCCAATTGATGGTCTCTGTTCATATGACCGATTATTCTTTGCTGTGTCTCTGGATCCATTATTGAATTTTTGTTGTTATTAGAGCTACAGCAGATAAATCAACCGTTACTTAAGTACACCTACAAACTGTGCAGAACGCCTGTGCCAAGTATTTAGAGCCGTTTAAAACACGACAATTAGTCACCTTTTCGGAAAAACAGGGCAACTTTCAACCTCTTACAATTCTCAAAAGTGTTCTTTTATTACTAATTATTTGTTTCGTAGCGATGCTTGAGTATCCGTTGGAGTGACTTATTGAAAATTAATGTTTAGCTATTGAAGTTCGGGTATTAATGACCGAGTAAGAATTCTGTTCAAATGGCAGGTATCTAGTTTGAATTTGTTCAAATCCCATAGAATCTAATTTGATTCTGACTTGGTCTGACGAAGGCTTTGCAATTGATTAATAAAGTCATCAGCGACTTCCACACACCAAAACTCACCAGAGGACTTTGCCCATCCTAAATGTCCTCCTAAGTTCGTCTCGACAAATGCAAGATTTGGATTTTCTTCGACATTGGGAAATACTGGTGCAACTGCTGGATCGTCAGTCGAATTGATGATAAGAGTTGGCACTGGGATATTACGTGCTTGGTGGATCGGAGAAGCAATTGAGTAATATTCCCAAGCATCTTTGAAACCAACAGTTTTACATGTAAAGATGTTATCCCATTGCCAAGTTCTTTTAGCTTTCCAAGCTTTAGCGACGTTCTCGTCGTTGAAAATTTCTGGGATGTGGCTTTTCAACTCTGAGTAATTACTTTTTACAAGCTTATTCAAAAACATGGTTAATTGCGGATTGAACAAGTAGCGTCCACTAAGAGAGCTTTCAAGATGTTTAGCACTGATGGCCATATCCCATGGACATCCGATGAGGACGGCGCCTTCAACTAAGTCCTTACTCGTTTCATTTCTGGCGCCCAAGTAATTTGTAAGAAGAGCTGCACCAAAAGAAAATCCGACTGTGTACAACGGCCTGTTTGGGAATCTCTTCTTCAAGTCTTCAAGGACTTCTCCAACATCATCATAAGAAAGAGCAGAGAATAGCTTACCCAGAGTGATCTTTGTCCGACAGCAACCACGGGAGTTCACCACGACAAGATCCCACTCGCTACCTTTTTGGCTAGTGAGGTAATCAGCTAAGTTTTTAATGAGAGGCTCATGGGAACCACCTGCTAAGCCGTGGAACACAACACAAATCGGAGAGGTTTGATCGTCTTGGTCGTATGTAGTCTTTTCATCAAGCTCGGCTTTAGTGAAGAAACGAGTTCTTGGATGAAGTCTAGGGGAGCTTTCTGGAATGGTTTTGTTGTATAATGTTTTGAACTCTTCCATCGATGTTGGTGGGATAACCCAGTCTAAAGAACATACACCACCATCCTTGTAGGTATAGATTTCCCTTCCGTAGAATACGCTGTGTTTATCGGAATTACTGGTAGCATAGTTGATAGTCTGGAGTGTTCCATTGAATAAAAGAGGGTTCAACCACAATTTTTCAGTTTGAAGAATGGGGATCTGATTAGTTACCATTTCTTTTAGGGTTGTTGTTGAATTTATGGGAGGAGAGTCGGTGGAAGCACAATGTATTTTGACTGAGGCATGAAACCCCCATTTCCAAAATCCTATCATGTTTTTCTTATTGATCTTGTTTAAAGAGTAGGTGTTTTTGTCAGGGTTTTATACATGGGGTGAGCAGAGACACATCGGCATGATTTAGCGATTTAACCGATAATTTGCACCCAAAAGTCAATATGCAGTTCAGGAGAAAATTCGCAACCGACACTTGCCGAGGACGTAAGATGCTGTATAAAGATAGGAGAGACGATTGTAAATAGAGTTCAAATTCAAAAGTGAGGTTTTATTCATGGTCGAATTTTGTCATTTTCATTACTTTAAGGAGATTATGTATGGTTTTAGTTGTTGGAGCTCTTGCTACTATTTTCCTTCTTCAAAGCCGCAGCGCGGAACTTTGATCTCTCACTAGATTCACTATTGGTGACATGGCCCCTATCATCTAAGTCTACAGAGCCGGCACTTTCAAACAAAGAAACATGGCCTGTTAAGAGACCCAATGTCTCGATGAGTTGAGAAGGAACATTTAAGTGAGCGGTGGCAAGTGTCTGTTTGGCAGCTGGTCCTACGAGAACAGGATAAATGCCATATGATCCACTGCTATTCTTTGGCATTTCATCCAAATGCCATTGCTTTTCAATCTGCTGAAGGGACTTAAACATATCTTCATCTGTAGTATCATCTCCTGAACAGAACATAAAATCAGGGAGTTGAGATGCATCAATTTGGCCTGGAGTAACACGCGTTGAGTGTGGATCTTGCTTACTGCCGTGAGGATTTAAAACAAGTCTCCGTACGATCTCTCCCTTGTTAACAAACTTTGGTCTGACCTCAATGTTGGCCTTGCCAGCCATGACCTCCACGTCGTAGTCTTTTCCGACTCCGTTCCGGAGCTCTTCCATGCACCTTGCAGCTTGGAATGACCCCAATTCAGGGTCGGAACGTCTGTAGTGCCAAGTCAAGGCGACTTTCTTCTTTTCGATGTTCGAATTTGGAGTCTTTTCGACATAACTCTCAAACACCTTCTCAACCTTCTCCTGCCATGACATATCAAAAGCCTCCGCGAGATTGTACCACTTATCGCTGCCGACATCCTTCATGAAGCATCCATGCTCAGCGGAAAGACCTACGTTCAATGAACCCCACCATTTCTCAAGAAATGCTTGGTCACGACCAGAAATAATCCAGAACTGGTTCTTGGGATCAGCTGTCAATGCCTTAACGATCTTAATGAGCTTCAGCGAAGGAATTGCAGCCGCAGGATCCTTGACAATTGGCGTAAGAGTTCCATCATAGTCAAACAAAAACAAGCGTCTACTGGAGTTTTGGTAAGCCTTGTATAACCGAGGACGGTTAAGTGTTGGCGTGTAGTGACCCTGGTGAACCTTAAGCGAGTGATCAATGAGATGTTCCAAGAATGTAGCAGTCCAGGACTGTACTGTGTTAGAAGTAACTTTCTTGTACAAAGTGTCTTCTAGTTTTGCCTTCTCCTCATTTGACATCGTGAAGCAGTCATGGATGGTCTTTGAAATACCAACAGAGTCCCACGGATTGACCAAAATGGCATCCTTGAGCACCGAAGCAGTACCCGTAAACTCAGAAAGGATAAGTGGCGATTTCTTTTGCTTTTGACAGATGACAAATTCAAGCGATGTTGTGTTCATACCATCACGAACTGAAGTAATGAGACACAAGTCAGCAACTCTTAAAAGCGCTAAATATTCGTCCTTGTTAATTCTCATTTGGTAGTGGAGAACAGGGGTGTGATTTAAGCTTCCGTAGCGTGAATTGATCAGATTCACCAAATCGGTGACTTTTTTTTCCACACGTTTATCATGCGAATAGCCTGGAGTTGACACCTGAATCAAGACAACTTTTTCTCTCCATTCAGGGTACATTTGCAAAAACATCTCAAAAGCAGCAAGTTTCTGAGGGACACCACGAACCAAATCCAAGCGGTCACGGCCCACGATGATTTTCAAATCAGGGTAGCAATCGCGAAGGGCCTTTACCTTTTCTCCGACGTGTTCCGTGGGAGAAAAGGCGTCGTGCTCAATTTTTTTTGTGTCGATACCGATAGGTAAGGTCTCTACTGACACAGTGCTTCCATACACCAATACACTGTTTGGCGTTACTTCGTGGCCCAAAATTCTAGCGCAGCAAGACAAAAAGTGCCTTTGGAAGGATTCATTTTGGAATGCAATCTTATCACATCCAAGCATACCGTCCAAAAGTTGCACTCTTTTTGGTAAGCAACGAAAGTACTCGGAGGATGGGAACGGAGCATGTATATACAAACCAATATAAGCATCAGGAAATTCCATACGCAACAATTGAGGAAGAAGCAACAAGTAGTAGTCGTGGATCCAAATGATATCTCCTGGTTTGTAAATGCTCTTAATTTTCTGGAAGTAAGCCTCGTTAAAGCGAACGTAATCATGCCAGGCCTGTGTCTCTTCCTTTCCGTCCGAGGGTTCACCCTGGATGTAATGGAATACGGGCCAAATTACCTTCTCAGCATACTTTCTCCAGCGGCTTTGATCTCTACGCAAAAGCCAAACTGGATGGATATTTTCGGAGTTGGACGCTTTACGAATCTTCTTATCTAAGTCTGAACGGTCTTCGTCGTCTAAGTATAATGGGTCGTCGCGGATGTTGACGGTGGCATCGCTGTTTTTGTCTGTTTTGTTTGCTAACTCTCCGGTCCAGCCAACAATATGGGTCTCCCATTTAGTTTGCTCTCTTAAAAAAAATAAGGATGAGTACAATGCAGATTGGCCACGAACAGGGTCGACATCCCAGTATTCTACTCCGTCGCTCTTCTTCTTGCTGATCTTGGCGGGAAGTGTCGACACTACATCTAAGATTCTTCCAGAGAGCTTATCAGTGCCATACTCTGGGAAGTCAGCCGGAGCCACCACCTTTGTGCTCGATGGGAACGCCTTGAGTTCTTCGTAGACTGAGGCAGCCATTGGATGTTTTTGTGTCTGGATTGGTTGTTTTTGTTGGAATTTAGTGATAGTAGTAGTGGAACCACTATCCGCAAGCAAGCTCAAGCAAGGGGTGCCGACCGACTTGAAATTCGTAACTGAGGACCCAAAAAATGAATCAATTTTCTGATTAAGAATTTTAATCGATTTGGAAGGTCTCAATTGAGTTCAATTATTTTTTTATGCTTGTGCTTTAGTCAATTGCCCCTCTATTGCAAATCCGTTGACTCCAGGGTGCCCCGCTGTGTAAACAGAAAGATTGGCCAAGGGTAAGTGTCGGTTTCAACCTTTTGGACCAATAAATTTTATTGGAAACATTTTCAGAAATAAAATTGAATATATTAATAACGAAAGAAAATTCAATTGAATTCAATAAGGTCTTTAATTCATTGTTAGGGTAATTAGAACTGTATTTAACAATTATTCAAGCTAAATATAGGAGATAATCAAGCTCAAATAAATAAAAGTGATGCATTCAAATCGCATTTCTAATCCAACTACTTTATAAATTTTATACAAAGATTTTCGTTACTAGTCCATTTTTTTCATGGCCGAGTTTGTAATGGCCGCAAATCAGTTTATTTCAATTCTGCAGGATCAATTACCTAATTGGTCTTATGACATTCAGAAGATCGACCAAATTAACAGCTGCACGTACAAACCTGAAACAAAAAGAAAATGGTTTATCTAACCCGTACCTTCTAGAACGCCGTTAGAATCACTTCTAATTTGCGCCAGCTAACTGTCTGGCTCTACAGCTGGATTACGATGCGGCTTTCCCCAGAGATGTTCCATATACCGGTGCGGCCTCCATATGTACTCAGGCATTGTAGTACCATTATTATAGCTAAACAGATTCAAAGAAAATCAAAGGCTTTAGATGTAATTGGGGCTAGTCTAATAATTTCGTATATCAGTACTCGGAGGCAATGGAATTGTCACACACTCTTACTGACGGGCTTGTTTCAAATTCATATTTTAAATGCGTTCCTGTATATAATTGTCCCAGAATTGGCGGCTTGACAGTGGGTGCCACAATATGTATGGCATCAAGAACATATAAAACAGCTACACCGCCCTGTCAAGGTTGTTTCTTATTCATACTCACTTAATTCCCATAATGTCAACTTATCTTGCTGATTCGGAAGCTCCAATTGTTTTTCTTGATGCACAAAAGCACCTCGAACAATTGCCTTCTAACAAGACCAAGATCTACGCTCACCACTTGTCTAGAGCTTCACATTGGGGTACTAGAGCTGTGTTACGTTCTGTCTCTCCTGAGAGTGAGGCCATTTATGATCTTATCATCGGTATTCACCAGGCTTTGAGCTCTCCAAAGACTACTGAAGAGTACGTTTCGAAGTTAAACGAGAACGCCTCTCTGAAGCTAGAGGAGCAGACTGTCACTTACTATTTAGAATATGCATCCCAATTTCTTGCCAACTTGGGTAACTACAAATCTTTTGGTGACAAGAAGTTTATTCCAAAATTGGATCGTGATGCCTTTGCCGCCATCGTAGCTGCAAGTGGGAATTCGTCCTTAACTGAGCTTTTCAGCACAATTGTGGAAGCTGTCTACTCCACCGAGCTTGGCCTTTTGGGGTGGCCTGAAAGTGGACATATGTCTAATTACTACCCTGACTGCAAGGAAACGATCACAAAGCCCGAGGTCGAAGCATTGAATTCGGCTTTGGCAGCAAAGGGTATTATGCCTGAAAACACCAGAGTTACCAAGGAATCCGACAAGAAGTTTATTGTTCACGTTGCAAGTGCCAAAGAAGACAATGAAACGTCTTACTACCCTAAAGAGCCAATCGACATGGATGGAGGTGCCACTATTGAGTTCAAATTTGGTGACCACTCTAAGGAATTCGCTCAAATCGTCAAGCACATGACTGAGGCCAAGAAGGTTGTGGCAAATGACATTCAGGAGGAAATGATTGAGTTTTACAAGGAGTCTTTTGAGACTGGATCAATGAACGCTCATAAGAAGTCGCAAATCATGTGGGTGAAAGATATTGGACCTCAAGTCGAATCCAACATCGGATTTATTGAAACTTACAGAGACCCATCTGGTGTTCGTGGAGAGTGGGAAGGTTTGGTTGCTATGGTGAATCAAGACCGGACTGCCAAATTCGCAACATTGGTCAACAACGCATCTACCTTGATTCCTCACTTGCCTTGGGATAACCTTTACGAAAAAGACAAGTTTACACCTCCTGACTTCACTTCACTTGAAGTTCTCACTTTTGCTGGTTCAGGTTGTCCTGCTGGTATCAACATCCCTAACTATGATGACGTTAGGTTGAATGTGGGATTCAAGAACGTTTCGTTGGGAAATGTTTTGAGTGCGGAACCTAAAAAGCCTAAAAAAGAGGAAGTCATTTCATTCATTGACCAGTCCTTACAAAGCGACTACCGTAAATGGAGAGTTGAAGCTTTCGAGGTTCAAGTCGGCTTGCATGAGTTGCTTGGACACGGAACAGGTAAGCTTTTACAAGAAACTGCTCCTGGCGAGTTCAACTTCGATAAAGAAGCACATCCTGAGATTAAGACTTACTACAAACCTGGTGAAACCTGGGGATCCTTGTTCGGTGCTACTGCTGGATCGTTTGAGGAATGTAGAGCTGAGTTGGTTGCCTTATACCTTATCTTATCTAAGCCAAAAGAGGTTCTTCCTATTTTTGACATTAAACCTGAAGATAACGAGATTGTGAAGCTTATTGCCACTATGCTCATGGCAAGAGCGGGTGTGACCGGATTGGAGTTCTGGGATCCATACTCCAAGAAATGGGGCCAGGCTCACACTCAAGCTCGTTTTGGTATCTTCAAATCTCTTTACCGCGCCGGTGTCGTTTCTCTTGAACATACTAAGGAGGACTACGATGATTTGAAATTGGTTGTTGATCCCGCAAAGTTAGATAATGAAGCTGTTGAAGCCTTGAAGGATTTCTTGCACAAGTTGCACGTCTACAAGACTACAGCTGATGTCAAGGAAGGTCTTGCATTCTACGATGATATGACCGAGGTTACTGAAGAGTTTGCAAAGTACAGAGACATTGTTCTCAAGAAGAAGTTGCCCAGAAGACAACTTGTCCAAGCAAACACGTTTTTGAATGGAGAAGAAGTTGAAGTTCGCACTTATGAGGAGACTGAGGTTGGAATGATCCAAAGTTTCGTCGACAGAGCTGTTTGAGTGTCGACCACTAATGATAATTAGAGTTCTAGAAGCAAGAGATGTCCGTAACGAGCAAATCCAAATAGACAATCAGAAAATAAGTACAGTTTTCTTCCCTGTTTTTTATCCTTTGGTTTATTTTGTTTTTTATTTCTTTCCGATTTATAATTTATTGATCAACGAATTCCCCTGCCGTTGGCTGCCCAGTAGGTTATCTGTGGATGCGCACTATCTGTTTCACAATTTGTGAGCATCTACCCAATTCGAACTACTTTCGACGAACGAAACGGACTTGTAAATAGCACCATGTTTCTCCGACCCACGCTTCGGTTGTCGAAGAGCGTGTGGCCCTTGAATGGGCCGGCCAATTTATTCTATGGCTCACGTAATTTCGGACTGGTACCCTCGATTCTAAGTCTATATAGTCGGCATCAACCTAAGAGCAAAATTGGCAGCAATGAATTTGACAAATGTTCCAGTTCATCATTTGTCATTACGAAACGATTCAAGTCTGTCAGTGTTAAGTCTGTGACCCCTGCTGCTCCCACGATTCGCCGTTACTCCACAGATTCTAAGCCAGTCTCAAATGAAAAACTACCGGAATCTGATCCTCAACAAACAACGATTCTAACACAAGATGCGTCAGTCAAAACACATTTGGATATAGCCAAGAAAAAGGTTCAGAAGGCAAAGGATGAGGAGGGAAAGAAACCTCGGCCGCCATTTTTTAAGAGTCTCAAGACCATCGGCCGTATTCTTATTTTAGGAAAGCCTGATTTACGTCTTTTTCTTTATGCCGTCGGCTTCATTCTTTGCTCTGTGTTGTTCCCTACAGTTCTCATCAAGTTGACAGGTGCAGCTATTGATGCTTTGAACAACAGTAGAGATAAAGAAACTGGAGAGATTATGGTATGGGGTTACGACATTTGGACGTTATCCTACATGATGATCCCATTTGCTATTTTTAGCTCGGGATGTTTTTGGGCCCGTCTTTATTTATTGAAATTGCTAGGTGAACGGTTAGCCGCTAGGTTTAGACAAAGAGTGATGAAGAACTTGCTCCAACACGACGCTGCTTTCTATGACGCAGATAATCACAAGGCAGGAGACTTGATTTCTCGTCTATCCAGTGACGCATACATCGTTTCTAGATCCATCACAAGCAACTTGCCAGATGGTTTAAAGAATACCCTTTTTGGTGTTATAAGTTCGTACATGATGTATAGTATAAGTCCTGTATTGTTTGGAGTTGTGGCTATTTTGTCGCCTATTCTCATTTCTGGATCTGTATATTTCGGACGTCAGCTTGAAGGCTTGTCTGCTAAATTACAGGATGCTGTCGCTGGACTCACCAAAGTTACTGAGGAAACACTTAGCTCCATGAAGCTTGTCAAAGCTTTTTCTGGTGAAGACAAACAACTCCACAAGTATTCTCATGAGCTTCGTAATGTTGTGGGCGTGGCTAAGGCTGAGGCTAAGGCAAATTCGAACTACATGTTGACCATTTACTCTTTGTTCAATTCTGCGTACACAGTGAGTCTTTTCTTGGGCTTCCACCTTATTGTTGGTGGAAATTTGACAACCGGTGCTCTCGTCTCCTTTACGATTTACGCTGACTACTTTAATCAGTCTCTTTATTCGCTTTCGTCTCTTTACGTGGATCTCATGAAGGGTGTAGGTGCTGCTAGTAAACTCTTTGCCCTCACGGATTACAAGGATGAGGTATCGCCAGTAAAAGGTGCCAAAGCTCCCGCTGGACTCGCTAACGATATTGAGTTTAAGGATGTTGTTTTTAGCTATCCTACACGTAAGTCCGATCTTGTCTTTAACAATTGTTCATTCAAAGTTGAGGGAGGCTCGAGCACCTGTTTCGTAGCTCCCTCGGGAGCTGGCAAATCTACCGTTGCCAGTCTTTTGTTAAGATCCTATAATCTCAACAGTGGCCAGATTTTTATTGGTGGTAAAAACATTGAGGAATTGCAAGTTCGTGAGCTCCGTCGCCACATCATCGGTATTGTTCAGCAAGAACCCATTTTGCTCTCAGGAACGATTCTTGAAAATATTGTTTTCGGTTTAACTGAGGACGAGGTCGAAAAAGTTACCTTGGCTGATGTCATAGATGTTGCGAAACAAGCCAATTGTCACGACTTCATTGATGCCTTCCCTGATGGATACAACACCATAATTGGTGCCGGTGGTGCCTCGTTATCTGGTGGCCAAAAACAGCGTGTTGCTATTGCAAGAGCGCTTATTAAAAGGCCGAGCGTCTTGATATTGGATGAAGCCACATCTGCACTTGACTCGAAGCTGGAGGCACTTATCAATGACACTTTGAAGAACTTAAACAAACAAGGAGGCATGACGATAATTTCCATTGCACATCGTCTCTCTACTATCTCAAAATCTGAGAATGTCATTGTACTTGAAAAGAATGGTGGAGTCGTGGAGCATGGCAAGTTCATCACATTAATCAACGATCCAGACTCAGAGCTTTCTAAATTGCTTGACGAGCACACCTTCCAGGCCGAAGAGGAGCGTATTTCTGAGGATGAACTTCAAAATCAGGAACGGAGAGATCGGGAAGCAGAAGACTTTGAGGAGCTCGAGGCCAAGAAACTCAAATTGGAGAAGATCCGTCTGCTAGTTGAGGACTTACCATTTGAGGTTCGTGCAGAAATATTTCAGCAAGTTACTAAGGAGCTAGAGGATGAGAAGATCATCATTGAAACAAGAAAGACCTCCACTCCCAAGTAGCTAATATGTGTACATAGAAGATTATACAATAAATAAAGGATTGGAAACAGAAATAAACGACACATAACAAAAATACTTAATGATGGCAACAGCAATTTAAATTTGTTCTACAGGATTTTTGGCATTGGGGTTATTTTCATGAATGGATTTTTGACAGTTAGATCAACATTGGACATTACAAACGTCAGGGGTCCCTCAAATATGAGCCCCTTTCTTTTAACGGGAGCTACAAATGATTCATATAAAATGCATTGTTATTTTGATGTGGTTTTTTTTTCTAAATCTAGTTGCCCAAAGCCTTAGCCTCAGAAGCAGTTCCGTTCTCGTACTTGGCAACCTTGACCTCAGTGAAGCTTCTCTTCTCGGCAGCGACCTTGAATTCAGCCTTCAAGGCGTTTCTGGTGGCCTGAGCGGCAACAGCCAAAGCTTTGTTCAAGGAGATACCTGCTTGTTTGTAGGAAGACATGATGATGGTTTCAAGTAGTGTTGAGTTGAAAGTTGAAGGGAAGTGCGATCTCATTGGTGACCAGAATTACCGTCAGCGTAAATCTGGGCACGTTAATTCTGACCGACTCGGAGGTTTAATACAATTAAAACCAATTTTTTAAATTAATTATGAAATGAATTGAATCGAGCCTCTGATTTTTTTTTGGCCGTCAAAGATGTTCTCGTTGCCAGTGGCCGCTATAAACCAAGGTAAAAGAGGCTTGAAACAGAATGTAAGGCAAAAACCTAAAAACATTATAGTATAATTTAATCAGTAAAAGGGTTCGTTTCAAATTGGGAGTTAATATTTATGACCTGTTGTTGACAATTCGAAAGTTGTTTCTTCTCACATGAACTATGATCGTAATGTATTGTATCTAAATATTTTTAATCTTTTAATTGTTTCCGTTCCCCCTTTTTGAGTTCAACCAATTGACGAAGTCAAAAAACATGTTTGCTTGGATACGGTTAGATGATTCACTTGCCCAAACAGTAAGAGTCTTTGCGTAGACAGATACGATGTCTTTCAACATCCCAGAGTCGAGGCTGAGCAAACTCTTGGAGACAATAATACAAGCTTGGTTGCAAGCAGCGCCGTGGGCCTGGGAGGAAGAGTATCTTCCTGCCTGGAGTTGTAGCCATTCTATGAGTTCCAAAAGAGACTTCTTGAACTCTTCAAACTTCTCTCCCGGGTATACACGTTCAACTTCTTTAGCGGAAACGCGTGTTTTACTGATTCTGTTCTTCAAGATTTTATGGGCTTTTACACCAATGTCCTTCTCGGTGGTCAAATTTATCACATTTATGAGTGGGCGAATGAATGTGAGGTTGTATACCGAGTTGGGATGTATTTTGGCAAACGAATCAAGCAAATCAAGAATCCGACTTTTAAACAAAACCATTTGCTCCTTTGCTTGAACTTTCTCGTCATTTTTCTTCTTTGTGCTGTTTGCGGTAAGAGCATCTCTTCTCTCCTTAAAGATTCTAGCAAGATCCTCGTCAATGGCCATCATTTGCTCGTCATCCATTGACTCGGACTCATAGTTGTCATCGTCTTCTCCGAAGGAATCAATCTCATCAAACTTGACCTCACCGCTATGCTCTGTAGGAATTCCTAACGCTGTAGCTAGCTTTATAGTGGTTTCTTGCTCGACTTGCTCGACTGTCTTAGCCTTGTCATCTGTTTCACTTTCGTCCTCACTATCCTCCGCACTCTCGTCTTCCTCGCTTTCATCTTCATCTCCTTCGTCTTCATCTGCATCGACGTATCCTTCGTCACCTTCAAATAATTGTTTCTGACCATCCTCGTTTTCTTTGGCTGCTAAGACATTGAATAGAAGTTGAAAGCTCTTATCACCGACTCTCAAAAGACCATTAGAATCCTCAACGCACATAAACGAATCCCAAACAATCGAACAAAGCTTCTTCAATAAAGCTGATTTTTTTGAAATAAATGAAAGAATGATTTCGGTCATTATAATGGAAATGTCAAAGTCCTCGCTAGTCTTGGCAAATGTTTCTTCGTAGCACATTTTAAGCTCTTCTAAAACACTAATAGCTTCACTCTCTCCCTGATATAACTGTAAAAGAACCATAGAAATGAGTAGCTCAAAACAGTAGTGCTCCTCTTTATGTTTCGAGTCTTTTTTCATAGCCGATTTAATATTTTCAAGCGTTTTAAGACTTTCATCTCTAACGGATTCCAAATCCTCAGATAAATCTAACAATAATGAGTAATTTGAGTCTTTTTCCCTCTTCTCGATTTGTTTCAAGCAGAAATGAGCCCAGGAGTTATCTTTTCTTTTCAAAGAAATAGATTCTGATAAAAATGACCCAAACCGCTCATTACAAATTTTGGCCACGCTGTCAGTCAACTCTGGAGCGCCTTTTTTGCTGAAGAATGCGTGATTCACTAAAAACTTGAAAATGTCTTCTAAAAATTTAGTAGGCGAAAATGAGAGTCTTTTTGTGCTTTTAAAAAGAACCAAAAGCTTGTCAAGAGCCCATCTGACCTGGCCATCCTTAGGTGATTTATCCAGATCACTTTTAGGGCGCACAGCCTGCTCAAACATTTTGATTAAGATGTCCTTGATTTGCAGTAGCAAATTCATGACTCTCTCCTCTGAGAGTTTATCTGGCGAATCAATGTAACTAAGAACACCAATTAATGCATCTGTAGCTTTTGATCTGGTACTAGAGTCGAAACTGTACAGACCGCCATTTTTCTCGTCAACAAGACAAGTCAAGATAGGGACGACCTTGTTTAGGTCATTTTGGCCAGATTCTATAATTAAGTTAATGGCCTTGGTTGTCATCTTGTTTAATAGTTTGTTCAGCAGAGAAGCTTGTGACATGAGACAACGCATGAAGTTCGGGCCAAAAACATGGGGTAATTGCGCTACAGATATTCTGACAAAGAACTTGCAGAAGATATCAAACCCCCAGTATTTTCTCTCTGGTGATGACTTCTCGGCAAAGAGAGTTTCGTCAATTACAACCTTCCAAAACTCAGAAAGATCAATTTGTTCAACGGCATCGTCGTTCTTGCTGCGCTTCTTAGAGCCCGGCAGAGAATTGTTCTTGCGTTTTTTCAGAGAGCCATTAGTCTCTGGCTCGCAAGGCTCTTCATCTGTAGAGGTAAAGTGTGCAAGAAGTAAGTCCCAAACAAATGGAATTTTAGGAGACCAAGAGCCTTTCTGTTTCACAACTTTGGTGGAAGAGATAGGCTCGTCTTCGTCTTGTTCAGCGCTCTCGACAACTTCAGCATCCTTTAAAACCTTACCGAGAACAGCCACGTTGCCCTTGCTCAAAGGGTCAAAGTGTTTCCAGTGAGAATTGGCGGTGACTTGACTGGCGATTCTTGTTCTCAAAGCTACCGGAAGCGTCAAATGAACCGCAAGACCTTCTGTGGTAAATGTGAGGCCCTCATCGCTAATTCTTTGCAACGCCAATAGCGTTGTTTGGTCATTTGCAAAAGGAGACTGAAGATATGCCGAAAGGAATTGGCACAATGAGAACATGGCAGTTTCACGCAACCAAGACTTTGCAGCAGAAAGATCTACGAGATGAAGTACAAATGCCTCGATATCTTCTTGTGAAGATGTGTTGGTGTCTAATAATAACAGAGAGTTGAGTACTGCTTGGAAACCAAACAAGCGTCCAAACAAGAGCGCCCGTGCCTCCTTCCCCTTCATAGATTTAGAGACTTGGCTTACATCAACAAGCTTCTGCAAGAATGAAGAAATGGTCAATTCATAGTCGTCTTTAAGGATGAGAATTCTGACGAGTTCAGTCAAGGCCAAAGAGAACCCAAAACGTGCGCTTTGACGAGAAGAGGTCAAACCTTTAACCAAACGATTGAGAGCATAGTCCCAGTCCTCTTTGTTGTCTGCCTCAGTGAGCGCAGACAATAATCCTGTTGCTACCTCAAGACGCTCAGCTTCTATCTCCGAACTGAGCTTGTAGTAGAAATCCTTGGAAACTGCCATAATCGGTTGCACAACTGTTCAAAATACCGAGTGGATTTGACGATTTAGTGGGCCAATTGAAGCGAGGGCTTGGCAAATGGAGAACAAATTACTGGGAATTTGGTGGTCTGCTTTCTTACCCTAATCGGTGATTTTTCAGAGATGAGATGAGAGATGCGCACCATATAATACTTTGCGGCACATTTCGAAAAGAAATCATGAACGACTTGAATTTAAAAATATGAATATGAAGAAATTTAAATGATTATTCATTTGAAAATCGATTTCGATTACTCGGAAGATTCAATCTAATTTAGACATCCTGCAACTGAGCGATGCTCTTCGCCTACTACCTACAAGCGGAGAAGCCGCGATAAAGAGGCAACAATGTTGAATTAGTGTGTGATATATATACACAGCGGTTGCCTGAACCCTTACCCTGTAGAAATTGTAGTGTAAACAAGAAATATATATAAGATATGCATGTTGAAATGAATCCGTCGTTATCGTGCCCTCCGGTCAGCGAAGAGTCTTGGTCTTAACAGACCCGATGGGACAGGAAGTCGGTCCACTTAAGCAGAGAAGGATTGCTTAGGGAATGGGAAAGTTGGGCCAACAGACTGGATAGAGATAGAAGCGGCCCATTGACCAACATCGACAGCTTGTGGAAGATCCTTACCCTCCACCAAAGCGGCAATAAAACCGGCAGCGAAAGCGTCACCAGCACCGTTAGTGTCAACAACCTTCTCTTGAGGCAACTCTCTGACTTGGAATTCGCTGACGTCAAAAGAGTCCTTGTCGGCGTGGTAAGTAACGGTGACAGTTGGCTCGGTTCCTTGAGTGAAGACGACAGTTCTTGGTCTTTGGGTGTTGACCTTTGGCAATTTAGCGACGTGCTTAGCGATTTCAACAACGTCAGTGGTCTCCAAACCGTGAGACTCGGCGTAAGCAGCAGCCTCGGACTCATTGGCGATAATGTAGTCACAGTAAGGAACAGAACGGTCCAATGGATCCTTGAAGAATTGAGGAATGAATGGAGCGGAGAAGTTCAAGGCAAAGACCTTGTTGTTCTCAGCAGCGTGCTTACCCAAAAGCTCGATGGCCTCTGGGGAGACGGTCAAGTGGAAACCACCGATGTAGAAGTACTTGGCGTTCTCAACGAAAGACCAGTTCTCAGGCTTCTCCAAATGGGAGGCCTTGAACTCGTTGGCAGCGGCCAAGTCGGTAACCAAAGATCTGTGCTTACCGGTGATGATAGCAGCACACTTACCGGTGGCAGTAGACTCTTGGACCATGTATTGAGTCTTCAAGCCGTATTGGGAGTTGGCAGCGATCAATTTGTCAGCGTAAACATCCTTACCAACGGAACCAAAGTAGACAACACTGTCAGCTGGCAAGATGTATTGAGCACCTCTGGCGGTGTTTTGGGCAGCACCTCCAGCGACCAAGACAAGACCTTCTTGTTTGATGGCCTCCTCGAAAATTGGCAAGTGCTTCTCTTCAGCCAAGATGGCATCGTCGGCTTTGAGCTCGTATTTAGCCAAGAATTCGGCATTGGACTCGAATTGCAAGTCCAACAATGGGTTTCCGAGACAGACTAATGGGTAAGACATTTTTGTTAAGATGGTTATAGTCGAATTTTCAGAGAGCGCGGTGAAGACTTAATATATGGGTGGTGCATGTGGGATTGGTCCATCGTGGGTTAATAAAGGAAATAAGTGAAGAATTTATTAAAGAAAGTTTAGAATCTGGTAATATTGGCTTAAATTTTTAATCATAATCTTTTGAATTTTGTAAGAATATTTCATTTAATGCGAATTTTCGACTCAAGTGATGCCTTTAAACGATGGATACGATGGGAATAAATGAAGTGCTACTTAAAAACTTACAATTGGAATGAAACAGGCTCTTCTCTGAAATTAAGAATCACTTTTGTTGTTTTTTTCTTTGTTGTTGTTTTTCTTTTTATTTTTATTTTGTGATTTATTTTCGTTTTTGTCCTTGTATAGATTTGTGTAGTTCAATTGTTCTCGGGGCCCAAACTTAAGAAATGAACATTTGCTAGAGTTTAGGACGAATTTTCGAAAATTTAAAGACTAAACTTCACTTAAAGTGTCGTAAAAGTGAATTGATTCAAACAAAAGGTCGGAATTCCGACTAAATTCTACATGCGTTACCAGATGCTACGATCATCTGGTAAGAGTTCACGTTCTTTTCAAATTTACTTTCAAATTCCCCTGCTTAACAAACTCAAGTTCACACTGCTACAATAATAATATCACAAGTTCTTGAAGAATAATTTGATCTGTGCTCCTTTAGGTATCGTTATCGCTTAAGCGGCTGAAGACGCGAAGCGCCAATTCCAACAATCTCGCTTTGGATCACTCCGAAGACTCAAACAATCCGTTTTTTTTTTTATCTGAAATCTTTATTACTAGATAAGTTTCCCTCAGAAAAGATAAAAATCACAACTTTGTTCTAAAGAACGTCTCATGTCCCATGTAACATTATGCCCTTGGTGAAAGTCTTACTGTCGAAATGCAAAGTGCATACGAGGCTGACAACTCGAAAATATTGAATTTTAACAAAAAGAACTCTCATTAATTTTCGTATACTATCTAAGTAAATTTATAGTTTCTATTTTTTGTCGACACAGCTCGTGATATATTGGAGTCCAAATTCTATTACCCAACTAGTATATGCTCTCTGGAGGTTGAGACTGTAGATATCCCCCAAAAGATCCCCAAAGGGCATTATCAACAGCCAACGAGGGGTACTTGAAACTCACGCGACAAGAGAAAAATTCGACTTTAGTTATAGACAAATTGGTTCTTTTTTAGAAGTTCACGTATTTTCACGTCAAAAAAGCTTCGGATCTCACGTCATCGAACTCTTATCATCACTCTTACGTCCAGAAACTCTGAACCAGTCTCAACACCTTAATTATAACATCAACATGGTAAGCCTTCTAATGAATGTTGAAACCGACCCACTTGCATGGGCACATCCTTTTCCGGGAACTGCTTTGACACCTTTTCAGGCGCATTGGCACGAGATCATTATCTCAACCGTGTTCTACTTCTTTGTCCAAGCCATTTCTCCTGCTATTAGCTCGCGTTTATTCGGAAAAGCATACACCGACTTGGAAAAGAAAACTAGAATCAATTTTGATATCCATGTGGTGTCAATGGTCCAATGTGTGGTGTCTGCCACTATCTTGTTTCTTGGTTTTGGCAATTCTTTCTTCTTAAACCACTTTGAGGACCCAGTCAACTCTCTATTCGGCTACAACCCATATCTTGGGTTTGTGTCTGCCGTAACTATTGGTTATTTCATTTGGGACTTGTTTGTTTGTACTCGTTACGTGTCTCTCTTTGGTTTGAGTTTCCTATTCCATGGGTTTGCCGCTTTGTATGTATTTGGATGGTCTCTTAAACCCTACTGTTTACCTTGGGCTCCAGCTTTCTTGGTATTTGAGTTGAGCACTCCTTTTGTTAATGTTAACTGGTTCGCAACAAGATTACCACCAGGAACTATTAGCGAGAAGGTCGTGGTGATCAATGGACTCTTACTTCTTGTTACTTTCTTCTTTGTTAGAATTATTTGGGGATTTTACGCTGCTGGTATTTTGGCTTACGACATATGGAGAACTCTTGATATGGCACCCATTGCTTTGCCTATCTCGATTTTGGCTTTGAATGTCTCTCTTGACTCGTTAAACGTAGTGTGGTTCCTTAAAATGTTTCGCATTGCTAAGAAAAAACTCAAAAGCCACAGTGCTACTCCTATTCCAGCGCTGAAGTCAGCCAAGTTTGATTAAGTCATAAGTCAAACTAGACAGACTTTCAATAGACTTATGAATATTAATTCGGAACTCACAAGATATTAAATTTTACACTTTAAGCGCTTTTATTAGATTTTCATTGCCACATAGGCTTGCGTTGCCCAATTTCATACCTGCTTTCTGTGGGACAGGCTTGTATTACAAATAATTCATTGTAGAATACTATATAATATGAGAAGACTTAAAGTAAAAACCAATTTTTGCTCACATTTTTCTTTCGTTTCTGCAATTTTGAGCTTGTGCAACTTATTGCTAACTTCACACTGTGCCTGCATACATAATAATTGGTATTTGCATCCATTTGTGCCACTCCAAATCTACTTCATTTTTCCACATTTCATTCCAATTTCGTCAGCCCGTACCATCAAAAAACATGTCGCCACTGCGATTCAAAATCGAAATTGTTCCCAGGTTTATTGGCACAGAAATGACTCCATTTAACCTTTTAAGTACCCCAAAGTAATCTTGGCCGCACCATTGAGTAATGTTGCAGAGAACTGTAAGCTAGTAGAGGAAGTTTACGAGGCATTGCTTATTTTGAAAGCATTTCGAGGGGTTTTTGGACCAGATGTTGACAGCGCTATCACCGCATTCGACAACGATTACATGGCCCACCGTAACAAGGCATACGTTAAAATCCGTGATATTAGCGGCTTCTTTAGGAATGCTCTCATCAACCTAGAGGAAATGATATGGTCAGGAGATACTTGGGTCACCAACCTCAATGAATAGATATTGAAGCAGCTTTCATTTCGAAGCATTGGAAAATACAGCAAAGAATTACAGATGTTGGTGAGCAACTAAGTAGGAAACACCAACACCGTACTCGAATTCAATTTGACTTGAAAAAAATAAATACAGAGAAGCTGCTTCTGCGTTTAGTCAAATTTCAGCCCTTTCTTCAGGAACAAAGCCTGGCTGTGGTGCTAAGGTCAAGATAGAAGATGACGGCGCAAGAAGTTGAGCTTTGAAGAGTGATTTCCGCCTTAACTAGTGCTTGAGTCAGCATTAGCACAAATACGCTCTCTTGATGCATGATGTCGGTTGCAAATTAAGAATTGGTGGAATAAACAAATTTTCTGTGAGGAGGAAGGTAAAAACGCACAAAAAGAGCTAGGTGTCATGAAGAAATTTAGCCAATTTCCGAAAGAGACATGTATGTACCGAATTAACCGGCTTTCAACTGATCGTGATCATCTATATCAGCTTTTTATTCGGAACATCTTGGGCTTAATAAAGTAAAAATTTTACGCATCCCTGTGGCTCTTAAAACGTGAAATATTGTGGGCCATAGGCAGCTGATATTAATATGCTTGAAATTCAGAGCATAAATATGCTCCACCCCTTTTTTTCGCACGCAGTAGCCTCGATACTGTTGGCAATTTTAGATCAAAAGAGGGAAAGTTAATGACGAAACCGTTGGAGATTCCAATGGATCTTAGAGATCGAGTTTATCTCATAACAGGTGGAACAGGAAGTTTAGGATCCGAAGTGGTGTTCGAACTAGCGAAACGAGGCGCTCGCTTGATATTATTGTGTCGGAATGCCATGGAAACTGAAACCACACGCTTCATAAAAATGACAAAAAGGAGGTTTGCAAATCAACACATATACGGGGTCAGCTGTAACTTGCGTTCATCCGACGAAGTTCATAAAGTTTTGCGTGCGTGGAGTGCTCCAAAATTCAGGCGGTTAGATGGGATCATCTGCTGCGCAACTGATACGCATAAAAGGCATTTTACTGAGGAAAGAATACCGAGGGCCAGTGCCTTTGTCGTCAATTTCGTACTACAAAGGTTTTTGCTCTCAACAATATGCGAAACTATGTTACAGCAGCCTTCCGATCGCGACATTAGAGTTGTAATCGTCACAAGCTCGATCCAAAGGGCATGGCCCAATAAGAATTGGAACATGTATTGGCAGATAAGACATAGAACAAGTTTTGAGGACAAAGGCTGGTTTTGTTGGAGAGATCCCGAGGAGCCTGATTCTTGTACGAAACTCAGGGACTTCAAGAGGGACAAGAAAAAGTACTGGAAACAGTTCTTTCAAGCTTAGATGCTTTTTGGGCTATTTGGAATGGTGCTACAACGTAAGCTCAACAGCAAAAAATGCTCAGATGGATGTGCCAGCAATATTAAGGTCACCATTGTCGACCCTGGATTAATACGTAGTCGGGCAAATATGAGATATTGGTTCGGAGGCAAGAAGCTACACAAGTTCAAGAGGTTAAGATATCACCTCATCACAAAGAGCTGCTGGCTGGGTGCACAATCCATCATGTATGCGTTGTTCTCCAAGGACATAAAGTGTAAGGATGAAGCCAACTACGTGAAAAATTGCCTGATCAACAGAGTTTTACCTCGAAAATACAGAGATCATAAGTACCAAGACATTATTGAGAGCAAGGCGATGAAGCAGGAACTGACTTTTTATGCATTGCCGTGGAGACCTAAGCGCCTCTATTATTATTGCATTCCTATTCTTGAAGATCAAGCTGGGGACAAGGACAGGGATGGGTGATATGAATGAGTCCGATACGAGTCCAATACGAGTTCGATACAAGTCCGATACGAGTCCGATATGAGAGGGTCCAGAAGGATTTGCCCAGATCACTTTCGCTTGAAAAGTTGGTTTAGCTATGCCAGGAAATAGATGTTTTCTTGTAGGTCTACATTGATTATGTATAATATGTATAATTTACTGCGTGAAGAACATGGAGCGATACCATTCACACAAAGAGCAAGAACAACCAAATAAACAAAACCTTCAAATAAACAAAAATAATAAAATTATCAAAAGAAAACTATTCAGATACAAATCACCTATATCATCTGCCATTAATTTATATCCCTACTATCTTTAACTACCCAACTGGCCCCCTCCATGGTCGTGTCTAACCCACCTTCTTACACACTGTAAATCTCACACGGGAACAACAGGTATTCCTTACTACAGCAGCTATTCTCTAGAATCAGTCCAAAGAATCAAACTTCTGCCGCTGCATCGCTGATCCAATATTCCAAGCAGAACTCCAGTCTGACTTTGTCTTCGTATACATCACTTTGTTGAAAAAGTTTTGCCCCTATCTTTATCCGCTACTCGCGCAACCTAGAGACCACCTACGCCTCCCTGTATCACACATATACTCAACTTCATCTTATTAACTAGACTCCCTACAAACTAGCCATGAATAACGAATACGATTACTTGTTTAAGTTGTTATTGATCGGAGACTCCGGTGTCGGAAAGTCGTGTTTGTTGTTGCGTTTCGCAGACAACACCTACACTCAAGATTACATTTCCACCATCGGTGTGGACTTCAAAATCAGAACCATCGAGCTCGATGGTAAAACAATCAAATTGCAAATCTGGGATACTGCTGGTCAAGAGCGTTTCAGAACTATCACTTCCTCATACTACCGTGGTGCTCACGGTATCATCATTGTCTACGATGTCACTGACCAGGAGTCCTTCAATAACGTCAAGCAATGGTTGCAAGAAATTGACCGTTACGCCACTAGTGGTGTCATGAAGTTGTTGGTTGGAAATAAGGCCGATTTGTCCGATAAGAAGGTTGTTGACTACACAGCTGCTAAGGAGTTCAGTGAGGCTTTGGACATTCCTTTCTTGGAGACCTCTGCTTTATCTTCATCTAACGTCGAACAAGCTTTCTACACAATGGCCAGACAAATTAAGGCACAAATGACCAGTAACGCTGGTGCTAACAATGCTTCCAACGCAAAGTCAAATGTTAATTTGAAGGGTCAATCCTTGACCAATGGCCAAGGAGGCTCTTGTTGTTAAGCATGTATCTCTTCCGAGTCGTAAATATTGTGGAGACTCTGCGACCACATCTATTCCCTAGTATCAAGCTCCAGATGCTTCTTCGTGCGGAACTTGTCTGAGGACGTAATTCTTCTTGCCAGCTCTAATTCTCTATATGTTTGGTATCAATTTATATTATAACCAAAAAAGGCGTAAAATTCATAAAAAAAGTTTCTCAAAAAAAACATAAAGCTAATTAATTTTTTACGAGTGATTTGAAAAAAAAAGTTTCTTGTATTGTATTATAGCTTTAATCTAAATTTTGCCGCTTATCAGCTGATAGGCTTATCTAAGATGCGGTAAGTCCATTAACGGACCACGTACACGAAATATTGAACAAACAAAGTTTCGTTTTCACCACGAACAAATCTACCCTTACCAATTAAGTTCTCCTTGACGACCCACTTGTATTTTTCGGAAGCCAGCTCGTCCAAAGTGACTCTTGGGTTGCAAGTAACGTAAGACTCCTCAAATGGAGCAGCCATGCTTTGCTTGGCCAAAACATCGGTAGTATTTTTAAGTAATTTTATCAATCCGTAGTAGGTGATGTAAACGCCTGCACCCTCAGGGGTCTTACCGTAGAGTTTACAGTCCAATTCATTGATCTCAGCGGACTTTTGGTTGGTAATATCATCATAACCATGAATGTCAGTAACATTGAACTCCAAGCCAAATGGGTTTTCCACAGTTGAAATTTCACCCTTTTCAACAGTTGCCAATACCATCAGCTTATCTTTGGCTTGGTCGCCGTAAACGGCAACAGGCCATCCCTGGAGTTTCAAGTTAATTAAGAAGACAGGCGTCAATTGGGGAGTCTTGGGCAAGGTAGGGGCGACAGAAGGATCCATTTTAAATATATTAATTGCAATTGAGTACTTGATCACTGACTTGAGCGAAGAAAAAAGTCGTCAGATTATGGAAATTAATTGAAAGGTGGGGGATATGGGTCTATTTATACTAAACCCCGAATGTGTTAACGCATACGGTCTTAAGGGGCAGCCCAACGCGGCAATACCGATATGGTTAATTTCCGGCAAACGAAAAAATTGAATTCAGAAATAATTTGGGCATCTGAAACGAGGCCGTTTATTTGTCAAGTCAAAAATAGGATGATTTAAGCTTTGTACAGTAGTTATTTCATGGCAAGAAACGTCTTTTTTGCCTTATGTTAGCGTAATTTTCGGTAATAAATTGATTGATTAGTGAGTAAATAAAACTGAAACTGTTATATTTTCTTAAATAAATTTTCTGCTTCATATTTTATTACTTTTAAATTTTGGGTGGAAAATAGATTTGGACGATATTTACCCAATAAGAACGGCAATGAGCAGTTAGCCGCAAATTACCCAACCCAAATCCCTTTTGATAAAAAAAGATCCAGAGAGATATTAAAATTGAGTGGGTTTTTTTAGCTGAATTCAATTTGAATTTGTCTGCAAAAATATTCCAGAAAACTTCGGCTCCCAATCCTTCCTACATTTAGGTTTACCCAAACTGATGTATGAAGTGAAAGATATAGTTTTAGTAATAAAGAAATAAAAAAATTCCAACAAAAAATGAAAAAGAGTCAAAAAAAGAGAAAAGTTTAATGAAAACCCTTCATTAATTCTAAAATCGTTGACTTTATTTAGGATCAGAACTACCCCAGTCTCTCAACTGCACCAACCTCTCACACTAAAAGTGGCAACACAGTAAACCTCACCTATCATCAAGTTTTCTCCATAATGGCCCCTTCGAATGATGTTGAAATGCTAGATGCTAACAAAGCGTCAGAATCCACCACCACAGACCAAACTGCGCTGGCTGAGACGCCCCAGCAGCCTACCGTGGCTCAGGAAATCGAGCTGAACTTCGCTTCCTTACAAAAGGCTGCCGCTAACTTCGACAATAGATACGTCACAAAAGTTCTCAGAGACTTGGGTGCTTTACGTCGTAAGTTACACGAGGATCCAGCCCCATTGGCTGACGCCATCGTGAAAACATACGGTGTCGACACTCCTTTGTCCTCTAGGTTACTAGCATTCCTCCCATCCGACGCTGTCGCTTCCGCAAAGTCATCTGTTGAGCCAATCGAGGATTCAGATGCTTCATTGCCTGAAATTGTAGCCTATTTGCATCTTCTCGTCCAGCTTTACCTTCTTGACACCAACGCCCTCCCTCAATTAGGTGAGCTTTCACAAATCATCGTATCCCTTCTTAAATCATACAATCGCCGGTCTCTCGACTTTATCCTGGCCAAATTGTGGTTCTATGTCGCACGCGCTGCCGAATTGCACAACGATTTGGCTTCGTTGCGTCCAGAGCTTTTGTCTGCTTTAAGAACTGCAACTTTGAGACACGATGACCAAACCACTGCATCTCTCATCACTTTGTTGTTGCGTAATTACTTAAAATCGCACGATGTGAGCCAGGCTGCAAACTTATGCGAGAAAATTGTCTTCCCTGAAAACGCCAGTGTAGCATTGGCAGCTAGATACTACTACTATATGGCTAGAGTTAACGTTGTCCAATTGGACTATTCTACAGCACACGAGTGTGTGATTGCTGCGATAAGAAAAGCTCCACAAACAAAATGGGCTCGTGGGTTCGTTCAAGAGGCAACAAAGCTTAAAATTATTACTGAGTTGTTAATGGGTGACATCCCGGAATTAAAGGTGTTCAAAGCCGCTAAGGGAAGCCTCGAGCCATACTTCCAGGTTTGTAAAGCTGTTAGATTGGGTGATATTAAACTTTTCGAGGAAGTATTGCGTAACTACGAGCAAGTGTTTGTGAACGAAAATAACTTTACCTTGGTGTCTCGGTTACGTCAAAATGTCATCAGAACCGGTATCCGTACCATATCTTTATCATACTCCAAAATTTCATTGAAGGATATCTGTATCAAGTTGCATCTTGAGTCTGAGGAGGCTACCGAATACATTGTCTCAAAAGCTATTCGTGATGGAGTCATTGAAGCCACTGTAAACCACGAGCAGGGCTACGTCAAGTCGAAGGAGTTGCTGGACATCTACTCAACTAAGTTGCCACAAGAGGACTTTGACCAAAGAATCCGCTTCTGCTTGTCTTTACATACAGACCTGGTCAAGGCCATGCGGTACCCCTCTGATGACACCAAAAACGAAAGCAACCGAGCAAACATGGAATCTTTTGATGATCAAATAGGGTTGTTACAAGCGCTCGAGGATGGAGACTTGGAGGATTTCATGGACTAAGTTGACAGAATGTAATATACGTGAATAAATGCTTATAATAGATGTCAGCGAAACTTTAGATGAAGGATCAATTTATTTATTGAATTTTCCAAAAAGAAGAAATAAAATTTTGAGGGTCCTTGAATTGTTTAATACGACTTTACAACTTACATGGTTATTGAAAACCTTAGCCGTCACACTTGGAAACAAAATGAACAAGTGAATTCGAATAAAATGACTTATAGATATTTTACCAAAATCACTGAGAGTTTTTTCTCCTTTTTGATGTTGAGCTTTTTTGTTGATACGAGTAATGCGACTTCATTAATACTCCACATTTCAGTCTATATCAACTAACTAGTGGTAACCAAATGGCTTCGTTTGCCGAAAGTGCCCTGGGAGATCCATTCTTACAGAATGAGAACGAAGAAACTTTGGCCAGTTTAATACCTAGGATCTTGGCCGAGCGAGAATCATTCCTCAACATCTCAGAAGAACTGCTACAACAAGAAATCGCCGATGAAGAAGGCAACGACAATCAAATGGATGTAGTTGAGGACACAAAGTCCTCGTCAGAAGCACCCGAAGAAACAGATAATGATGCCATTGAACAACTAGAGGCACAATCTTCTGCATTTGAAACCTTTCAAAAGCGTAAGAATGAGCTCTTGGGTCATATAGGCTCTGCCCTTAACGAGACGTCGTTGTCTCTCGACTTTGTTTCCTTACTTCTTTCTGCAGTGAAACCAGGAGTTGCAAAAGCTACTCTTTCTCCACATCTTTCAAAAAATTCTCCTTTGGGCTCGTTAGGTTCTGATCGACTCAATATTGACCCTGCGACCTCCGAAGAGTCAAGAACGGGTGTAAAGAAACATAGCACAGAGAAGCTTGGAATGGGATGGAAGTATCAATCTCTTTCAAATATCACCTCTCTTTATAAAAGTGCAGCAGCTTCTCTACGAGCAGAAGTGGCAACCGAACAGGAGTATTGGAAGACCGTGCATAACATTCAAAGTCATGGAGAAGCGCTATGTAAAATAAGGGATCCCATAAGCAATTCGAAAGCTATCGGAGTCAAGTATGGTTTTAGTGACTCGGGACTGAACTATTATGACAAGGGATTGGCAGTGCTACGCAAGCGCAATGATGGCGGCATAGATTTTACTCCTGTTTCTTCTGGAGGCGCAAAGTTGACGGGAGCTGCCAGGAGATTCACAAGAATTCGTATATTGAGTAAAATTGACGACGACTTTATGTTGACAGGTCAATCTTTATTCAGAAAGAAAGACTTAGAGGGAAATAACAAGGACTCTGTTATTGGCGACATCGAGCAAGCCCGCTACTTCATATTTGAAGATGACTTGTTTTATCATCTTCTTCGAGAGGCTAAAAACCTTATTAGCTACAATGTTTCAATCATTTCCAACAAAATTATTATTGAGATATATGATCAAATCTTTGAGATTGAATCCGTCATTTATGATGAAGAGAGTGAAGAGGAATTGAGCAACGTTTATGAGAACACAACACAAGAATCATCGAAGAATAATAAGCGCGCAGAAGATATCCTTATCTTTTTGAAACTCATGCTTTGTTGTTACTACAACTACAATTTGGACCTAAAACAAAAGATGCCAACATCGTTCACAAAATGGAAGCAGTCACATTCGCACCCGCTTATGCTTCGCCCACTTATTGGACATATCCGACATGAAATCAATGTTCGAAACACTGAAATTATTCTTCACAATATTTGCAAGGGCTTAGATGCCTCATTGGCATCTTACAAAATTGATAAAAAGAAGTACCGAAATTTGGAGACCGTGGATTCAAAAGCAAATCCTTTTATTAAAGCTATTCTGAAACCGATTACCGAGTTTGTGGTTGTTTTACTGAAGGATACTACACAACAACACCTTAAAGCGGAAGTTGACGTCACAACCTCAGATATATTTGTCAACTTGATCGTTCGATTCCGCATTTCGAAATTTAAATGTCTAGCCGATCTTGAACAAAATAACCAGGGATCCAACGTTCTACAGCTTGAACTTACAGATTTGTTGGAGGTGGAGGAGAGCTTGAGCTGGTCTTTTATGAGCTTTATCAATCGTTAGGTACCAAAAACTTTCATGCATAGATTCATAATATAATATTTAACACTTGAACCAATACATATTTCTTTTTTAAGATTTTCTGTTTCGCTCAACAGTTTCTTGTTTTTTCCCAGCCTTAATTGTCGTCATCAATTGGAACAACCCTTTCGTTTGCCATCTCCCTTAACTCGTCGCCATGCTTCTCCAAGAATTCCTTCGCACGCTGATATTTTTCGTCACGAAGGTTGGTAAAGATCAAGAAGTTCAACCAAACCTCCATGAATGAATAAGTGAAAACGACATTGTTAGCAATGAGGCTGTACTCGCTAATCATGCAGAAGGTGGCCAAAATGAAGAAGAATCCTAGTCTGATGGGAACAAAAGTCTCGAAATGAGAGATGTTTTCTGCCATTACAGGAACCAAGTCCGAAAGAGCAAAAAGACCAACAAATAAGGATAGAAGGCCGAATAGTGGGTTCCCCTGGGTTACTTGAATCATTGGAAGGCGCATAGCTTCACCCAAGAGAATCGTGAAATTTGAATTGAAGAACGTAGCAGGATTTTTCACAAGGAAGAACAGAAAGGCCACGAGGGCCAACACCCGAATGTATATTACTGCTTTTGCTGAGAGGAATTGCATGGCTTATTAGTTTGAATTGACTAGTTGATGTAGTATATGTTAATAGTATGTATGCGCGTCTGGAGCTGATGGGATTCAGAAAAAACGTAAAGATCTCGAAGAGTCATAAATGTGTACTTTAATTAGTTGATTTAGTTCAAGTAGTCTTGAAAAGATTTAATAAAGAAATGCGTTTGCTTATGTAGCGATAAATTTCACTAAGGGATGATTTCCTTGTTATCATATGGTTCTTCGTGTTGAGGTCCACGAGTTGTAACAAAAAAAAGGCAAATAATATTAATGGATCGAAATCATTGACCCGATTGCATCTAATTTTATAATAAAAAGAATTATTTGTCTTTCTCTATTCTAGGATCTTATGGTCCAATTCCATCAATATGCACTCTTTTTGCAGCCAATATGACCCTTAAAAATCCCAACATTGTCATTAACATAGTCTACGAAACAAAAGCCTTATGACCAAAGGCAGTATCATTACTTTACTTTTCTTTCTAGTTCGACTTGCCTATGCTATCTCTCACTATGACTTCACCCTCACCGAGTCTTATCAGTCCAAAGATGGAACCTACAAAGCACACAAGGTGATCAACGACGTATCGCCTGGTCCTACAATAATCATTGACGAAGATGCTTGGGTAGAAGTGACAGTAAAAAATAACTTGGAGCAGGCCGCCGCTATCCATTTCCACGGAATACTACAAACTGGCACTCCATGGTCAGATGGAGTTCCCGGAATAACGCAGCGGCCAATTGCAAGCGGAGACTCGTATACATACAAATTTCAGGCAAATAACCAAAGCGGCTGCTTTTGGTATCATTCTCATTACAGAGGGTACCTGTCTGACGGCCTATATGGTGCTCTTTACATTCGACCAAAAGAGGACCGAGCTCGTCCCTATCATTTAATTACATCCAATGATTCGCAATTAAACATGCTCAAAGAACTTGAGAGAGAACCTTCGTTCTTAATTGCAAATGACCACTTCAAATTTCCCATGGATGACATAATGTTGCGTATGAACCAATATGGAATCGATCCTCTTTGCATTCAAAGCATATTGGTTAATGGCATGGGTAGGATATATTGCCATGGCGAAGAACGCTATCAGCATCTAGCCAAGAAGAATCCATTCCTTGAGTTTTTACCGTATTTTGACTGTTTTGGTTGTCTTAGGGATGATGCAGTAACTCACTACAAAGGCAGACCTTTAAATCATCTTGAACTAGAGTTTCCAGGGTATTCGGCACGATGCACAGCAACAAACTCGAAATTGTATGTTCATTATACAAACAATAATGAATGGCAGTATATTAACGTAATTAACGCTGGGGGCCAATACACTAAACTGTTCTCAATCGATGATCATGAGTTTTATGTCGTTGCAATTGATGGCATATTCGTTTGGCCCCAAAAAGTGGCGAATGTTGTGCTTCCAGTTGGTTCCAGATTTACGATTTGTTTTGAAACAAGATCTGAGAATCATAGTACCCCTAGTAAACCCTTTTCTATTCGTTTTACAGCTATACATGCGCCCCAGTTCGTTGAAGGAATAGCCTTATTGGTTTACGGGAGCCCCGAACAGCATCAACTTGAGCATGACACAGGAAGAGAGAAACATGATTTAGGTTCTCACAATGGACTTAGATTCATAGATCTCGACGGGCGATTATTGAATAGAAGTCACACATCGCTATGGCCCCAACAAACGAAGCCTTTTGAAGAACAGTATCAATTGAAGTTGACCGGTCCTTCAAGTGTCACTTATCATTTCTATCTTCACAGATATGATTTGGTTTTATTCAGTATGTTTAAAGATGGTCGATTACTACCTGTAAACATGGAAAGGAATACTCCTTTGCTTGAGAGCTTTTACAAAGGGGATGGCTCTGCATTGACGAAAATGGAAACAATTTTGAAACCGCCTGTTGGAAAAGGTCAAGTGGTAGATTTGATTATCAATAATTACAAACACATTAATCATCCCATCCATTTGCACGGCCACTTTGTTCACGTCATCAGTTTTAGCGATCAGGAGAATTTTCCGTATAATTCTGTCGAAGATGCCATCAGTGATAATTATTCTAATTTGAATTTCAGCGACCCGCCTTACCTTGATGTCGTCTTGGTCCCAGTAGCAGGGCACGTAGTGCTACGCTTTCAAGGTGATAATCCTGGAATTTGGCTTCTACACTGTCATAATGTAGGTCATTTAATGGGCGGAATGGGCGCAGTTTTACTTGAAGCCTTAGATGATATTCCAAAATTTAGCTTGAATTGAAATGTCATGGAGAGTTTGGCTCTGACTGTTCATGTTGCAGCCATTACATGTGTCAAACTTGAAAAGCATATCCTCTGAGAACCTATCCAATGGAATATTCTAAATAAAAATTAAGTAAAGTATCCGACTATAAAAAAAATTACTCAACTTAAGCCTTAGGTATTTAATTATCGGCCGCAGTAGGTAATAAAGTAGGCTCACAACAACACAACACTTCGAGTGAAAAGATTCGAACAAAAAATTTAAAATTCTCGAAAATTTTGTTGTCATCATTCACAAATAATAAATTAATACAATTTGTCATAATTGCAAAAAACTCTCCACACATTTAAATAGTAGAGCCACGTCAATCGCAGGAGTACATAGTAGACTCTTTCAACCTGGAAGTCAATTCGAAACATACAGCCATGAAGTTCTCCATCTCGGCTGCTGTTGCTGGTCTAGCTGCAATTGCCTGTGCTGATGCTTACAAAGTCACAGGTGGCTCTGTTACTTCCAAAAAAGTGGAGGTTGCCAAGCTTGACGTGTCTTCGTCTACTCTTCCAAATATTCCAATCGAGTCCTCCAGAGACTCGTTCCTTGTCACTGTCAATTTGGCGGAGTCCAAGAAGCCTTCACAACTTCTTTTCCTTTTATCTGGCAAGGATGGTTTGGAGTATCCCATCTACGCTCGTTTTGTAGACACAAGTTCTAAAGCTTCTGCTTCACTTGACATCAGTAAACTTCCTACAGCATTGAAGGTGCAAAAAGAAATCAAGATTTCCCTTGTGGCTGCTAGTGCATCAGAAGATGAGGAAAACATTGTTGTTCCTTTGTTCACACTTGCACCTTCTGAACTGTTCTTATCGTCCATTGAATACGAGAAGCCCACGCGTCTAGGTGCTAGTCCAGAGATCCATCATCAATTCAGATCTGATCAGCCCACTATTGGAACCTCAATTCCTACCATTTTCAGCGCTGGTGCGTTTGGTTTGCTTGTGGTTTTGGTGGGTGCATGGGCAACTTTATTGAATGGTAACATGTTCAACGGTTGGCTGGGAAGTGTCTACAAGCTTGGATACCTTGCAACTCTCGGGTACTTTGAGTACATTGTTTTGCAATATTACTTGGGTACCTCTATTTTCGCGACTATTTTCCAAGCTGCTGTTGTTTTGGCCCCAATGTCTTTCTTTGGCTCCAGAGCTTTGACTTCCTTAGCTAGACTGAGAAAGTAAACCAGGGAACTGATTATTTTTCGTACGTCGTAAATAAAATTTCATAGATGAAAAAGTATAGAAACACAATTAAACTATTGTTTGAAGAAATACGTAGAAATTTGCGCATACCTCGAAGGCACACAATTACAGTAAAACCTCTAAGACTATTGTTATGCGAAATGAATTAAGTTTCAAGCGCGTGTATTCTTCAATGTGAAAGAACGATCGTGGTGGTACTAAGATCTCTGTTTACAAATTATCGTGTCTTTTGACTTCATGTCTCATCAATAAAATTATTCGTCAATCTTCTGAAGTTATAGAACCAAAAATTTCCGTTGTCGTCTAGTAGGTCCTTGTCTAAAGACATTGCGGCGATCGCTTTACCCTTTATGAGTCCCATGGGTAACCACATGTATGATCTTGAGTCCAATGAATGACTTAAGTTATCTCCAGTGGCCCACACATGACCCTCAGGTACAGTGACATACTTGTTGAAGCCATCATTTTGATCGCACGTCGACACACTATTAGTAACGGTTGAGGAGCTGCTTGGGTCTATCAAGATGACATCGCCAGGCATTCCCGAGATACGCTTACAGACACGATGGTCTGGATCCGAGGGTTTGATGGCAACAATGATATCACCTATTTCCAAATTTCGCCCAAGACGATTAAGTTTTCGTGAAAGAACGTAGTCTTGTCTTGCCTGTAACGTAGGGAGCATAGACTCACCTTTTGACTCTGTCATTTCAAAGAAATATTCATGAATTATATGAACACCGCATGCTGCTTTGGCAGACCAGGTTAATACACTAGTAACAAATCTTATCGCTTCATACATTACTTCGATGGATATATTAGTGAATGCCGGGGAGAACAAGGTATGATCAAATGTGGAGGTTTTCAACTGATCTCGAGAACACAAGAGTGAGAAGACGTTTAGAAATAGATATTTAATTCGTAATTCTAAAAACTTGTTTTTTCAACAACAGTGAGATTCTTCAGTTTATGTTCTTCTCTTTGGCTCAAAGATGGTGTCAATTTGTGGTTCCAATAGGATAGTTGAGAGAGGGCTTTGACACTACCCGAACCACAAATAGCAAAAATTACTGACACAAATCGGGATAAAATCAAACCAAAGAAATTAAAATTATTAAGCAAAAGAAGCAATCATTTCATTACACAATTTCCAAACTCTAAATTATTAATTACCCATATAAACTAGTAGACGAAACCCAAGATCTTACCAGAAACGTGCTTTCTTCTAGCCTCCTCGTGGTCCATAATACCAGCAGAGGTAGTCAAAATGACGTAACCGAATTGTCTGGCTGGCAACAAGTTGTCAGTCCATCTCTCGATATCACCAATCTTGACGTTGAATCTTGGGGAAATAACACCACACTTGTTCAATCTACCGGTCAATTGAACAACGATCTTACCAGATCTGTGGTCATCGATGTACTCAAATTCACCAATGTAACCTAATTGTTAGTTCAGGGATCCAGAGTGGATATTTGCACTAAGTTTGCAAGGTTGAAATAGAGAAATAGAAAAAGATAGAAAAGTGGGGTGAAGAAGTGTCGAGGAAAAGTAAACGACCCAAGAAAGTATTCTGGTGCCGTGTAAGAATCGTTTCCTCTTTGATCTCCCGAAAACTTAAAAGACAGAAAGGGACTGAACACCGATCAATCCATCCAGTTATCATTTCGGGGGTAAGAATTGATAAGAATATAAAGAGGTAAACCAAATTTGAATGAAAAAGTGTGAATGAAAAATTTGATGGGAACTCAGAGCAAACATAATTGAATAGGGAATAGAAACATACCGTGCTTTTGCATAACCTGCAAGAACTTGATGATGACCTTGGAAGAAGGTCTGATCAAGACTTGTCTCTTGCCGGTCTTCTCAGCGTTGTTGATAGCATTCAAGGCGTCAGCCAAAACAGAGGTTCTAGTCATTCTAAATGTTAGTACTACAATCACACAAAACAAACGCATCATGAGTGTCCCTAGAGATTCATGAAACAAAGACATAGCGTGAGGTATTTCCAGGCTCGAATTGGTGAGTACCAACCCTGACAGGAGTCAGTGATCTAGCCTTCATAAATTGGAGATCTATGAATGCAAATCAAAGTATGGAAATTCTCACGCTATTGTTTTGTTGATTGTTACTGGAGCGTAACATACTTATTGAAGAAGTTGTGGTGGATAACTTTTTGAAGTTGAAAAATTTTCGCAGTTAAACAGGTTTATTGGTCACGTGATCATAATCAAATAAAAATTGAAGGGTTTATGTTCAACTAAGACAGGGAAACAAAATATATCAATTATTTAAATTTTATTTTCATTGCAATTTGTATGGTATAAAAAAGACGATAGAAAAGTGTATGAAAATTCTGTGACAGGACCCCAGTCCTCTGTGTGTTGTATTGTAGGTTTTGGTGTGCACTCCAATATATCAGAAGGTAAAAGAGAAATGTATCGTTCGAGGCATTTTTTGAGTGGCTTCATCTCCAAATCGTGTGTGAGGAATAGATCTCAATTCCCTTTCCAACGAGTTAATCCCTCCTTGTCATCAATTCGCTTCTCGTCTGATACTACTTCTTCTGACCCTAATAAGGAATCTAACAATGATACCTCATCAAAATCTTCGAATTCTTCTTTGCCTGACAAACAAAATGAGCAAAACGGAATATCCAAGAAACAATTTAAGCCATTGCGCTCTGCTCCAGCGCAATTTTCACCAGATTCTGGGATCGAGATGCTACTAAAGAAGGATAAGAAGCCCTATATTCCTAAACTCGAGTACAAGCGGGAATCCTTCGAATACCCTGGCCTTCCTAACGAAGACGAGTTTACAAAATACTCTAACAAAATCCAAAAGCGCAGAGAAGTGACGAGATGGTCGAGGCATATACCCAAGATCATATCGGCTGTGGTCGTTGTTTGGGGTATGTATGTCATCAAAGTCTGGTACTTCGATGCTGATGAGGATGCTGAGCAAAACGATCTTCTTTCGCCTCTGGAATTCCACCCTTTCATTATAACTCATAAGCAGAAAATTGATGATGAACATTACTTAGTGGAGGTGAAGCCAAAAAACACAAAATGGCAATACAGCCATTTTACTCATTATGAGCGCAAATCTCTATGGGACGGCGATAGAATTTGGTCTGTTGAGGTCAAACAACCTCAGATCATGGTGGTAAGAGCCTACACACCGCTTCCATTGTATTTCTTGAAATCTGCTCGTACGCGTTCTGGTGAGGAGGAGCCACTTCTTAAAGTTATTGAAAATGGTGATAAAAATGCAGATCATAATGGTACCATGGTGTTTTACATAAAGAGATACAATGATGGTGAAGTATCTCGCTATATATTAGACAAGAAAGTAGGCGAAGAGATTGAACTTCGGGGCCCAACCATTGACTATACATTTCCTTATCACCCACTTAAAGCACTTCACAAGCGTCCAACATTCCGTGATCTCCCGTCAAAATTGGAGCCTGAAACCCTTCTCGATGGAATAAAGAGGAGGGAAGACGTTCCTGAATTTGACACTTTAGACTTCTATGCCGCTGGAACCGGTATAGCTCCAATTCTTCAGGTTTTGTTCTCTCGCAATCCATACCGTGGATTTGTGAATGTCCATTACTCCGCTAAAAGTGAGTCGGAGCTCGGTACTCTCCGCAGATTTTTGTTTTTCCTTGAAAAAGTCGATAGAATTCGTCTCATTGAACATTATGATTCAAAAATTAAGACTCGTTTGTCTTCGAAGGACATTCCCAAGCCAGAACCTTTTCATTATGTAAGTCAACAAAGACTTGAATCTTTGAACGAGCAGAAAAAGGAATCACCTATACATGAGCAAAGCGAAGAACTGCCTCGCGACCGTTTGAAAAAGAGGCTAGCAATTTTGGAGGGCGATGCTTCTAAACATCAGAAGACGCCTGTCAACAAAACAGACGAACCTCTGGCCAAATTCAAAGAAACACATCTCCACTATGATAATGCACTCGCTCAAGCTGAAGTAACCATGCTTCAAAAGAAACCAAACGCATCTTTGGCTCTCGTTTGTGGCCCTGACGGTTATATTGAGTATGTGGCTGGAGGTAAGGCTCTAGTTACCAACGAGCAAGGTCCCGTTGCTGGACTTCTTGGTTCCAAGGGTTGGGACAACACAAATCTATTTAAATTGTAAATAGTCAATAGAATTTGAAACCCATTTGCTTCTTCGATGAAGATTATCCAGTCTATTATTTAGGTAATGTGATAGTATAAACTGTCATTTTTTAAAATTCACCAAAAATTTTTTGCCCCATTATCAGTAGTTTATTAATTCTGCTTGCCAATGATTCAAGGATCTTGTAATTCACACCTCGTTGTGTGTGAAAATTACAAGATTTGCAGCCACTCCGCATTTTCCTACACTGACTAAGCTGAGCACCATCAAAGCCTTCCCAAGACACATCCAGCGAGGAAAATGGAAATAGATGCGGTACGGGATAGATCTCTGGAGGTATTTCGAAACATAAAACCTTTGTGCATAGATCTATTGCAGGCATCCACAGAATCAGCTGAGAGTGAATCTCGTATAGAGCATCTTCTACAAACACTTTCAATTGCCCTTTATAAACCGCTTGAGCACAATGATTCCTCTGCCTATGTGATTTCAACAAAATTGGCGGACTATATTTTCCTCCCATTGTCTAATCTTTTAAAACGTCTGGCTCTTTCAGAAGGGGTGACCAGGTACACACTAAATATATTGGCATATCTACTAGATCATGCATGGAGTCACAATTTAGACGAGGATCTTTTAGATCAATTGGGTCCTCTTATCGTCTATTTAACAGGTGGTGCCACGGCAAATACCAATAATGTATCTGCAGCTCGTGGAAAACTGCCTGAATTCATTGAATCCTCTACAAGAGCAGTGCTATCTTTTATGAATTGCATCCCGAGGACTTATTATTCTACCACGGATATTTCCAAACGTCTATCCGTCTTAGGTGACTCTACTACACTTATACTTGATTTCATGGAGACTCTTGACTCCAGCAGAGAGGTGTTATTACAAGACATATTTTCCACGCTATCTCGCCTCTACTCGACGCGCGTATCTTCTGAACAAACGTCGTTTGTCTTCCCTGGTCTTGTATCAAAAGTGATAAAATTCTATTTAAATACTAAAAACCTTCATTCTCCCACAGTCATTTGTATAATTAATCTCCTTAAAGAGCTAGTTGTGAAGGTGTTCGCAGACAACACGCTCAAGTTGGAGCAAATTAGCTCTACTACATTAAGCGATACAGATTCTTTCCGAGGCTTGCTCGATGAATCTGCCAATCAAGAGATTACTACATTGGCACCGCGCTTTCGTATTATTGCATCTACTGAAACCCATCGAAATAATTCCTGGTTAAAAGCAACCTCCAAGCAATTTAAAATTGGCCTTCTCACATTCGTTAAAGCGGCTCTTTTAGGGCCTAGTTCGAAGACCCGCCTAGTGGGAAATCAAAAGCTCGCTAACAGCTTTCTTGAGCTAATTTCCGACATTCTCAGAAAGTGCTTCAAGTCTCTTTTCCATGAGCTTATTCTAGTAACTTTTGATATTGCATCTGCTGTTTATCACGCTAGCACGGATAGCGGAGAGCTAGAAGATACTGCTTTGCTCATGAAGATTGCAAGGGTCTATACTTTTACCACCAGGACCGAATTAGATTTGATATATAATTCACTCACGAGCAAAACCGAAGACTTGATCAACAAACAAGTAGAGTCAGCTCTCACTTTTGCTACTGATGACAAGTTGGCTCTTACGTTGAGTGCTGTTCACGTACATGTTCATATCTGCCAAGAGGTTCTGGCAGCGCTTATGAAACCTCCGCAGCGCATTAGAGAGTTAAAGTCATTAGCTCTTCAGAATATTGCTACTGCTTTACAAAGCAACGTCTGTCGTCCGAAAACTTCGGGCACTTCGTACGCGAATCGACTGTTTAACCTAACATCTAATGAGGATGAGGAGAATACCCTTGATAACATAATTCTTCCGCCGCAGATAGATGCGAGAAAAGTGGCAATTTTCAAAGAGCAGAGAGCTCCTCTATCGTCTTCACAGTACGTGTCAACCCTTCACAGAATCAACTATGACGTTGACTCAGTTGACGAGGAAGCAAGCAGTTTGTCCAAGCTCCTGCATTTGTACTCCAAATATTCAGAGATACGCCTAAAAAAGTTGTTGGATTACCTCGGTCAGGGTTCAGAATTTGATTTAGAAGCCTATATTACTGTTCTTGTAAACAATGAAAGCGATATTCACATTCCTGAAACAGGCAGACTTTTGAAGGCAAGTGTATCTTTGTGGATAGCAAACAATCTTTACAGGAATTCAGCTGAAAAAGATTTGGTAAACTTTGACGTCAACGAGTTTCTCGATTTTGACTACGATCACAATTCAGAGACCGATAGTGAGGCAAACTACTTACTTTTAGAAGCTGCAAAAGATGCTCTCTTTTTTTCACGATCCCATATGGATGAATTTGACCCTAATGGTGATGCAAAGCTTCTAAGTGTATGTGAAATGCTGCAGGCAGTTGCGTTAGAGTCGCTTGGAGTTCTTGCCCATCGTTTTGATAAGGAGACCTTCCAAACGGAAGTTTTGATGGATTATCTTTATCCACTTCTTGAATCTTTTGCGCTGTCACCGGAGAACTCGTCACATTTACAGGCGAAACTAGCCTTAAAGAGAATAGCCGATGTTCATTATCATGGCTCTTTGCAAGATCTCATTTTAGATAATGCAGATTATCTTATTGATTCCTTGAGTCTCAAGTTTTCCGTTTCAAGTGGTTTAACTCCGGCCCTTTCTGGTATTCTTTTGGTGGTGTTAAGGATATCAGGTGTGCAGCTTCTACAGTCTAATCAGCTTCAAGATATTATTGCAGAGATGTTCATTGCAATTGACTCTTACCACGGTTACTCTGTTCTTGTGGAAAACTTCTTCGTAGTTTTCCAGGAGATTATTGTTAAAACAAAAGAAATGTACACTAATGAACTCTCGGACCTTCAAAAACTTGCCTCCAATGACACTCGCTCTGCCTACAAACCGTGGGGTTTACTATCAGAGAGTCAAATGTTGTCGCTTGTAAAATCAAATCAAGACAGAGTGGAATTACCTGTTGATTTTGATCCCCAAAAAGAATACTTCAAGAGAAAGCCTGGCGTTCCCTTCTCTGAGCAAGTCGACTCGGACGATGAGGATGAAGATGGGAGTGAGAATGAAGATGAAAATGAAGACACGCCCGAGCGGCGGTCTATTGAAGGAGAAAATAAATGGGACTCTTTTGTTGCGGAAAACGTTTATTATCTGATTGAGCAGATATTTAAGTATGGGTGTCAAATGCTTAACCACCCGTCAACAAAGTTAAGGATACAGGTTTTGCACACTTTAAGAGAGGCATATCCCTTAATTTCCACCAATTACCGAATTCTTATGCCTCTTCTTGCCGATTACTTCCCTGCCATCCTTGTCTTATGCGTCGGGACAACTACACTTTCAGAACATTGGAGAGATCAGGTTGAGCCTCAAAATTCAGCTCAACTCATAATACCATCTCTAGAATTGCTTGAAAATATTATCATTGAAGATAGCAAACATGAGAAATTCTTGTCTAGTAGGTTCATTGATATATGGAACGCCTTTAAAGATCGATCTCCCATAGTGTCAGGAATTGTAAAAAAGGAGCAAAATGCTGGAGGAGACAAAGTGAGAGCATTAACAACTGCCAAAGTTTCCGCTAAGATCAAACAACTATACAGTAGAATTCTACTTAATGGTCTTAAAATCTACGAGCGCACCGTTCCAGACCTCCTAGCACATGAGATAGTGCGAGTTTGTTCTGTCTTGGGAATTGATGAAAGTTTAGATCTTGGTAGAGACGTTCGTAATCATTTGTGGGTCTTGCAAAACTGCTGAAAGTATATAAGCTAATAGCCAAATTAATAGAATTCGACAATGAGTGACGTAGTCGAATTAGATAGCGAATTTCAATGATAAAAAAACATGGACTTATCGATGCTCATAACTCAATCAATGATCATAGGTTCATCGTTCAGAATTAAATCCAGCAAGCCAGCTTTTTTTATTCTAGTGTCTGCAACCACCTCGAATGGAAGCGTACTTTGACCCTTCGGAAGCTCTGAAACATTGGCTATGGCTATTTCATTGGTTTCCATTGCAGATTCCACATTACCGGATACATCCTCGCCCTCTTGTGTGGTTGATTTCAACTTATGCTGGTCCTCGACGGAAATGTTCACTTTCTTTTGTTTAATGGCCTCCGATAATATTTGTGTCTTTGGAATAGTATCGCTAAGAAAATAGAGTGCTTCTTGGGAATTAGCAGCAGCACTGACGTCCTTATACTGGATTTTCTTACGTCTCTCTGTCTTTGCGATCATGGCCGACTGCTCTGCCAAATACTGGACAAAAAGCTCCGTGGCAATAGCAGTTGCATAAGCTGCACTTGCAGCTGCACCGGAGTATTCGGGATCTAGTTTGAAAATGCGCTTGACTTTTGATAACGGGAGTGTTTTCACAGGTTCCTCAGTGTCCTCCATTATTTCGTCCTCATCGGCTTCAATTGCTACGTAATTCAATTCAGCTGCTATATTGGGGTCTGAGTTTAAATCTATGGGTGCTGTTTGTACTTCTGGAGTTTCGGAAGCCATCTCTTGTTGTTCAAATCGGTGAAACATTGCAATAGTCTTTGTATATCACCGCGTCTCAAGTGGGATTTATCATCCACGTCAACAGCAGTTAATAATTAGGACCTAAAGAACATGTACCTAGCGAATTTTTTAAAATATTTTAAATTCATAATTTATTTTGTAGTCTTTTTTTTATATCAAGGAGGTGTAAAGGATTCAATCTATAGCTTAGATCTTCTTGATTCCAGTCCAAGCCGAGTTTTTCCTCTGTTATTGAATTTCTCCGATATACGCTGTGTTTTCCTGTTTTTGCACATGAGTTCACTAGACTAAGCGTAGTTTGATGTTTCTTGAGTTTAAACTCAAGTCATGTTGTCCACATTGCTTTATGTTGCCCCACGAAAACATCTACAGTATTCCCATTTCAAGACATTATACTTAATGTATGCAAAATCCTAACCGCTAAAAATATATACATGATTCATCCCTAATCTCTCTTAATGATGGGAAATTCTTCTTGCTCTGCTTCAGCCAACTTCGGGTTGACAAACTCTTGTAGATATCCACTCTTTTCCATGTCAAAGTCATCACTGTAGTTTGGTCCATATTCAATGAAAGTTTTAATATTTTGCCATGCAAACTCGGGGTCTTTGAAACCGTCTTCGTATCCTCTGAACTTTTGCATGATTTGAGGAGCATCAGGCAGAACCAAGGATTTGAGGTTGGTGGTGTGCAAATCTGCGGGAACAACGTAAGTACGAACCTTTTTCCAATCAATAATGAAGTGTCCAGCGGAATTCAATTTTCCGTAACCGGCGGAGCCAGTACCTTTGTAAAAAGTCTTGTTACCTTGTTTGGTAGTTAAAGGGTGTCTCTTAGATCCGGTTTTACGCTCACCGTACCAGATTCTATTTCCTTTTTCAGTTTCCCATGGCCGCCTAAGCGAAGCAGACATCGACTGCTGGAATCTAGCTACGTTAGATGCCTTCATTGTGTGTGTCTAGCAAGTCCTTAAAGTGAAAAATTTGAGAACTTGATTGAAGTACTGGTTGTGCAGGCATCATAGGGAGATACTACTGGTAGAGCTTAAATGTCAAAGACAAAGGGCATATTAAAGGAAAAAACAATTGTTCTTATAATTTTATTTTTTTGCTTCAATTTCTTGAACAAGATTTTTACACCTGTTAGATCGAACCAAGCACATCATAGCACAATAATTTGGTGATACAACATAGGAAGATTCGTATTTTGTTTTTTAAAAGGCAGCAAATTTTGCAATTCAGAGATTTGGAATCAACAAACTATGTACTTTGAGTCCTTTTCTATATTCTTTTACATCTTTGAGTCCAATTTGGACGCTTTAACTATTTCAGACACCTTTTGAGCAAAGCCATAACTTCCTTGGTAGCCTCCACCTCCAGCACCGTATGCGTGAATAAGCCATGGGCGTTTGGAGTCTCTTTCAATTCTTGGCCCTCCCTCTCTGAAGGGACGAAGGCCAATATTAACATTCACAACGTGCAAATGGTCTGGGTTGCCAACAGAAGTATCTATAAGCAGAGGAATGTATCTGATTGCCCTGGCCAAGATACGCTGGGTAATTGCTTTATCTTCTTTTGATGACCATTCATCTACCAAGAAGCATCCTCCAATGATTGTACCTCCCTCTTTTCTTGGAAATGCATAGAGCATTTCTTTCGGGTGTTTTGCTCCCTCAACACAAATTACGTGGTCAATTTTGTTGCTCACAAGGGCGACCTGGCCCTTGACAGCATAGGTTCTTTTGCGGTCGTTGAGTCCGTCAAGTCTGGCACAGCCGAGACCAGCACAATTGATCAATAGAGTCGCCTTTTTGCCCGAGGAATGAAGAGCTCTCGCTTCTTCAATATTCTTTATGGGTGCAATTCTTTGAATTACAATGCCAAGTTCAAGGCATTTTTGAATTAAGTATGACAAATAGATAGGAACGGAGATCACCATACCATCAAACTCTGTGCCATACACTGTTCCGGGAATCAACTCTTTCTTATCCAAAACTCTGGAATTTGCAATTCTATCATACCAATTTTTAAATGCCGCTGGGTCGCCTTTTGCATCATCCCATGCCTTTTGGGTAAAATAAGTGGTATTCTTCTTCTTCCACACACCAGAGATAGGGACGTCTGTTAATTTAATAAACTCATGATAGCCAACCTCATCAATCTTTTGTAATTCTACGTCGTCATCTGCAAATGATTGCCAGTTGGCTCCTGCGAATGGAGAAGTATACTTGATATTGATGTCTCCAGGTAAATGAGATGCGACAACGGTAATGTCATAGTCGGAATTTTCTTTCTTGAGAGTAATTGCTGTAGTGAGTCCAATGACTCCAGCCCCCAAGATTACAATTGAAATTGGCATTGTCGTGTGAACAATGGATCGTTGGCTCTTTTATACCAGATCCCATGGCCTGATGCGATAAGGTGAGTTGGCGGGTATTGGCGGAATTTGACAGCGATAAGAGCGGAATTTTTTCAATTTCTCCGATCTTCTTAATTGATCTATCTCGGAAAAACTGAGTATTTTTTGACTTGGATGACTGATTTTGATTTTTCATACAGTTTTATAAAACAGCTTCTTGGTTGGTTTAGCTTGAAGTATAAAGGTAGTATGAAACATTGGCAAGACGAATATTAAAGATCAATAGAATGCATCAAAACTCCCATATATTCGATAATAGAATCTTCCATTGATCCAATTTAAATAAAACTTCTTTGACCATTTAACTCTGGAAACACCCGACTATGTTACAACCAAGTAATAAGATCTCGTTTGAAAAATGGCGCTAAGTGCTCATTTCTCTCCATATAAGTTGAAAGGCGAGATTCAAGGCTAGAACCATTCCAGAGTTCATTGGATAGATGAGGCATACCCAACTGCTCTATTACAATGCCACTTGCAAGCGATGCAAGAATTGCGGATACGATCCAGTCGCTGCACAACTCTAATGCGGTAATGAATGCACCGCAGAATGAGTTGCCACCACCAGTGACGTCTACAACCTTATCCTGATCAATGTGATAAGGCGGGATCATAATTGACACTGTAGATGTCTTTACGTAGCATCCAAGCTCTCCACAGCGAAGAACTACTCCGCTATTTTCATTCTGAAAGGAATGAAACTTCTCTGCTAGATTTCTTATATTTTCCTCTGAGCTTTCTAGCGACTCTAATTTGTAGAATGATGCTGCCTCGTGCAAATTGGGAGAAAAAACGTCAACTTTGTGTAGCATGTTCTGTAAGTGCTCTAAGTTAAGTGGTATGCAAATATCGGGAAAAGGCTCGAAGATGAATTTCGGCTCAGGAAGCCCGTTTCCTTTTGTTAACGATAAAAAGTCATCAATAGTCTCTTCACACCGATCGATTGCACAACAGAAATGGAAGCTTCTCGAATTGATAAGTGGCGCAGTATCAATTATATCCTTCCCCAAAATCCGCTTCTTTGGATTCCTGTACTCGAAGTCTCTTACACCATTCTCTCTATAAATATTTACACCCCTTGTCGTCAAACGATCCGAATTGGTGCGAAAAATTACACCAGTTCCCCAGCTTTCAATTTCTTTTCTCAATGTTGCTGGGAAGTCGGTGCCCATGTCTACGATCCCCGAGATTCGGGGTCCATGTGCTTTGCCCGAGACGATTCTAGCACCAATAACAGCATATGAAAGTCCTCCACCGATGATATTAGATTCAGACGCACGATTCCAAGAATCAGGATATTGGTTTTCGTCGATGATGAAAAGCCCTAAGCTTGTCAATAAGGGCGTGCTGGCCATGTTGTAGAGACAAGTGATGAGAACGTTATCTAGAGAGATGGTGAGATAGTAAATGTAAGCACTTCAGATCTACATATCTCACTTACATTGAGAATTTGCAAATAAGCAATTGATATTAATAATTGGTATAAGCTTTTTTGAAGAAATTGTAATTTAAAAAGAAACCAATTTTTGATTTTTGAGAAAATGTTTCAACTTCGTCAATATATCTAAACAGCCACTATGAAAACTCAGAACAACCAATTTATTTGGAGCCAATTCATATTTCTGAAACTACATTTCAACGAACATCCTCGAATTTGTTTAAAATCGACGTGCTTCCTCCAAAGTACGACTATATGAGCCACCTTTTCTAGATCTAAGGCAGAATATCACCTTTCAGCACTCAAAATAAACTCAATTGATACATATCATTTATGGCAACAATTAAATCAATAAAAGATTGACCCAAAATAAACTTAAAGTGTATAATTAACCGGCTAACAGTTTTTTATGAAATAGCCCGCTTGGCCAAGTGGTAAGGCGCCTCACTCGTAATGAGGCGATCGTCGGTTCGATTCCGACAGTGGGCATTTTTTTTTAATTTACATGAAACTTTTATTGTGTTGAAAACGTTACTCATTAATTAAAATTGCCTATAAAAACATTGTTCCGCCTTTGAGTGGTAAGCGATGAGAACAGGCAAAGAAACTTGTGTCTTCATCGCCTTTTGTAGACAAGAAGTAAAAATCTATAAATTAGAAAAGACAAATAGTCAAGAATCCATCAATTTTTCTCTGACCGAGGCAGTAGCTTGCCAGCAACTAAATCGCCGTAGCGAACTTTGAGACAGTAGGGACACATTAAATGTTTACATCGCGCACAATCGAAACGATTGGGTAAAACAATACATCCATCTGCGATCATTGAATCCGTAGTACTTGATGAGTCCAATGACGAATCGGAGGGATGGCTCTCAGAAGTATGAAAAAATGAATCTGTTGATTGTAGTAGCAGACATACGGTGCCATACGCCTGGCCACACCCACAGCAATACCATTGACAGATTTTATCATGTGAATAATCTACAGGGGGAGTGAAAGGCCGTAGAGGCGCCGGGGGAGGAAATCGTTGCTCGGTCATAATAGATCTATAGTTGAGATTCATGCCGAAAACTTAATTGGATCAAGAAATTATGGGTTATGATCTTATTGATGAAGATACTTCAAAACCATGGAACAAGCTAGAATTAGCAGGTTTGAAGCCAGTAAATGGTGTATGGATTGATTCTAGAGCTCTAGCAACTAGTGACAGTACCAGATTGAACGTAATAAAGGGTTAAAGACCAGTTTTGTAGATTGGTCTATTTCGTGATCAAACGGAGTCTTGAATGAGATAATAATCTGTCGAATTCAACAGATTTGGTGAGATTCTGACCTGACTTTATCTCTTTTTTTAAGTGGTTTAATGAGAATCAACTTCTTCCAAACTTTTGACCGAATGGATTGGTTCTGAAGTTTTGGCCCAAGAATAAGATATATAGCAGATATCACAATATGTATATTGTTTAAAGGCTGAAGTTCTACTATTTTCTTAGAACTATCTCTTCAAGCTAGAGATTCTCAATACCTTAGCGATTTGGAAAAAAATAAACTAGTCCTCGGTTTATTGGTTTTAGCAGGAAATTTTTGTATAGAATGGAACTTGATTCCAGGGGAGGCAGTTCGTTTTAAAGGGAAATTATCAGTAAAGCAAAATGGTTGAAGGAAATAAGCAAAGCAAAGCAAAGCAAATGCAAAAAGCAAGATCTAAGTTTTTTTGCGGAAAAGACTGGTCTTAAATAGTGTGTCACTCATTTTTAAGATTTTCGATTTCTAATGTCTTTATTAGTGCAACACTTGCTTCTGTGACGAATCTAGGCCCCTAGTTTCCGTTTAAGTTGAAAAGAAGATTAGAGCGAGAATTATGTACGCCTGTGGCTAGACCTGTCACCTGCATATTATATGTTTTAAGGGTTATTGCATACGGTTAATAACCAATTTGTGAGCAAAATCTCAACAGTACTCTTCTACCGCCTGCGCAAAAGCCCGTTTTCAGGCACAATGCATTAAAAGTACTGCATACTCGTATCTGTTTTTTTTTTTTTAACAGTGACGCATATGTAAGCCACACACGCAAATCGGATAGGAGCCATTACTCTTCAAGTTATACAGGCCATCGTAGCTTCTATCGTATGTTACTTGTCATCTAAGTAATTACAAGATTGAAGCTCTTTGGAATTCTTTTCTCAGCAAAAAATGAGTTTTTAGGGTTAAACAATCGAGAGCGTCAAATGACACATTGATTTTGAAAAGGAACGTTGGTTTATGCCAAGAAGGGTCTACTATAGGAAAAGTGCTATCCCGATCTAGAACATCTCTGCAGGCCCGTTTATGAGCTAGGCCTCGTATTCAAAACACCAGATGATTCGAAAGAATACTTCCAGCCTTTTAAGCCCAGGTGATGGAAGGGGTTAGAGGGGGGAAGAGGGTCATGAGGTTAGAAGACCAAAGGGTTGGAGCGGCGGGCCACAAGCTTTGAGGAGCAACGGTGCTTGTTCCACTGAGAAAATGGATCCAGATAAAAGCAACGCCAATAAGCAAAGCTAGATTTAATAAATCCCTAAAATTTGTCATTTGAAACTTTTTTGGGGGGGGGGGGGGGGGAAGTTGCTGGGTAGTTTGACGTGTTGCCGTCATTGTTAGATCTCTAAGCTCTTGGTTCCTTGCAGATCATTCTGGGCAAGGCATTATCGATTGAAGACCCAGGTAGTTTTGAAAAAAGGGCAATTTTAATTGCATCCTAACTTTAAGATTTTTGATTCATGTCAAGAAACGGTAGAGTTTTCGCCGAACTAGCCACCAGGTTGCTTACGAAACAAAGAGGGCTTCTTTGAATGGTTGATACTTTTATGTGCATAGAGATCAGCTCATGCAGTTGAACGTTTTGATCCATGCTATGCATGACTAGTGAAAAGGAACCAAATAGGGTATAATTAGTGATGTACCAAGAGGTGAGACAAGAGCGGAAGTATAGTATAAGAAGAAAATAACTCTTTTTTGGTAATAACAACGTAAGTAAAGAAAAAGATTCAAGAGTAACTGTCTTCTTATTGCATTTTTGAGTAAAATCTCTCTCACATACTCGTTGAGAGGTTTGAGCCATCTGACGATGATTATTCTACTTGGAAACTGGAACCATTCACAGACCATAACCAAATGACCTATTATGTTCCCTTTGTTTGAACCATTTAGAAGGCTTGTCTTCTTTGTTGTGCTTATATCGCTTAAAGCAGGTTTTGCTTTGAAACTTCAACGTTCTCGATTTTTTTAAAATATTCCGGAGGAATGCATCCATTATCATCACCTTTACATAATATAACTCCATTTTCACTCCGCCAAAACTCAAGGCCATTCTTAAGACATTTCGTTGTGTCAATGTATATTAAAACAGAGCAGTTCTTCCGAATTCCCAGAACAGACCAATCCGCATCTGAAGTCATGTGAATATGGTTTCTAGACATCCTTCGTAAACCTTCTTTCTTAATACTTTCTAGTCTGTTGAGGTTGGTACCGTGGTATACACTGGAGGGCATTGTTTCAAGAGTAAGAAGGGTAAGATCAGGGGTAATCTGAGCTAAAGTGTGGCCCTGATTTGCACAAATGTATGTGATACCATTCTCAGTCTTTAACTTAAACCGTTGTTTGTCATTGGATGCCACAATACCTTCAATATCTGCTTCTGTAGTCTTCAAACTCTTCAACCTGTTATTCTGAAGAATTGCGGTAATTGGAACCCATCCTTGAGGATCAATTGGTAATTTCTCTTTCACAGCTCCATGTCTTAGAAGATACGAGAGCGATTTGGAGATAAGAAAGCTTCGCTTCTCAGATTTGGGTGCAGACATTATATGATGAATCGATACTGTTAGGGCATCACAAGTGAGAATTAATTAATTGATGAGGACATGGAGGAAATCGGATTATCAAAAGACAAAATTTGCACATACAATAAATATCTGAGTATAAATTTATTCTATTCACAAGTTATTAATATTTGCCTCTTCTTGTTATGAAGCTTCTATGGCCTTTACCGGAGGATGAAGACGAAGGTAAATCAAATCGGCCAGTCAACCCTTCTGAGTCTCTCTTCCTTTTTATTGATACATTTAACGGCATTTGCGAACCTTAGCACCGGCCAAAGATCCCATATTTTCTCTATTGGCTTGTTTAATCGTCTCATTACGGCCCAACTCAGTCTTGTCGTGAATCTTCAAAAGGTATCGGTCGTTGGGCTGTTTTTCCCCCTGGACAACGTTTTTGATTAAGAATTCAGCAACGGAATTCAAGTCGTCAATGGCTTTGTCAATTTCTTCTTTGATTGAAAGACCCTTGTTGGCCTCAAACCCTTCTCTAATCTTTTGTCTGGAGGAGCGTATCATGAATGCATCACCATTAAAAGCTACACGTGTAGCTCGAAGGGCTGAACGGTATGCTCGAATAGCCAGTTTTGACATTCTATTATCTATATTATGTTCGCCTGGAGATTTGAAAGTCGAGAAGACTGAATCCTTGATCCTGTGTATTTACCCCAGAGAAGCCATATATCGATTTGAGGTAACGGGACCAAAAAAAAAAATGCTGAATTTGGGAAAGGAATAATATGACGATAAGGAGAGCTTTGGTTCATTTGACAAATACTTTCAATGGACAGATTGTGTGAATTGTGTTCTTAAATGCCTCTTCCTTACGATTGGTGGCTTCTACACGCATTAAACTCCAATGTGAACTTTTATTCTATATTACACTTCAAAATATCAAACGCTCCTTTGAGTAAGTTGGAATTTGCTTGGCAAGCTCAATTCCCTCATCTACCATCAACTTCTTGTTTGTAGTGTTGTTGCTCATGGTCAAAATCGCGTCTAATTGAATTCTTTGGCTAGTGATCTCATGAATATTATCAACCACAACTTGAGTTGCCTTCTTCTTTTTCTTATTTTGCAGTTGCTCAACTGCCAAGATAGCCTGGTTCGTCAACGTCAAGTTATAACTGTTTTGAGTAAGAGCCTCGATTTTAGAGTCAATTATTTCGCTCAATGCACTAATAGTTGGGACCTTCCAATTGAACAATCCACCAACATCAATAATTGCCTGTGTGAGCGTCCAGGAATTATTAGTGTTCAAGTTTATAAGAATATCAAGCACGCGCTCTAACTTCTTATTATCAATTTCAAACTCGTTGTTCAATTTTTCCAGCAACTTAGTTGTAATTCTGACCAAGGAGTGATCCTTGATTAAACGGTCAATTGTGGCCTTTAAGAACTCAGCAACAAATTCAACTTCTTGAGTATCGCCCTCATCTTTAATTTCATCACTTACCTCAGTAAGATTGACTAATTCCGTAATGAGTTCGTCAATTGTTATAGTTTTACAGAGTTGAATGGCACGCTTCAACAAGTCAGTCTCTTCCAAAGAGGAGAGGAGTACTAACAAGCCTTTGGTATAAGAAACAGGGAATAATGGGTGCGTTAAAAGATATGCTAAAGTAGCGGTTGGGACAAAATCTTCATGTGTAAATTGAACATCTCCATGCTCATTTAGAGTAAAAAACAAGGATAAAATTTGCTCAATAAATCTGTGGTCAACAACTCTGTCCAGAACAGCGGAAAATTTTGGTAAGTCAAAAGTGGACTTGTTTTGTTTAAGGAATTCAACAGCAATTTTATCAAATTTGGATTTATCTTGGGCAATCTTGGACCGCTCCAAAGCAACGTAAGTCGTCTCCAATTCAGTGAAAAGCTTGTCATTAGAAGCATCAAAATCCTCACTGCCAATCAGGGGCAAACCACTCCAACGAGCATTTTGTGGAGTATTGATAGACTTTCCGAGAGATTCGCTTAATTTGTTTAGCCCTACATCAACCTGAATCAGCTTTAATTTACATGTTTTGGAACTGTGCTCGAGGTTGAGATATAATGCATAAGAATTTCTCAGATCGTTGTCCTGGCCTTGAACGCCAAGTCCAAAAACCAAGTAAACCTGATTTCCAGAATGGTTCGTATGCTCGCCAAGCAAGCTTCCATATTTGAAATTGATCAAGTAGACCAGGGATCTGTGAGAAATAAGGAGACGCTCTGGAGCAACAGCACTCAAAGCAAAAAGCTCGTCCTTGCTGGTATCCTTTAGAAGAGAAGAAATATTGTGAGATTTGATGATTTCGTGTGGTTTCATTAAAGCTCTGGAAGACAATTCGGAGGTTGCCGGATCAAAGTGATAGACGGTACCATCCGAGTAAGAGAAAACTGAGGCATCGGTATTATTCTTACTTGTAATCAGGTAGATTTCAAAAGACTTGTTGCCATCCAATGCTATTAGGTGGTAGGTAAATGCGCTCAGTTTAGCCGAGGTAGTGATATAGAATAACAAATCATTCTTATGCGAGAACAGATGATTGCAGATGAAAGTGTGGAAAATTATAAATCTGTTCTTAGAGTTCCTGGTTTTAATAGCACCAGGAATGGCAGCCAGAAGCTCGCTGTCTTCTGAAAAGGCACCAGTCTCGATGTTATATGAGACCACGTTCAATTCACCATCTTTGAGCAAAACATAAGCCTTTCCCGAATAGAACTTAACAGCGACAGCAGGGGAAGAAAGGCTGATTTCGGATGCTTCAGATGCTTCAATGGCTCTACGCACCAAGGAGAGCCGGCTCTTCTTGCGTTCTGTGAGCCCAATCAAATACAATGAATCCTTCACGTCCATGCAGTCGATAACGGTCGAAGGGGATAAAGGATACGACCAGACCAATTTGGGAGTTGGCTTCAATACATATGACGAGAAGATCAGTTTGGAGATTCCTAGGTCAATAGTCTCAGTATTATCGAAAGGGATGTTCTTCTGAGACTCTGGCACAACGATTCTCTCCGAAAGGGGAAGATCCGGAATTCGAGGTAACTCTGTAAGAGTGAATGTCTCTCCAAGAGACGGAACATCCAAAGACATATTGTATGAAGTTGATATTGTGTTCTGTTGAAAAAATGGAGATGCGAGATGGACTGCGATGTGCACACTGAGATGGGGATGAGATGAGTTCAGACCAACGATCAACAAAACGAAAACGGTGATTGAATTCTATTTAAGTGAATTGATTTGACATCAATTTTAAATTCAAATTTAGCAGATCTTGTTTTATTTTTGGGGCATTTTATGAGTTGCCAGTGCTCAATCAATGGATGTGTTTAACTTAGCTTGATTTGATAGTGGGGTCTTTTTTAAAATTTCGAGAACTTATTTAATAATTACTACCTAAATATCATTTGAGTCTTTTAGTATCTGGTTTCTATTCAACTTTCAGTCCAAGGGAGTTAGACGAGGAAGAACGACGACAAGCGTTTGTTAGACTGCTCAAGTTTATGAGTATGGCGATCAATCAATTGATGTTGTGTACAAAATACCTTTTATTTATTAAATTTGTACGCCATGTTTCAATGAAACCCTTGGGAGAGTATATTTCACTTCTGTTGCAGAAGAAGTACTCGTGATAGGGAAAAATCCTCAATTAAAAATGTTAAAATTAATCTCATAATACTCTAAAATAAAAATTTGATAATTATGTTTATAAGTTTTCTAGAAGATTCTCACATTGAATCTCGCTGATCTTATCTGTCATACTAACTTACCCCATAATAGAGTGTAGATTCTATCGCTACAAAAACAAGCGTGATGTCGCTCCCGTCCACATGGAGACACTTCCAACTATTCGAATTCCTTCCAATTCGTGACCCGCAATATGGCTCCGACCCGCCACTATATTCAGACCCCCTGCTTTCTGCGATATGTAGCACTCAAAGCTTCATAGTGTTCGCTGTGCTGAACTGCGAACTCGTTTTACTCAACAAGAAGCTGTTAGAGCTAGCTGGTAGGTTCCGTGCTTATGATTTTGATTACCGTATCTCTTACTTGCGTGCATTGCCGCATTCTAACTTATTGGTTACCTTGGCGGAGAAACAAGGTTCGGCCGCCCACTTAACCGTGTGGGACCTTAACAAGATGATTCTGCTCGTTTTGCCTGAAACTGGAGCTGACGACGTAACAAAGCATAAGTACGTGACAAACGTTCTCATAAACGACGGAACCAATGCATATCCCATAAGTTGTTTCACATTCAACGAGTCTCTTACTTGCATAGCTGTAGGGTACACTAGCGGGAAAGTGATTTTAATTAGAGGCGACTTACTTCGAGATCGAGGGCTGAAACAACGTGTAATATATGAAGGCTCTGATCCAATTACTGGTATTCATTATAATCGTTTTGAACAGATTCTTTATGCCACTACGACTTCTAAAGTTATCACAATTTTGACCACAGGAAGAAACCAAGGTAAGCCCCTTCGAATTCTCTCAAGCAAATCTGGTGTCGATGTCGACTGCTCAGATGTGGAGCCTCGCTCTGCCAAGTTAATTGTGGCGGATGAAGAGGGATTCCGCTTCTACAACCATGTTAGCAAAGCTCAAGTAATCAACTTCAACATCCCAAAACGCAAAATTCTTCGATTGTTTAAGGATTATTTGCTTGTAGTCTCCCCGATAGAGGATGTTACCTCCTCAAAAAAATCTCTCACCCGCTTACTAGTGCTCGATATGCACAATATGCAAATATCGTTCAGCTTGACTATCCCAAATCTGTCTATTTCGCATTCATTTTTCTCTGCTTCTGAAAACGAGGCTTATTTACTCTCTACTGACGGAGTTCTTTATAAGTTACACGAAAAGGCCATGAATCAACAGATCGAGATAGTGCTTCAAAGAGGCCTCTTCTCAATTGCACTTTCTATGGCTAAGCAATATAATTTAAGTGGAGCCACCCTTTTCCGTATTAATCTCCTCAACGCCGACACTTTGTATGAGAAGCAAGACTATGACGGTGCAATTAACAAATACATAGATTGCCTCCCGTTACTACAAGAACTCCACTCCAACGTTGAAGCGGATTCTGATGAAGCTGAGAACATAGATGACTTTATTATCAGAGTGATAACTAATTTCAAGGAAGTCTCAAACATACACAATATGACTAGATTTCTCGCAAAGCTTTATGAACTCCATCTTTCCGACAGTGATCATATAACTTTGTTACTATGTTGCTACTGTAAATTGCGCATGACTGACGAGTTAGACCAATTCATTGACGGCATTGATCTCCAAGAAGATCAAGTTTTCTCATCAAACAAGTTAGATTTAAGCAAACTTAAATTTTCTCTTATCATCAATCTATTTAAGGAGTGTCATTATTACACCCAGGTAACCAAGCTCTTGTATAAGCTTAATCACCCGCATCTTATTGTCCAGATCCAGCTTGAAGACCTTAAGCAATATACAAATTGTATGTCATATATCAAGACACTACCAATCAATGAGTTGCTTGGGATTCTCATTGATTATTCGAAAGACTTTTTGGATTGTATGCCAATGGAGACAACAGAGCTTCTTATTGATGTTTTTACTGGAAAGTACAAACCAAATCCGACACATCTTCTTTTTGAGGCTCCGGAAGCCGTTGTGCAAAATGGAAATGGCGAGGCTGCGGAATCTGCCGATACCAATGCTTCGTCTTATGGCGGTATTCTCAGTTACTTGTCGAATCCTTTAAGGCTGGGAATAGAAAGAGAGACAGCTGTCGAAGAAGATATTTTTGTTGAGCCAACGTATCTTCCTCCTAAGCCTAGTCTAGTGTTTCCGTGTTTCATCAATCATTCCAAAGAATTTATTGTGTTCCTTGAAGCGTGCTTATTGAGCTTTGAAAAGTATCAGGGAAATAACTTGCAAAAGAAGGAGATTCTAATGACATTATTTGATCTCTATCTTTCCACCTCAATTGAAGATCTTCCACATTCAGAAGAATGGCTATCTAAAGCAGCTGGCATTTTGAAGAATCACTCTCTGCATCTAGACAAATCTCAAGTTTTATTGTTAGCTCACGTGTACAATTTTGAAGCCGAGCAATATATCTTTGAAGAGTCCGGTAACAATCTTCAGGAATCCCAGTTTCGTTCTGCCCAGGCTAAAAATGATATTAGTGGGGCTTTGGCAATCGTTAAAGAACATGGCGAACAACAACCTCATCTCTACAAACAATTCTTGAAGATGCTTCTTTCTAGCAAGGACAATTTTGATGTGATTTCTCAAAAGGACAAACAGTGGCTTTTGAAGAATACCTGCAAGTACGGCCTTGCAACTCCGTTAGAACTTGTTCACATGCTTAGTATATACGAATCAGCGCCTATCGGATTAGTGAAAGACTTGCTTATTGATCATGTTGGTCGACTCAATAGAGATATTGCAAACAATCTTAAGCTTGTTGAGTCTTACGAGAATGAGTCCACAAAGAATAGTTACAAATTAACAGAACTTACCACCAAGCCCCTGATTCTCCAAAACAGTAAATGCTCGACGTGTGAGCTAAAGCTTGACTTTCCAGCTATTCATTTCAAATGCCAACATTCATATCATGGTCGTTGTTTGAATGAAAATACTTATATTCCGGATAGTATAGAAAAAGAGGAGCAGAGATGTCCCTTGTGTGTTAATGACGTCATTTCAGCTCTGACAGCCCGTGAAAAGCAACTCCATTCAGCAGACGACTATGAAGTCTTCCTTAATCATCTCAACGAGTCCAGTAATCGCTTTAAGGTCATTACTGAGTACTTTGGTCGTGGTATAATGGAGGCACCTCAACCTGCACATGTGTGAGTTTTCTGCAGGATTTTGCAGCCAGATCTGAAACGAATTCGTTGTGAAACTTACTTCTTAAATACATATATATATACACATTTGAGTTCTCAACTTTCTAATTCAATAGCTAACTTCATAGTCCAATGCAATCAATAGGTTTAGACAATTTGATTCAACGGCATAAGCTGATTTGGCTCAAAGTAGTTGAAGATCTTGATGCTTATACTCAAATAGCAGGTCCGGATTTTACCCCATTGAAATTAGAGCTTCATACATGCACAAAGCTAATGACTTCATTTTTAGAATCGAGTGAGCAAAATTTGATGGTTGCAAGGCGAACAAGAAACCCAAAGCATATCTCGACGTTTGGCCTTCTCAAAAGCATCGTTCTAGGTGCTGAGCTGTTTTCCAAAGCTTTTGCGCTAATATATCGCGTTAGCCTTATCATAGAGCTGGAAAAGGGGCCGCAAGAAGCCTTAAATCTTTTCGAAATTACAGTCGTTGGAATTGTTCGCGCTGTTGCTGAGTTGGCCAAAGATGTAAGGGAACTCAATTGCGGTAAAGCTAGTGGTGTAAGCGAAGCTTATGAAATGGCATCGGCAACTGTTCAGCTCAAAAACCTTTTTAATAAGAAATGCCTGTCAAAAGCTAGTACTGTGAAAAATGTGTTTCGTGACTTTGACACCTCACTTTGCTCAAATGAGGAAACAAGCATCCTTGGTTGCAAAGCATACAGTAATCCTAAGGGTCCTTTGAGACTCTGTTATCTCAATCAGAACTCGAAAAGATTAAACTTCCTTAGCCTGAGCTTATTTAAAATGGCTGTGACTATTGACACTTTACGCCACACGACGAATACCGTAATGACCAATAGCTTGAACCAAGCGCAAGCCTGGTCCAGCGCTTTAGACTGCCCTGAATTTAGATATGGTGTTGATTGCTACAAGGAGAAGTGGGAACAGGATGCCGTGAAACTCTCCGATCTTTGCAGCGGCTTGAGCAGAGTACTGTTATTGCTTACAGCTGCTGGTAAAGAAGTTGAAATGAGAGAGAACAAGCCGAATTTCTCAGAAGTTTCTGTGAGGCCTCTCGTGATAGAATTGGTGAATTCAGCAATGGGATATGTAATTATGACACATTGGTGGTGGTACCAGATTGCCATAGGAAGTGACCACCTCCAAAGACTAATAAACTTGAGAAAGTTGATAACTCCAATAAGAGAGAAGTTTCAAGCATTACTTGAAAAAAATCAGGATATAGTCGAGGAGTATCAACAAGAATTTGCTTCCTTAAAGTCTATTATGCCACAATGGTGTCGTTGAAGTGGTAGAACGACGCTTCAAATGATACAAAAATCATTTATGAAATTGCGAGATTGTTCAAAATACCATTCGCTTGACCGCTGCGTCTAATTTGAGTTCAATCGCCACCAACACCCTTGACGTTATACGTCAAAAATGTGCCACACAATGCGAAAAAGTGACAAAATTGGACTGTTAATGCTTCATAAAATCTCGAAAACATCATGTATTGAGTTATCTCAGGAAAACGACTTTGACCAGAACGTAACGCTCCTTCCCGCCTAAGCGTTGTTCAGCTCAAAAGTACTATTCACACTTTTTTCTTCTATAAGATTCCGACTTTAATAATAGCTAGCCGCTTCCTAAAATATGACAAACTCTCACAAAATTTCATAAAATCCCCTAAAATCTTACGAGAGAAGGCAGTCCAGACATAAGCTTACAAGTGGTTGTTACAAACCAGCGCCCAAGAACTGAATTTCAATTATTCAGTTGAAATTAAAGAACGCATTTGTGTCGGACTTTCTACATTGCCGATGGTTCCGATGGCGGTTATTAAAGACGTTTAACGATGTTCCCTCCGTATTATCTAAACATCCAGTTCTGGGCCAACGATGGATACTACTTTGACACATTCCAAATATAGTCTACTAAGGAACAATGACAGAAGACTGGAAAAGTTGATCGGAAAACCAAAAAAAAAAGACAGAAACACAAATTCAAATACTATTTCATAATTTTACACTAAAAAATTAATTTTTTTCCTCATCTCCATCTCTTTTAATTCCCTTCAAGTTCACATCTACTCGACACCTGGGTCCCTATACCTTACTAAGCTTACCGCATAGATAAACCGCGCCACTGGTGTACGGATGTGTGTCTGTCTGCAGTCTCGACGTCTTGTGACTTGATACATATACTTGTGGTCAGGACAATTTTGTCGCAGAAAATTCCTTAGTATCTAGTTACTCTATTTATTTGCGGTTTAGTTTCAACAACGTCTCGCAATCACTACTCCACCTAATAGTAATTCCATCCCATCTGTTATTGAAAATGTCTTCTCTTGGTCGTCCTCCAATGACTACGTGTCAGTTTTTTGGCTGGCAATACCCTTTGTACACGGGTAAGTACCTTGCGCTCATTGTGGCTGTCTTGTTGGCTGTCAAGATCAATTTCGCCACTTATTTCTTTAACGTGGCCTACTTGGCATTTTTGGCTGCTGCTGCTGGCGAGTACTCTGGTAACCTCCTCACAGGACAGGGTTTCGTCACCAAGTATCTCGGAGCCCCTCAGAGCTACGCAGACTGTTTCAGAGCTCATGCTCTCCCAGTTATTGGTGATGCTTTCGAGGCTTTGGAGAAGACTGTCACTTCCATCATCTACGTTGACAGTTTGGAAAAGACTTTGAAGGCTGCTGGTGTTGCTTACATCTTGCACAAGGTTACCGCCTTTGTTTCCGTCTACACCTTGATCTGGTGCGGTGTTGTCTTCATGTTCTCCTTCCCTCCATTCTACCAAACCTACCAAGACGAGATTGATGCTGCTGTTGCTCAATACACCAAGGTCATTACCGCTCAAGTTCAGCAGCGTGCTGCTTGTGCCAAGTCCAAGCTTTGTCCTTTGGTGTCCCAATTGATTGAGAAGACTGGCCCTGTCGGCGCTTTCCTCCAATCTAAGATCCCTGTCAGAACCGCTGGCTCCACTGTTGGCGAATCTGAGGTGAAGACATCTGCTGACGAGTCATCTGCCGCTTTCACTTCTGGTTCCTCTAAGTTCCCAGAGGTCCCAGCCACCGAATTGAAGTCTACTGTCACTGAGGTTGAGGAGAAAGCTCCAGTTGCTGAGTCTTTGTAAATTTTGTAAATGCTGCTGTCTGAGTTCTATAGCCTTGCCGGTTTTCATTTCATGATTGCTTGGTTTAGTCGAAGCTGTGAAGGCCCCCCACTTGTATCTGAGTTGATTTCGAAAGATGTCAGCTTTTTTTGTCCATGGAAAGTATGTAATTCTTATACTCAATCTGCAAGTTCAAATTTTTCTGCACGCATCTTTTATTAATTGTTTTATTTGTCTACTTTTTCGTAATCGTGTATCTATCTTAGAGACAGTCGGAAGGTGTGGGGAGTCTCTCAAAACATGCGACGTACTTGCTTCCTTTATTTCTCTCAACTTTTTGTCCCTCTTCTGTGGAATTCATCATGAGCTCTACACATTTGTCGCTCAGCTCCCACTCCTTTGTCTTTCTTTCGAATAACGGATGCTCTTCCAAATGCTTAGCCATCCAAATGTGCAAGTCCTCAACATCTGTAATTGTATAAATAATTCCACCTTCTCTCAAGACATATGCGTATTCTGAGAGAAGAGTGCTGGTAATGATCCGTGCCTTGTGCTTCCTTTGCTTAAAGTGAGGGTCTGGGAAACAGAAAAACATTTTAGATAGCTGACCCTTCTCAAAGAAGTTGGGTGTGAATTTCATGGCATTACCCCTTAACACCGCGATGTTTTGATATTGTTCCTTCTCCTTGTTTTGCTCCCTCAACGCAATTATTCTATCTTCAACATACTGAGTGACTTGCACTCTAATTTCCATTCCAAGACTCAACTTTTCAGGGAACGCAGTAGCCAACTGGATCAAAAGACCACCGTAACCACATCCAATATCAGCAATTTCAACATTTTTTTCCATCTTTGCCGTCTCTTCGTCGTAGTAGTGGGGGTACAACTTCTGCCATTCCATGTGTCCTGGTTCTTGAGGATAGTCAAGGCGATGGTCTGAGAATGGGTTTGAGTGTGCTCTTTGTCTGTAGAAGCGCTTTCTAGGAAGTCCAACTGCATCTGGCTCGGGTGTCGGCGTCTCGATACGGGCATGTTTGAGCACTTTTCGCGTTTCTTCCTTCTTGTCTCTATAAGCCTTTCTCTTTGATTCGGACTCACGTTGATGACGTATTTGAGCCTCTTTGTCGCCTTCAGTTCCTGGCTTCGACATCTTGGTAAAAATTTTTAGGCTTCTGTATTTCTTAATCCAAAATTATCTGGGTGTTTTCTTAAGTTAGTATTGTTTATGGTCGGCTGTGGAGCCGGTATATCAGGGAGAGTGCGATGAGCATCTCTGGTGGGTGAAAATCTCTTATCTACCAGAAGCAAATATTGACTCAAAAGTCAGATTATTCTTGTCTCGTTCAAATGAAGGATTCTACAGAATTATCTTATTTAATCTCCTAAAATCTCTTTAATTGTTAAGCCCAAACATTTTCAATTTGGGAACGTCTAATTGTTAACTTTCAAGGTGATGCGAATGTAAACGTTACATGGAAATTCATTAATAAAATTCATTGTATTGCGAAGAAATATCCTGAAGAAGTGAAAAATTTGAATCGAGAGAAGGTATCGTTAAAAGTCGAAAAGAAAAGGTAGCGAAGATGTTGGGTGGAGGTTTTAAGTATGTGTCAGTCACTCACTAAAATTTGTTTAAAACAAAAAGATAATAGGGACAAGAGTCAAAAGAAGACTCAATTGCATTTTAGAACCCGAGTTAGCAATTGGTATAGGAGAGGATGAAGGAATTCCCGAGCCAGAGCCGCTACCAGAGCCAGAGCTAGAGCCGCTACCGGAGCCAGATCCTAGAGCACCAGAGCCAGAGCCGGAGCCAGAGCTAGATCCTGGAGCACCAGAGCCAGAGTTGGAGCCAGAGCCAGAGCCAGAGCCAGAGCCAGAGCCGGAGTTGGAGCCAGAGCCGGAGTTGGAGCCAGAGCCAGACCCGGAACCGGAGCCAGATCCTGGAGCACCAGAGCCAGAGCCGGAGCCAGAGCTAGATCCTGGAGCACCAGAGCCAGA